>JABTTQ020000014.1:0-459382 GCA_016081115.2 Rehmannia glutinosa | reverse complement strand
AATTATCACAGACCCAACAAATTTCCAACACCACACTAAAATATTGTCTGACACTTACTTTTGCCTTCTCATAGGTAATTTTCTTGATCGGCGTTGACATGGCCCCTTTAAATAGAATGCGTAATGCCATTATCACCTTCCTAAATTAACTCAAAAGATTTATATTTTAATAATATTAATAGCAAACCCAAAATTAAGAAAAGGAACTGCACAGTCGATTGGAAAACTTTTTGTTTACTAAGTAGAAAAGAACAAGATAAACGTTTTCCTAAGACACCAATGGAGAAGACTGAATTGGGGATAAACAATATCAATGATAGCTTCTGGTTCTGTTTATGTATTACGTGCAGTGTGGATGTTCAACACTTCACCTGTGATTTTTAACAAAATGGTTGCTCCAATTGACTTTGCTAGTTGAGGGGTATATGAGACATTTTGAATTAATCACAACAAAATCGAGTTCTCAAACGTACATGACAAAAACATCGAAATCCTATCAGCACCACAAACATACTCCCCCAAACGTGCAAGTATATACAATCCTCAACAGTTCAATCACCACAAATCCAATCCTGTAGATACTATCCATCAAAAATTCAAGCGCCGTAAAAAGACAGACTCAAACAGAAAAGAGAAAGGAAAAGCCTTTGAATCTACCCAACACACATGATTGATGAAAATTAATAATAATCATCATCGCTGAGGTGATCTTTTTGAGTTTCTAGTAACTAATTATTCTTCTTCATGTGAGGGGTGGAGTACCACGTGTGTGGGAAAAAGTTGGTCTTTAATGCGATTCAAAAATCACGGGAAATTTTCAAAAATTCAAAAATTTCAAAATTTTTCAAATTTCCAAATCTAAAATAGAAATATTCAGGATATGCTATCCACAATCGCTTAATCATGTTTATCTTTGAACAACCACTAATTAACATCATCCATTAATGCTTCTCAACTTTGCCTTCGCCATTGATATTCTCATTATAAGTGGTCGATCTTTCTTTTTCTTCCTGCCTTCTTCATTCGTGTGTTGGGGTTTTTTTCGCGGCCTCCTCGTCGGATCCTTCTCTCGGTCGGACAAACCTATTCATTTCCGTGTGATTTGATGGTCATGAAGGCGGATGAATATTACAGGAAAAAGTTTGAAACTGCTCTTTTCATATAAAAATGGGAATTTGAGTTTCAGACACCCATATTATTTCCTTTATTCAAGAATGCCTTTGAGCTATCAAGATTCACTGCCTATGATGCTGGTTTGTGCTGAAAAGATGCTGCGGGTAATATGGAAAATCAATTACAGCATCAACGAGAGAGATCAATTCCAACTCCTCTTTCAATAGTTAAAGAAATGTAGAGAGAAAGTCTCAGTATGGAAAAACTCTGTCCCATGAAAACTGAATTCCTGAGACAAGCAATGTATAAAGAGTCAGCCTGGTTTATGGGTACGAATAAAGTTGACGCTTGATTCGGGATTAATTTGGTTTTTGCATTGGATTTCCTTAATGAAACTGGCCAAACGGAAAATTTTCGAAAAACATTAGACGGCATATCCCATGTATGCTATGTAGATTTGTTAAAATATTGGTGGAAATAAATCGATGTGACCTATCCTCGTATAGACTTCATTAATTCGCTGTTCTGGTGTCCTTGTAATACTATTACAGGAGAACCTTCTAACCTTCGTTTCTATTGTGGAACGATTGGACACAACGAGAGATGTTAAAAAGAAGACAACATATGTGGTATGGAACCCTATATTTTGTAATTTATACTGTTTAATAACTAATGGGTGGAAAATACCCAAAAACGGGAGAAAATGTGTCCAAAGGCAGGGAGTATGAATCTGCATAAGGATGATACTACGAGGCCTCGGGGTGTTAAGGATTGACTCGATAAGGAGAATCGGAGCAAGCAGGCTTCATCGAGCAAACAATGTCACAATCAAAGTGAACGTGTTTCCAATAACATCACCCGTATGTCAACCAGAAAAGAGAAGTTAATGTGATAGGTGAGAAAAGCTAGTGAGAATAAAACAGAGCTAGCGGCATGTCTGAGAATCGCTCAGAAGCCATGAATTAACTCACTTACCTTATCATATGTAGACCTGGAAAAAGCTGGAAGAAGTTTAAATACATGATAAAGGCCCTATACTCTGCTTAACTTAGAACTTCTTTTGAATATTATATCTAATCATGTGTTCTCACCAAAACAAACAGGTTTGGCTAAACAGCGACCCAAGAATAAAGGTAAAAAGAAGATTGGGAGAACTAGGACGGATCATGATGGTGGAATGGTTGTCGTGAATACGGGTGCAGAATACCAACAACAAAAGGGTCCGCCCTATTGATTTATAAGCAGAAGATAACACCCAAAGTGACAACAAGAAAATTAAGTTGAAGTGAGCACAATGAGATGAAATTATCGACAGAGGTATAAGGAAACAAACCAAATTGGGCTCTCATGACTAATGGAGAGTGGACATGTGGAGAATTGCAGGTGTCGGAGATCTCATAATTCTCCAATTGAAGGAGGCCACATGCCACCTCCCTGCATTTGATTTTTTTGTCGCAACAAAGAAGAAAAAGGATTTGTTACTTCGGTTTGTAGGAAGTTGAAAAATGGAAGATAGATGGAAAGAGTGGAACCACTGGGAACTGAGGTGGCCTTTTGTTGTGTTGAGTAACTCTATTGAAATTTGTAGTTTTTGTAATGAGTTTTGTATCGAGGTTTTGTGTAGAAAATCAGTTTGATAAAACCAAGTGGTGGGTGATCTTTGTTTATTCAAGCACAGACCCGGGTGAGACAACTTCAATGGAATTTCTTGTGGGGAAAGTGGAAAATGGGGAAACTTGTGGATTATCGGAGGGGACTTTAATGATATTACTAAATTTGGAAAAGAACGGAGGCAATATTAGAGGAAAGTTCCTTTTCAATTTTAGGAATTTTATCTATAAGCTCTTATTGGCAGAGATCGCGACTAAGGCCACCCTTTTACTTGGACGAATAATAGAAAAGGTAATGATTTTGTTGAAGAGAGGCTGACAGGATTTTTAGCAACCCCAGAGTGATGGATAAATTTTCTGGTGCCCTGGTTGTAAGTCCAAGTACATGATAATCTAGAGGGGGTGAATAGATTATCTCCATCTTTTCTACGCCCTCTTTTTAACAATCGAATGCTCAAACAAAATAATGAAGGTGCGGAAATGTAAACAACACACGTCGATTTAAAGAGGTTCAACCCTACCTAGGCCTAATCCTTCTACCACCCCAGCATATCCTGACGGATTTCGAAAAGAAAAAGAATTTTATTAATAACAAAATTAATACAAATTCAACTTACAACACCTTGAAAGACTCACACTCTTCTTCAACACCACCTTTGAGATTACCACAATCTCCTCAAGACATTACCACAACCTTCTTCAATCTTGCACCTTTGAAGATTACACCTTTCAACTCAAGCATCACCGACTCTTCAACACCTCACGTTAAGATTACCACAATCTTCTTTCACCTATCACCTAGATCATCCAAGTGTGCTCTTACCACAAGAACACTCTACAAGGATATCTTGTGTTTGAATGATAACCAAAATCAAGATTACAACTCAATAATGAATAATACACCTGAAAGTGCAAAGTGTAATCAAGAATAGCCTAGACTCTCAAAGATGTTGAAAGTGATAAGCTAAATATTACAACAAGAATAATGACTATGAAAGACCAAGTGTTTGCTTGAAGTGTATCTTGTTGTGTCAGATCTCAATTGTTGTATTGGTTGCTCCAAAACTTCCTATTTATGTGGAGATGATTGATCAAGCATGTTCCTTTGGGGATTGAAAATCTACAGAAAAATACAATTAAAATCAAGAATATAGTCAAGTAGAAATCAATCCCACATTTTAAGGAAAGTTTGTTCCATTGCCAACGTCATATTTTTTGTCACAATACATGTAGACACCGGTCGCACAGAGATAAAGAGTTAAAGAGAACACTTTGAAAATACAAACAGATACCGGGCCGACGAGTTTCACCGGCCGACCCCCTGCTTCAACCGTCCTCTTGTTTCAAAATGCAAGGTTTTGTTCTCGCTTCAAAAACGAACTTGTGAGACGGCATCGGCCGACTGGCGCACGGCCGACCGGGACGGCCGACGCCCAGATGCACGGCCGACCGCTTGTTTTTCTTTTCCGCCTCATTTTCTCTGCTTTCTAAAAACATCTTCGTGTATTGGGTTGCTCCTATAGTAGCACTTGCCGACCACGAGACAAATATCAGCTCCAATTTTTAGTCGAAAATAAAACTCAAGAAATACTCCTAAAATTTAGTAAAACATTTTAAACCGATCGGAAGTATTAGACAACATTTAGAAACATCTTTGAGAGTGAAAACTCAATAACGTAAAATCATTAAAAGTGTTGTCCAATTTAGATTTAAAATAAATCCTTGAGAAAATACTCCTAAAAATATTAAAATCATTTTAAATCATTTAGAGTATTTGGACAACCTTTAAAACATTGTTTTGGTGATAAAATAAAATCATCAAAATTAAGATAAAACATGTATCAAACAATCTCCCCTTTTGATGATTACAAACCAAAACAATTTTTACACAACCAAGAGAGCAATTTTAGAAATGATTTTCCCAGAAAACATTTCACCGCTTGGAAGCAACCAAAATTTCCAAAAATATTAAAGCAACCAAGCAGTGGGAGTAAAAATTTTCAATAATAAGCACAAGCTCCCCTATCCACAAGCACATCAAGAATAATGTAAGAGCAATAATCCAAAAGCTAAAAGCTTTAGCTTTTACAACGGTCAAGAGCTTATAAGCTCCCCTCACAAACAACATTAAATAATAATATAAGTCCATCAAGCAACAATTGACTAGAAATAAATCACAACTTACGGCTTTTATGAGCCATAGCTTATAGCTTTTATGACAAGCTTTTATTAGCTTCTTTGAGCTAACGAGCCAAATTCTCGCTTTCTCCCTTCGGAATCATCAAAAGAATGTTAGGATGATAGAAACATCATAGAAGTATATCAAAGTGCACTAAAGAAATGGTTTATCAACCATTGAGCAATTTAGGCTTAAAACCAAGGAAAATGGGAGTAAATGTATCAGCTAAGAGTTCATACGCTGCTTTTATTTCCAAAACATGATCTCAATGAAAGTATAGAAGACTTTTTGGAAGTTGAGAGAATCATGTAGAAGTTGAAATTTTCATAGCTGCATTCAAACACTTTGTGTGCGTGAAAATAGAAGAGGTTGTATATAACTTTTGTAAATGGTTCAAGCCAAAAAAATTTTTTATATCATCAATCAACCTCATTTCAAAGCTCAAAAAATCATATGCACCATATGCAATAATTTGTTCATCAATTAAGAAGCTCAAAGTAGATTCTCATGGTTCAACCCAATTGAGATAAGCTAAGAATGACTGGCGCATTACAAATGCCAACAATTAGAGCAACCATCAAGAATAAGTCACGCTTTCAACAATACATGTATCAAATGTCCC
Organism: Rehmannia glutinosa; assembly: GCA_016081115.2. Classification (NCBI taxonomy): domain Eukaryota; kingdom Viridiplantae; phylum Streptophyta; class Magnoliopsida; order Lamiales; family Orobanchaceae; genus Rehmannia; species Rehmannia glutinosa. The sequence goes on along the minus strand of JABTTQ020000014.1, from coordinate 453,858 downwards.
AACATATTCAACTAAGCATAACAAAGCAATAAAAGAAGCACTTTTACCATCAAGTACTTCATACCAATTATCAAACAATGCTTTAGAGTATTTTTACCATCAAATACTCCATCAAAGTCATGATTATCCAGCAAAAGTCATTATCAACTTGCAATATTAACCCTTTTAAGAAAAAAACAAGCAAATATCATTAGTACAAATGAGTTTTACAAAAATTCATCAAGATACAAAACATCATTAATGAAAATGCTAGAAAGTAAAGGGGTGGGGTAACATCATTCCTCATCCGAGGAGAAGCAAGTTCCGGAATGAGGTCCTTTATTAATTTCTTCAATTTGCCAATTGACTTCTTCAAACTAGAATTTTCCTTTTTCACGACCCTAGCTCTTTTCTAAGAGGTTTCCACGTCTCTAAATGTTTCTCTTTCCACTTTGGCCATTCTCTCTTTTGATATTTAGATCTTCAACATCCAACTCGCCTTCATCTCCTTCCTCATTTACTTCTTCCCTAATTTCTTGTTCATTTCCCATATTTTCTTCTTCATTTTCCTCTTCATCCCCCACATCATCTCCTTGTTCACAAACTCACCTCTTCCAATATTTTCAACCTCATTGTCATTAAAGAAATCATCCCGAGGTTGTTGTTGATGCTCGCACGCCCCCTAGCGGCTTTGTAGGAACCCGTGGCAAATGTCGCCGTGATTCTTACCATTTGTAGAATCGTTGGCATTATCAAAAATCATTGTGACGAATTTCGTATTCATTTCATTTTCCGGTATCCCGATAAGTATAAGAGTCGGCAAATCAAATTTCCCAAGGTATTTCTTCTCGTAAGCTTTCTAGATTCTAACAAGCAATGTACAAAAATTGCCCCATAATTTACTCTTTCTCCTCGAACAATCTTATAGGTGAGAAAGAGTTCGAGATTACTGGAAGTTTTACTTCCTTTCCACAAAACACAATAGAGCAAACGATAGATATAATCCGATAATTTACAAGCATTGCCGAGTATGTCACTTCGGGATATACTCCTAAAAGGTTTTCACATCATCTAGTGAGACAATCGAAATGTTATCATCCCAACGGGTGCACCACATTGACTACTCCATCATTCGCACGCAAAGTGATCACAAATAACATCGCCAATGTCCATGAAAATGCCTACCATTAACAAAAAGCTGAAGTTCCAAAGGATTATCTATCGTAGCATCAACAATCCACATATTTGCATAGAAAAGTTTTATAAGCTCGTCATCATAGTGCAAACACGATTATCCCAAAGTGAAACCCATCCTTGAATTTCAAAGTAAGCTCTAATATCCGGAAATTCATCATGAAATGCTTGAAAACGAACCATACGAAATGCACGCAATTTTCTTATCATTCAATCCAATATTCTCATAATGTTCCTCCGCAAGTTTATTTAAGAAACGAAATCTATTAGCTCTGGATGGAGGCTCGTAGAGGAGTGATAACTTACTAGAGTCCCAATGAATGCTCGATTTTGAAACCCTCTTAATTCGACAATCTCCTCTTCTGTAAGCTGATTTTGTTGGTCTCTTTGTAGAATATCATCTTGTTGGGGATTGGCTAAGATTCACCTTTGCCTCCTTTCCTCTTTGAGGATTTCTGCAGAATTTCTTGGAGGTGCTATATATGAAAGATTCTTGAGAAAATAAGAAGATTAGAACAAGAATCGTGAAAATGATGAAGAATTGAAGATTCTGAGAAAAGGGGGATGAAAATCGCTTCTTAAGTGTTTGGGATTTTGGAGCGCCTGCTTTGGAGAAGAACAGAATCCATTTTAAGCTCGAAAAATAACTCGGCGACGTCGAGGTAGGGGACGACTTGGGCGAGGTTGCAACGGCCGCCTCGCTACACATACCGTCCTGTGATTTTTCTTTCTCCCGCATTTTTCCAAAATTCGATTTTTCACCCCAAAAGTTTTAAAACTATGCAAAATATAAGTTTGACTATATCCAACAAATACGGGTTTTGGAAAACATATAAACGATAAAATCGAGACTAAACACGTAGTGCCTTTTAAAAGAAAATATTTGCAAGTTCAATTAGTGCACTTAAGGATCAAAATGAAATATCTTGGAAAGATATGTGCATAAGCATAAAATCGAGTTTTAAGGAAAATACGAGTAGACATACCTCGATGGTTTAAGAAACTTGATGACGTAATAGCCAATGAGTACGAAGATGTATCCTACACAATTCTTAGACAACATATGCATAGAAAATACAAGCCAGAGGGCAAAGTGAATATGAGATATCAAAAGAGCTTATGTTATAAGATTTCATAAGAGATAATAAGCCACATGTCTAATAAAATGCTCAAGAGTTTTAAAAAACATGCAAGGTCTCTTTTTTAAAAATATTGAAACTCATAAATATATAAGAGACCTAAAAATAAATACTTGAAAAATCATTTTGCAATTAAGACACAAATAAAAGCATGCATAACAAAATAAAATGCATATTTAAATAGGGAGATACGGGTTACCAATTACGCCATTTCCATGGGTTGTGCCTTTCCCATTCTTGATGATATCTTCCTTTGAGAAGTCACTTTGTTGATGATGACTTCTTTGGTTACTCCATTTCCAAGGTTGGTTACCTTCCCATTGTTGATGGTCTCTTCTTCTTTGAAAATCATCTTGTTGATGATGTCTTTGCCATTTCCAAGGATTGTGTCTTCCCATTTTTGATTATATCCTCTTTCTTGAAAATTGGCTTTGTCGAAAATAGTTTTCCTTCTTTTGATCAAATGAAACGGTCATTTGATGTCTTTTGGTATAACTTTTCTTCGATCATTATTTCACGGGTACCTAATATGACATTGTTTTGTGGTACCTCATGTGTTTGGGTCCTTTAGATTAGCTTTGAGACTTTTAGGTCTCCAACAATAATTAGAGCTATTTCTAGCCCGACAAGAATTAGCCGTATGACCCTTTTTTGCCACAATAAAAACAAGTAATAATTTAGGAGCATAATGACCAATATGCATATTGACTTGATCCTTTTTCATATGATTAACAACATTAGCTTATGATCAAGTCCTTTATCACAATTATGAATATCAACAATATTGACATTTTATTGGTACTCAAGTTGGATTTTAATAAATCCTTTTTCATGCAATCAATATTCTCAACAAGAGTACTATTTTCTTTTCAAGGTTTCTAACCTTGTCAAGTTGTGTGCCATGAGCACATGATAGTGATTCATAGGAAGAAAAAACTATCCTTATCATTTTTCAAAACAATGAATTCCTTTTTCAAATTTTTGTATTTAACAAGTAAGTTTTGAATTCATCTGTAGCTCATCAAAATCATTTTGCAAATCACTATGATCATTTTGAATAACAATATCATAAGAAGTAGAGGGCTTAAGACATACCTCATTTTCTTCATTGATGCCCATAAACAATATTCAACTTCTTCATAATTGGAAGTTGCAAGAGGCTTATTCCTTAGATTTGAGCTTGTATGATCTTCGGTAAGTAGATGCTTTTGTTTGACTTTCATTTGCAAATACTCCATAGATGGCTTCTAATTTTGCCATACTCCATGTGCCGACTTTATTCCTACAATATGTTCATATTCTAAATTAGTAAATGAACAATATAAAATATTTAAAGCCTTACCGCTTAAGGAGATGATTTTCTTTTCTTCATCATTGAGCTTTTGTGTTTTTGAGAGTACAGTATGGTGTATCTTTCTGCCTAATGATTCTCCATTAATGACGGTGTTCCAAATGTCGAACCCGCAACCTTGTAAGTAGCATTCCATTCTTTCTTTCCAAAATATAAAATTTTGGAATCAAACCGAAATGTGGCTCGTGGTGGAGGGTGCCGAAATGATGAGCTTCTGTCAGAGTCGACGATCGCTTTCTTCACTCGCAATGTGAAACGAGCCACAAAGAGTTTGGCTTTTGATACCACTTGTAAGTCCAAGCGCTACGATAATCTGTAGGGGGTGAATAGATTATCTCCATCTTTTCGATTTCGCCCTCTTTTAACAATCGAATGCTCAAACAAAATAACGGCGCTGGAATGTAAACAACACACGCCGATTTAAAGAGGTTCAACCCACCTAGGCCTAATCCTCTACCACCCCAAGATATCCGGATGGATTTCGAAGAAAAAGAATTTTATTAATTACCAAAATTAATACAAATTCAACTTACAACACCTTGAAGAGCACCACACTCTTCTTCAACACCACCTTGAGATTACCACAATCTCCCTTTGAAGATTACCACAATCTTCCTTCAACGGCACCTTGTGAAGATTACCACAATCTTCAACCTTGAAGAATACCGAATTCTTCAACACCTCAATAAAGATTACCACAATCTTCTTCACCTATCACCTAGATCATCCAAGTGTGCTCTTACCACAAGAACACTCACAAGATATCTCAGGTTTGAATGATAACCAAAAATCAAGATTACAACTCAATAATGAATAATACAATTGAGTGCAAAGTGTAATCAAGAATAAATTTAGACCTCAAAGATGTGAAAGTGATAAGCTAGGCAATATTACAAGAATAATGACTATGAAAGACAAGTGTTTGCTTGAAGTGTATCTTGTTGTGTTGTATCTCAATTGTTGTATTGGTTGCTCCAAAACTTCCTCTTATTTATGCGGTGATGATTGATCAAGCATGTGCTCCTTCTGGGGATTGAAAATCTACAGAAAAATACAATTAAAATCAAGAATATAGCTGTTAGAAATCAATCCCCCACATTTTAAGGAAAGTTTGTCCACTGTCAAACGTCATATTTTTGTCAATAATACAGATGCACTTGGCCGCACAGATAAGAGTTAAAGAGAACACTTTGAAAAATACAACAGAAGCGCCGGCCGACGAGGGTTCAACGGTCGACCTGCTTTCAACCGTCCTCTTGTTTCAAAAATGCAAGGTTTTGTTCTGCTTTCAAAACGAAATTTATGCAGTACCGGCCGACTGGCGACCGGTCGACCGGGACCTGGCCGACGCTCGTGATGCACGGCCGACCTGCTTGTTTTTCTTTTCCGTCTCATTTTCTGTTTCTAAAAACATCTTCAGGTATGGGTTGCCCTATGCTGCTTTACCGGTTCCACACTTGCACAGAAATATTGTCCAATTTTAGTCTAAAATAAAACTCAAGAAATACTCCAAAATTTAGTAAAAACATTTTAAACCGACGAAGTATTAGGACAACATTTAGAAACATCTTTTGAGAGTGAAAACTCAATAACGTAAAATCATTAAAAGTGTCAGCTCCAATTTAGATTTAAAATAAACTTTGAGAAAATACTCCTAAAATATTAAAATCATTTTAAATCATTTAGGAAAGATTTGGACAACCTTTAAAACATTGTTTTGGTGATAAAATAAAATCATCAAAATTAAGATAAAAACATGTATCAAACACCTGAATAAATGCACATATGCCTTCACTCTGATCATTGATGATGATTTTGGGATACTGAGAAAAAACAGTGAAAGGCCCCAGATTCTTTCTTTGATGCTAGATGGACCAAGAATGAGGAAGCTTAAAGACATAATTGAAAATGCATGGAAAGAGAAAGTGGATGGCACTCCTCGATTCGCATCCAAAATGAAAATCACTAATGCGTAATTGCCATTATCAAGTGGAAAGGAGGTAATATCGAATGCTGCCATTAATATTGAAAATAGCAAGAAAAATTTGGATGAGACGGCTTTATGGGGAAAGAGATTGGCATAAGTGGCATAGAGAAAAGAACATTCAAAAATGGCTTATGGGGACGGCAGAAAGGTTTCGCAAAGCCAGAAGTTAGCAGTAATGGCTCCAAGACGGAGATAAAATTCCAAATACTTCCATGCTTGCACCATGCAAAGGCGAAAAGTAATGCCATTGAAAGATTGATCGTGACGAAACTCAAATGTGACGAATGAGGAAATTAGTACCAAATTTCAATATTACTCTCACTTGTTTCAATCATCCAAGCCGTCCTCGACTCAAATTTTAAGCGGATTCCTCTATCTATCACACTTAAATGAATAGAATACTTGTCGACTACACGAGGAAGTCAAATCTTGGAGGCACTAAATGAACAACACCCCAACAAAGCTCCCGCACGCACCTTTATTTAGAGGACCCCTTTGCTCTTTCAATTATCGGTCTATCATTAAAGTTGATCTTGTTTGCCATCAAAAATTTCTTCCACATGGAAAATTCCAAAATCCACTAGTCACACACTCATTACATTAATTCCCAAAATTAAAAACCCCAAATCCATTAGTCATTATGTAATCCATTAGCCCCGTACAGACTTACAAGATCATTTCTAAAATCATAGCCAATAGGATCGCCTGCTTCTTCACTCTTGTATCAAGAAAAACCAAGTCGCATTCGTGCTCCTAGAGTAAATCATCGATAATGTCATTATAGCGCTAATGAAAGGCATTTTTAAATAGCCTGTAAAGCGGGAAATCATCCTTTGCCACCCTCAAGCCAGACATGGCTAAAGCTGATCGGTGGAATGGTCTTTTTCTTTGCTTCTATTTTGATAAGATATGATTTTCAAACTCTTATCGCTGATCAAAACACGTGTCATTCTCCTGCTTTATTCCTTTAATCTTAATGGACAGTTGTCCTGGTTTTGTCACCCCCACAAGAGGTATTCGTCAAGAGATCCCCTCTCCGTATTTGTTCATTATCATTTGTGAGGCTTTCCAACTTGTTTAAACAAAGCCAGATCGATCAATCCTCTGGGGCGGATCAAAGTCACCACTCTCCCGCCATAACCCATTTTTTTAAGTGATGATTCTGTTATTTTCTCGTAGTGTCGATTTGTTGCATGCTCATCTTGTTAAAGATATTCTTCGTAGATTTTGCCAGGTGTCGTGCCAAAAAGGTTAATACGATAAATCTTCTCCGTATTGTTTAGCAAAATGCGTCTTTGCAAAATAAAAATGATATTTGTCTTATTTTGAATGGGCATTAAAGAACAACTTGGAGCTAAATACCCTGGGTTACCTACGGGGTTGGAGATCCAAGAGAGACACCTTCAAATATATCACTCAACTGCTTTGAGTAGAATGATGAATCGGAAGAATAATTTCCTTAGTGAGGTCGGGTAAAGAGGTTCTTTTAAAAGTCGTGATTTGTGCCTTCCTTCGTATGTTATGTCTTTGCTTCAATCTACCTCTCTCTATTTGCAAAGAGGTTCCGGCTTTTGCTTCAAAATTTTGTGGGGGAGTAATTGGAGTGAAAAAAACAAAATTCATCGGGCTTCATGGAAAATACGACTTTACCTAAGGATGATAAATGGCTTGGTTTTAAAGATATTCAACCGCTTAACCAGCTTTACTTGCCAAGAACTTTGGGAGAGTGATAACACAACCTAATCTTTTGATGAGTCAAATCATTAAGGGTAGGTATTTGCATAAAACTAAGCTATTTGATGTTGTTCCTCATTGTAATGATTCATGGCTTTGAGATGTTGGTTATGCTGGAAAACTCGAAAATGGGGATTAGATATCAAATGGGGACTGAAAATCGATTAAAATGGGAATCACTCGCTTTCTAAGCTACCGAGATTTTAAACCTCGTGGAAGCTGCATTGACGGGGAAGAGGGGCTGATCCGGGTCGCGGAATTAATGAATGATGATGGTAAATCTTGAACACTAATATCATGTGCTTAAATCTTTTTGAAACAGATTGCCGAGCTTATACTTAATACTCCCATTAGTCATCGTGGTAGGAAAGATCGACTCATTTGGCATTTTGATTGCAAAGACAATTCTCAAATAAGATAAGGCGATGTCGCAATTTCAAAGGAAATCCTGTGGACCAGAAAAGCCCGACCAAATGCGCTAAGCAGAAAGGCGCGATATGTGCGTAAAACTGGAGGATGAACATTAAAGGAAAATCAAGAACTTTGCTTGGAGATGTTGGTATAATCACATTGCTACTAATGTACAAATTTTCCTGTAAAAAAAGGGGTTGAAATCGATGTCATACGCACTTTTTGTGGTGAAAGGAGCTTATGAGGATATCGAATATATTTTTTAATCGCACTGCAGCTAAATTGGTTTGGAAATTATCTCCAAGTGAATTGGAAAGGATTGGAGAGAGCACGTAACTCCTTTAAAAGTTGGTGGCAAGACTCTCGCACTTCATTGATCACAACAATTTGTCAAGAAAGAATCCAACTTTCCACTTACATATTGTGGTAAAGGCGAAGGCTCGAATATGTGGTTGTTCCAAGGTGTTAGACAAGATGAAAAGCAAATCGCTGGATAATGCTTGTTCGAATGGAGGAATACAGGAGATCAACCAAAGTGAGGGTAAAAAATCATTAGACGGGGATGATAATCTCAAGGGCATCAAGGAATTCTTAGAAAGTGAAAGAGGACTTCATGTTTGTGAAGTTAGTGCAACCATTTCAAAGAAAGGGGCCGCTGGCACGCGGAGGCCGAAAGTGAGAAGGATGTTGTCATGGGCGTGGTGTTCTTTAGGGATCGAAACTGATCCAGTGGAAGTCACCCTCTTAGCCGTGCGACACGCCCGTTAATGCAAATGAAAACAATGCTCAAGATTGTGATAAACACAGATGTAAAGGAGATTGCTATAGACTCGAACTGAACTAACATTCGACGCCTCAAAGATGACGATTATTACTACATCTATGTCTTGAAGAATTTGTTTTCCTCTCTGCTTTTTTTAATTTTTGACAGCTTAATTTGTAAGGCAAATGCTCTAGCCTGCTTCTTAGCTATCGAGGGGAAAGCTCAAATGAATGGCTTCCATTTCCGCATTGGTTAGTTTGATCATTGGGGGATTTTGAGACCAGTTGGTCTCGTGAATGTAATTTGATTATTATGAGATTTATAAAATTTCCATCGCTTAGAAAAAAAAAATACACCCCATCGCCAATCGATTTCCTACGTACTCATACGTAGTTGGTAGGAAATTAAAAATCTCTGATTTTTTTAATCAATTCAAACTTCGTGCAGTAGTTTTTTGTAAGAGCAAGTTTCATGAGACGGTTTCACTGGGATCTAAATCCATGAGACTTACATCCTAAGTGGCCCCGTCTTGAGAATACGAACCATGAAAATAAATTTAAAAATAATAATAAACTATGAAAATAAATTTAAAAATAATAATAAACCATGAAAATAAATTTAAAAATAATAATGAACCAAGAAGAAACAAAAATAAACCCTAAAAACATGAACCATGAAAAATAAACCCAAAAAATAAAAAATAAAACCTAAAAAAGCTAAAAATCCTAAAAAACCTAAAATCAATTAAAAATAAAACCCAAAAAACAAAATAAACCCTAAAAAATAAATATAAACCCTAAGAAAAATAAAATCTGAAAAAACCTTTAAAACTTCTCAGAAGGGCCCGGCCTCACTGACTAAACCGTAAGACCGTCTCACGCAAGTTTTTGTCTTCGTAATTATCCCTTAATGAAGAAGACATTAAAAATCCAATCAAGGTTAATCACGAAAATCGAGCATGTATCTAGAGAATTAAATTAAGGAAGATCCCATTTGATGATAAAAAAGATATATGATAAGAAATGTTTATTAAGAAAATATATAATAACCATTGCTCAATTTTTTTTTCCAAAATAATTACTAATTTGACCATCGTAGTACTAATGTCGCCTATTTCAACCTTCATTTTCATGCCATCCATCAAAAACAATTAAAGGGATCATAAGTTCTTGAATTGCCTCATCCACTTGAAGCATTTTGAATAAATAGTTTCAATTTGAAAAGTACAATGATCATAACAGGATGACGATGTTAGAATATTAGACGATAAATGATTAAAATAGAACGTATAATACATGTCCTTACTTTTACCATGAACATAAAATTTCCTAAAAATGAATATGAATATGATTTTCCTTGATAGAAAGATTATCTACCCCTGCTCAATTCAAATTCCACGCTCACGTATTATAATTTCCTCGTGACTTAAATTCTCTATCACAAAACTCTTATTATATGAATTCCTTCAATAAACAAGTTAAAATGAATCATCACATAGAATACTCCAAAGATCGAAAACCGCAAAATTAGTCCTCAGACTATACGAGTGTTGCAATATTAGTCCTATAACTTTCAAAGCTACAATTTTAGTCCTGTGGACAATTTTACCCCCTTAGCAAAAATAACAACTTCAATATGTAATTTTAGGATTTGAAATTTTAGTCTTTTTATTTTTAGTTGTGATAATTTCTGGTCCTATTATCAAAATAACCGATTTTGGCAAATTTATACGTGTTTTTGTATCTTCATAATTAGAAAACATTACATGTAGAAATCGTATTCTGGTTTTGATTTGGATTCATAAATCTAAAATTTTTCATTATTACACAATCCCTAGTATAAATGAGAAATAAATTCAACTTATAAGTTGAAAAAAGGCAGTGCCTCGATACCATTTAATTCTTTACTTGATCTCGTATATTAAATATTTTAGCTATCAAGAGTATTATAAAGATAATTGAAATACCGCAATACCACCGACCAAATTTAGATCAATTTAAAACTTATAGGATCATAATTGTAAAAAATCTAAAATTTATGGGACCCGAAATTGAAAAATGCCAAAACATACAAAGATTAAAATCGCACTTCAAAAATTCGTGACTAATATTGCAACACTTTTATAGATGCAAGACTAGTTTTGCAGATCCCCCTAGAATATCCAAGAATTCAACAAATTTTCAAATAATTGACTCACCTTTTTTTTTTTTTTGAGCGATAATGAATTTCATTCATAAAAATTGTAAGAAACTTACAACCTAAGCAATGGGTATGTAAAACAATCGTTAAGTTTTACTTGACATAGATTCGTATACAGCATCTAAAAACAAATTTTAAACCGCAACAGATTCGGACTAATCCATGTATCTTAACTTCTCGCACTAAGGCGCTGACAAAACACGACCAAAAACTTGATCTCGCTTCTTCGTCACACATATCATCCGTAATAGCACATCCGAGCTTCCGAGCAACCACAAGACAAATAAAAACCGAAAAACCACTTATCGGGACAAAACAAGCCACCCACTCGGGACGAATAAAACACCATTACAGAAAGATAAAAGATCAAAGGGGAAAAGATTGTCTTTCCTCCTCCTCGTATCCACACTCACCCATCTCCGCCAAAGCCACATCCAAAACCGCCACCACCACTAAGATCACTTCTAAGCCCGCAAAGCCAAGTTCTAAGAGACCACACTGCAAGAAAAGAAGCATTTACCGGGAGAGGAGGAATGACCGGAGACCATGGAATATTTGGTCTCCTGGCCATGGTAGCAGAGGGGCCAAGGGGGGAAAGACAAGGGGGAGAGAGAGGAGGGGGCGAAGCAAGAGCCAGGTTTTTAGAGGAGAGCTTTATCGATCTTGTGATATTAAATATTTTAGCTATCAAGAGTATTATGAAGATAATTGAAATACTACAATAACCATCGACCAAATTTAGATCAATTTAAAACTTATAGACCAAAATTGCAAAAATCTAAAATTTATGGGACTCAAATTGCAAAAATGCCAAAAACATACAAGACTAAAATCGCAATTTCAAAATTCAGACTAATATTGCAACACTTTTATAGATGCGCACTAATTTTCAGCATTCCCCTGTATCATCCAAGAATTCAACAAATTTTCAAATAATCACCAACTTATTTGGTCCATTACAATCATGATAAAAAGGGGTGGCGCCTATTGCACCCATTTTCCTCTAAACACACCACCTTCTAAATACATCATCACACTTTTTAAAATATGACCCAATCATTAAATACATCCCTCTTTTTTTTTTTTTTTCCATTTTTACCATTGCATAAAAACTCTAGGTGACACAAAATGGCACGATAACATTTTCGCCATCATGCCACATGGCACGATGACGGATTTTATCGTGAGTACGGGATCGTGGTTGGTCGTGATCACACTATGCGACAATATTTTTCAACCCTAAAATTTGGAAATAAATATATTTTATGCTATAAAACTAAGAATATACATAAATTATTTGGGGATATGAATACTTTATCGTCCGTATCTTCAATAATTTGGGCGTTAAAAATCTAGGGTTTTGCAAAAACCAACTTTCTTCAGCTAAAGAATCCTGTAATGATGCGCGTATTTAACTTTTTTAAATAAGAGTAATATAGTCTTTTAAGTAAATGTCATTTTTGTAATTATATGAAGGAAAGTGTATGTATTCATCAAGTTTGGGGTGTGAACGCCGCCACCAAAAAAAAAGAATACAAGATACGACTCAAATGGAAAAAAGAGGGAAAAAAAAAGAAAAAGGGAAAAAGAAAAAGAGAAAAAGATTGAAAATCTACCCAAATACACTTAAAAATTAATACACACCCCATCGCCAATCGGATTTCTACCATTCTTAGTTGACCGTCCAAATTAGTGGGGTGTCACCTAAGACCCGACACGCAAACCCGACACGAACCTAACACGAATTAATGGTACGGGTCCGTGCTTCAGGTCCGGTCAAAATCGGCCGAACCCGATTAACTCCGCTTAATTAAATGAGCCGTCCTGGGCAATCCTTTACCATGCACTGGGCTTAACCTGCCTTCAACTCGCTTTTGTAAAAAAAATAAGTAAATAATTAATCAGGAAGAAAAAACAACAAACAAAGAATATCTTTAAAACTCAAATGATAAACCTCATTAATTTATGTATTTGTTATTATTATGCATATCTTTTGAATATCATCTTCAAAATATAATTGATGATAAGTATGCTATTTACACTACGCTATTTCTTTTTCAGACAGAAATTGTAATATTTTTTATCGATCGAATAATGATGACTTCAAAAAATAAATTTTATTCGGGCTTAAAAATATTAAATATATATTAAAATAATTTTATTAGACTGGCAAGGGTCGGGTCCAGCAACCCAGAAACAAGCAGTGCGTCCTGGTTCAAGATTCTCGATTACCTAATAATTAAACAGTTGCCTGTCCTGGTCGATTGTTTCACACGCGAACCACCGCGAACCCGAACCCACGAACACCTGACTCAACCCAAATTGACACTCCCAGTCCAAATACCTTTCTGCCGGCGTTTCCTACAAAAACCACAGAGGTCTCAACCCGGATCCAAACCCGATTACCCAACCTGCATCTGACCTGCATAGAAAGCACCATGTGCTGACTCATCATCCAAATCCATCACCTCTTTCTGTTTTTCTCACTTATAATTCTGTCTGAATTCTCAGTCGTCTTTTGTGGCTTCCTTTCTCTATATCTATATCTTGTATCGCTATATCCTTTTTCTCGATCCAATCATCCACTGTAAGTCTCTTCGTCTCCAATCTCAATTTTCCGTTTAGATCCTGCATTCTATTTACGGATGTGAAATGTCAATTTATGTTTTTTTTTTTTTTGAAAGAAAATTAATCAGGTTGAACTTGCTCATTTCTTGGTTGTTTTTGAAGTTCCAATTGCTGCCATGAGTGTTTTTGGTTTTCGTTAGGGTTTAATTTTGACTGCACATCTGGAGCCCTGTCGTTTATGTTTCATTTTTTCCCTTTTCTTGTACTGGTTTTCTTTGATGTTAAATTGGTTAAAATAATTAGTTGAATTTGTTTTGAGATTTATCCGTGGATGGATTATTGGAAAAAGTGTGTGAACTTTATGCCATGGTTAAAGGTTTTTTTAGGATTTGACTTGGATTGATAGGTAAAAGTGATTTTTATTCCAAAGCGTCGGTCTTTCCGATTTTATCCTTTGGTTTTAGTCCAATTTTTCCCTACTTTTACTAATTTCTTTTATTTTGGTTGTGTTGGATCTATTGGTTATTGTGCTGGATGTGGAAACCACTTAATTTATTATTGCATTTTTAAGTAAATTCAGTTGATTTTGATATTCTTGATCCTCTTTAGACATGTATAAACAGCTGTGCTTTATTTGAAAGAATTAATATCTACTTGTGTGATATAATGAAGCTCAAGGCAACCATGAGTGATCAAGGAGAGAAGACCTGCCCCTATGTGCCGAGGAGATGGATTTGACTGATCAGCAGTTGAAGCCTTGCAAAAGTGCGGTTATCAGGTATACTACACATGTTCCATGTGATATTTTTTGTGTTATAACTTCTGCGGACATATTTTTCTTGTTTACCCGTATAATATGTCTAGCGATGCTAGAATGCAGTCTCTGTGTGCATAAATTTCTCTAAATTTAGCAGACTTGCATGTATAATACACTGATGGTATTAGAAATTAAGATGTGAAATATGTATGCCAATGTAATTACCCAAAAGTCAATAATTATGTTGAGCCAAGACCCCATATATATATATATATATATATATATATATATATATATATAACCAGAGACATTAGCATATATATCTATCGATCAAATAACATCCTTTCTCACATAGAAATGAGTTCCATTTCTTAATCCTTCACCTACACATAACACCACCTGCACCAGTTTGTCTTCACTTTGTGCTAGGTAGTATTACCAACCCACACCAATTTTCCCACCTTCAATTCCTGTAAGACTATCACTATCTATCATCTCATCTCCATTGAGTCCATTCGCAATCTCTCATCATGATAGTGGAATCAGAGGATCAAGTGGTCCATTACTGAGTTCTCGCAGCTGTTCCTTTTCTGCGACAGGCGATAACCCGACAATTGTTGCTAGATTGCGTCATTGTTGCCAAGCTTTATATGGCAAATGATTTGTTGGCATCTTTGAGTTGGCTGATCTTGATTTGTCCAATCTTATTAGCTGTTGAAACTTTGGATTGCTTCACTTGTCCAGGTCCCAAGTAACGCTCAAAAAGAATGATGTTGATACTGAAAACATTATGTTTGGACACAAAGACAAATGGGTCGATTCTGTTAACATGTAATAGATTTAGATGATCGGGGACATCTTGAAGAGGTTGATATGTGGAGGCTTTTAGAGTTGTAATTGAAGACTTTTAAGGGTGACACAATGCGCTCATAGAATCAGTTACCTTAAACAAGGAGCAGAATCCCATATGGGTCCTTAATAGTTCTCGACCAAATACTGTCACTCAAGGTTTCTAAATTTTGGTGGAATGGTATAAAAACTGTTAATTTGTGAGTATAGCATGTCCTTTATAATATAGTATGCATAAATGCCCATTGTGCTATGTGCTTGTTCTCTCTCTCTCTCTCTCTCTCTATATATATATATATATGTATATATATATATATGTGTGTGTGTGTGTGTGTGTGTGTAATAACTCTTTGTCACTGACAAGATCTGGGATGCTGGGATTTGCCTTGTATAAACAGAGAGAAGTGAACTAAAAAAGGGGAGAGAGAGAGAGCGGTCTTTTGTTGTTATGTGTGCTTAGCCGAGCAACTTTCTTTGAAAATATAATTTTTGCATGCTTTCCAGCTTTGATTTCACATATATCATATGCCCTTGGCCCTTGCATGTCATGCACAGTTGTGACATTGAATTTGCTGATTGTTATTACTGTTGAATATTTTAAGCCTCATACTAATTGATACTAGGCTGAGAATGGAAGCTCTTAAAAGAACTGTTTAATGTGTAGGAATGCACATTAAGCCATCGAAAGCCATCAATTGATATTTTATATTGGTATAAATAATGTTTTTTCACATGTATAGGCACGTTATTGCAAAGGCAGCCCTGCTTGTATGTTAGCATGTGTGTGTCATATAGACCACCTCGAAGGCCTAAATATTTTTTTTTCTTATTTGCGATACCAGCCTGCATCAGATGTCCCTTTCATGATCATACTTTGCTGTCACCTGACTCGTGATGGTTTACTTCTGAAAGGTGTTACATATATTTCACTTGTGAAAGCCAACATATCTGTGTTGGCAATGTAGAGCAGCAACTTTATGTTTACACCAATGTATCTGCCTTCTGAGTTAGAGCTTTAATGAAATACTCTGCGGAAATGGGAAAAGCGATGCTGATTGCTCCTCTTTCTCCAAATTTTCTTCTGGAGTGTTCTTCCCCACCCTCCCAAGATATTATTTTATTCTCAAAATATTGTGTTAGGCAGCAAGTGCAGGAATTAGCATGTCGTACTACTTTAATTGGAGAATTCTCAACTTTGTGGTTAGGAAATTAATGAAAGGTTGATCAGTGTTCCTCTATTCTTTTAAGAAATTGATTCCATGGTTTGACCAGCAAAGTTTTGATATTTAGAAAGTATAAATCGGTGAAGGGTAAAGCTGCCAAAGCTAGGTGATCTTTTGTATCAAATAAAACAATTTACAAGCAGAAGGAGCTGAAAATCCTTATGTTATTTTTCAAAAAATAATACACATGGCTGTAAATTGGGATGGCTGTTTGCAGATTTTGTGATTTTCTTCAAGCTGCGTGGTCTAGCAGTTGTCTCTTACTATCCATATGGCTGTATTGGACTGTACTGCTTTTGTTTTCTTTATGTACTGAAAATTTCTGCTAATCTGGAGATATGAATCTTTTCCACTTCTGCAGATTTGTGTTTGGTGTTGGCATCACATTATGGATATGGCGGAGAAAGATGAGACTGAAGGGCGTTGTCCAGCATATCGTACTCCTTACAACAAGGAAAAGATTGTTGGAATGGCAGCAAATGTGAGAGGCAATTACCATGTGGTTTTAAGTGGACTCCTCAAGGGAGATCTTTCTTTTTTGAACAGGTTATAGTGTTCTGTATCCTGATTATGATCTGCATGATAATGCCAACAGGCTGGTTTTTCAGAGATGAATGTGGAGAAAAACTTAAGTCACAGAAGGGAAAGAGCAAACCTTGGAAGGCAGGAAGCAACTTGGCAGTGTACGGGTTATCCAAAGGAATCTCGTGTATGTTGTGGGCTTGCCACTGAATTTGTCAGATGAGGATGTAATTACCTCCCTATCTTTTTGCTCTTATCTTCCTCCATCTCTTCTTGTTGTCTTAATATTGTTGATTTCGGTTGAACAGCCTTTCAGCGCAAGACCATTTTGGTCAGTATGGGAAGGTGCTAAAGGTGTCAATATCACGAACAACGACCCGGTGCTATACAACAGTTTGCAAAATAGTACCTGCAGTGTGTAGGTTCCAAGTTTCTGAGTTCAAATGTTTTATTATGATATTAGATAATTTCAGAAGTTGTCAGTTCTGAAGGATTTCATGCATATTTACATGAATGTTCCCTGCCGGATGGTTGCGATGCCTAATTTCTGTACAGACTTTCCATGAGAGGAATCAGAGCCAGGTGCAGGATGAATGCAGAGATATGCGAATCCCAAATCCCTGTGAAAGTGAAGATGCTGTTTATTCTTGTTGTGTATATACTAGTCTGAAATGGATACTTCATTTTTTAGTTACCCCACCTTGGACAGATTAACACTTATCTTAGGGCCTACATCATGTTAAACTTCTGGTGGTTAAGATTGCTTACATGTTATATTTTCTGCAGCATCACTCGCATCATGTTATATCAGGATTCTTCTATGAAGTTTCATATCATAGTTTTATATTATATATGATGTGTGATTTCTTTTTCTAGTGCTATAATGAATTAGTTTTCACTCATTTCTGCATCTTGTTATTTATCTGTTTCCGTTGGCTACTTCTTTTGACCCTAGATATATAACATATTCAAAGGAGGAGGAAGCAGTCCGGTGTATTCAGTCGGTACATGGATTTGTTTTGGATGGTAAACCTTTGAGGTGAGTCTCATCTAGCATTTTACTGTACTTTGACCTCTTTTTGTGATATCAGATAGTTTCTGAAACCCTGCTGCAGGGCATGCTTTGGGACTACAAAATACTGTCATGCATGGCTGAGAAATGTGGTATGACTTCTATACCTTTTCAAAATCAACTTGTGGACAGAATCTGACATTAGTCATTCTTGTCCATAGTACACATGCTAGGTTATGCACCCACAGCTTTTTGGTTCATGCATAGCATCTTCTAATGAAGGGTTTTCATGTTGGTTCAGCCTGTGGCAATCCAGATTGTCTATATTTGCATGAGGTTGGTTCTCAGGAGGATAGTTATACTAAGGATGAAATAATATCTGCTTACACAAGGTATTTCCATAATCCATATCTGGATGCATTCAACATATTGATTTGGCCTGTTATTTAAATCTCAATTTTTGTGCAAATTTACATGGATGTAAAGTCTGCTGTTGCTAATTTGGTTAACAATTTAACTTGTGAGTAGTGAATTCTCTTTCTTAGACAGACCGTATGCATGTCTGCAGGCATCAGTTTTTTCACTTTCTAGTCTTGTTACTCTTCTGGGTATTTTCATTCTTAAGTAGATAGGCCATGTAATTTAGACCTTTTTCTCAATTATTTACAGTCCATTGTACGCTAAGCTGTGGCTGGCACTGGTTAGGCTAGAAAAGTACTGCTCACTCTTACACCAATTTGAAGCATGTAATATTTATTCTCAAAACACCTGTGGTGCTTCCTTCGTGATTTTCTTGGGTTCTAACCTTGTAGGTTAACGTAAATCTTTCGTAAATCCTCATAATAGAGGTTACCTGCATTATGCTATTTGTGCCAGCCCAGTAATTGCAGTTATATTGTTAATTTAAGAATTGAATTGTATATAAAAAAGCATGCATGTCACTGATTGCAAATCCAGCTGTTAATGTTTTTAGTGTGAGCTTGGCTCTACATGCATAATTTTATGTATGGAGGGAACCATTGGCCAGTAATGACTCTGCTACTGCATAGTTTTTTTTCTTTTGGCAGATAATCAGTTCACTGGATCTTTGGGAAGTCATATGTATTTTAGTTGTAACACAATGAAGAGGTCTAAATTTAATTGTTTCAGACAGTAAAATTAATTCTGAACGATTTCTTATGTTATTGAACCTTTGATCAATTTATGCCTGGAGATATGCGTGATGGTTTAAAACAAGGACATGGAGGGCACCATTTATGGAGAAAGATTTAAGTTCTGCGTGAATCTCATTTTCCACGTTGAGGTTGATGAAGTAGAACACTTTTTCTGTTGTATGTAAAGTGTCATCAGTTTTCTTGATGTCTTTTCCAGGTAATTTATGTTCTTGAAAAATTGGGGTTGGATATTAAAACTTGTGGTAATCCTCTTAGAGTCTAATTACTACTTATTTATCCATTAGCCCATGCCCATGTATAAATTCACACATTTATGAGATTGAAAACGGAAAGTTTTGAGAGCATTTTTACTTTTAACTCTTAAAAAGTAGTGATGTCATATCATACTTTTTAGTGCCAAGTACTTTTGGGAAAAAAATCCAAATTATCATTTTAGGGAAGGAAACATTAATTGTGGACGCCCCAAAGGGGTGAAAATAGAGGGAGTGCTACACTGCTACTAGGGTGTAAACGAGTCGAGTCGAGCCAAATATAGTACTGTTCAAGCACGTTTGGGTTTTAATCCGAGCTTTCAAAATTTGTGTTTAAACTTGGTTTGATTGTTAATCGAATCGAGCCTGCTTTAGTCTAGCTGGAGCAAGCACCTAATCGAGTTTGGGTAGCTTGATATTTTTACACATATTTTATTATTATTTTACTGCCGAGCAGCTTACATCTTATCGAACAAAAGTGTGTTTAAGCTGTCTATTATGTTAACGAACAAGCTAACGATCGACTTTTGAATCTAGGCATCGAGGCAGCTTGGTTCTGCTTTTTCAGCCCTAAGTGCTACTTATTTTATGTTAGTAATTTTTTTGTCTGGTATGTTTTTCTGGGTCTTATGTAATTGTCTTTCAAGTATCTGATCACTTGCATATGATTTGGAAGGAGAGTTCAGCAAATTGCGGGGTTCTCAAATGCACATGCAGCGGCGTTCAGGAAATGTGTGTGCCTCCACCAGCAGATGAGTACTGCGATAACAGCTTTTCTTCTGGGAAGCTCTATAACTAAACTGTAACAGACGCAAGGCTTCTGGCCGTTATTGTTTTTGCAAACCAAGCACTTCTGTACTTTATCCAACTAATGTTTCAGTTTTATCTTATTTTAATTTTCGACTTTTTTACTTTTCTGCACCTTTCATGACTGCATTCAACTATGTGAAGACTACTGAAATCAGTTTATATAGATATTGGGATTACTTTCTGTCAGGACAAATATGTATATTATCTTTAGATGATGTAGTGAATGATTCCAATAGTTGACAATGAATTGCGCCATATTTTGCATTGCTCCTGTGGAAATTGTGGCTACTGAAATCAGTTTCTATAGATATTACATTACTTCTGTCACTTAATAAACATTTCTATTATCTTAGTTGGTGTAGTGAATGATCCTATAGTTGACAATGAATTGCATTAATTACCCATTAGTTTGCATTGTTCCTATGGAAATTGTGGCTAAAAGTAATTGCTACTGAAACACTTTAGTCCTTTTCTACGCTTGCTCATAAAAAATTTCTTACTTGGTTCAGCAGAATTCAGCAATCAATACTAGAGTTTCTCCACCAAATAGTAGCTCTGGCAGATCTGCTGCTCTTCCAGCTGGAGCTCATGGTATATTATCCTTTACTGTAGTTTGTTCCTAATTTTGTTTCACAACTGTTTCTGAGTGGCCTATCTCTGATCAGGGGTACTGGCCCATCCAGTAATAATCAACCTTAAGCCGATGAGATATCTGAAACTTGACATGTGATGGTCCTGCGGCATTTTCTTTTAAAGCAGTGGCAAGCACGAGTCAAATTTCTTCATTGCAGAGTGATATTGGAAAGAAAATGGTTATTATTGAAGAAAGCATCATTTCTCAAGAAAAAACTAAAACGGAGACGCTTGAGCCAGTAAAAGGAATTAAATACAGATGCCAGAATTACTGTTTCTGACAGTTCAGTTTCATCTGCAAATCTTGGCCGATTGCCCCAAGCAGACAGCCTCACAGCCCATCTACAAACCAAGCCGCCATATAATACTTCTGATGTAGTTGATTCTTCTGTATTGTCTAGTGAACCTGCATTGACAAAGGTTCTAGTGATGACAGAGATGGAAAACATGGAGAATGTATGTCTAATATTTTATCAATGAGCTTACATGAAAATCAACAGTTACAGAATGGTTAGTGTTGAGCATCAGAGAACCACTGATTCACAGACATCTGAAAAAGCTGCAGATAAACTGAGGAGGTAGGCATTGAATTGTCCAGTCTGATTTTAGATTGGGAATTTCACTCAAGTAAGACAAGCTCGACTCACATGAAATGGAAGATGACTTGTTATCTTTTGATAACCAGAGGATTAATGATCCTGAGATTGCTACTAACAGAATGCCATCTCACCTGTTAAATTTATCAAAGCATCTCTAATATTCATTATCCTGAGTTAAATAATGCTGGTATAATGGGTATCGTTTTGATAGGCACGCCGTAGCTAGAAAATAACAATGATGGTTTCAACTTAATTTTTCTAGGGCACCCCGAGAATATACTCAATAGGCCTGAGGGTAATGATGCTGAATATCCTAATATGTTTCCAAGTAAGGAGAGAATGTCTCTGCATCAGAGATATGAAGTAGGCAGTGCTGCTGTTGATGTAGGGGAAAACAGCATAATATCAGATATTTTGTCAATGGACTTTGACCCGTGATGAGTCTTTAACTTCACCTCAGAGCCTGTCTAAGTTGTTAGGGTGATACTGATAAACGACAAGGGTCTTTCGAGCACCAGGTTCTTGAAAACTCAGAATAGCAATCAATCAAGGTTTTCATTCGCTAGAGAGGGGGAACCCATGAGCCATGTCTCAGATTCTGGACAATCTGCTGAATACTATGAACAAGCCTTTAGGCAGCGCCTTTGGCCATGATTTCTTCTAGCCCGCATTAGCTTGTATCTCGAGAGGTCTGTTAATCGCAATGGTTTACCTTTTCTCAGTGGTACAGAACCAGATATTTTTGCGAAAGAAGCCATTCTCTTATCTTCTAACAAGCTTCCCGGTTAGTTTACTAATCTTTTATTATAATAGTTTATGTCATTTGTTGGAGTTGCTAGATATTATGCTAACGTATCATGAAAATTTATTTCTTATAACTTAAAAAAAAGTGATTGAGATATGTGCAATTTAGTTTTTTTAATCATCATTTCAATACAAAGAGTTTTATTGGAAATAAGTTGTGTATTCGAGTTGAAAGTTATCCTCCGAATATCATAGTGCTCTTAGGCTTTGTTGCTAGAGATTATAATGCCACTTTGGTTCCACTGTCACAGTTAGAGTGTGAGTAAGCATATGAAACTGCAATAGCCCCCTGCCCCGCTTGTGAGATGGGGCTAGCATATTGCGTAGGTTAGCAATTAGAATGTTGTGATATGAAGCATTGGTGACACCTGACAAGTGACAATTAGCACGTCATCGAATATTACAATTTTAATGTATTTGCTGCAGCATCGGACTTTGACAGACCTAGAAGGTGATCACTCTTGTGCTTGTAATCCCAAATCATGGAGTGATAATTGTTCTAGATGGACAGATTTCAGGATTAACCCTAAATTGGGACTTCTACTTAATATTTTCAGCTTCTTTATAGCTAGTGTCATTTTTGTGCCAACAAATGTATGAATGTGTCGACTTCTTTTCCTTCATATGTATGTATGTATGTATTTTGTTTATTTATTTATTTTATCTCCCTGACGCTCTCTTCTTTAATGTCTTCAAACAGTTTCAAGATCTCAGATTTCTGCACCTCCAGGATTTTCAGTTCCTAATAGGGCTGCACCTCCAGGCTTTAATTCTCACGAAAGAACAGAGCAAATTTTGGAATCTGTTTCTGGTTAGAATTATATGCTGATGAGAAAATTTGAAGTATCTATTATATTCAAAATTTGCCTTTTTCTTTTTCTTTTTTTTTTTTTTTTTGAATAATTTCTTTTGTTCTGTACTTGCAGGAAATCATATGATTGATGCTTCCTCTTTCTTAAGAAATCAGTATCAGCCACCCTCAAGTAGTAATAATAATTTTAGTAATGGTGAGATAGAGTTTATGGATCCTGCAATTTTGGCTGTTGGCAGAGGCATCAAATAACCCAGGCCTAGACATGAGGCCGAATTTTTCCTCCGCAATTGAGTACATATGAAGATCCAAGATTCCAATCTTTTTACAGAGATCTCTTCCACCACACGAGAATCAAAGATATACTAATTTTGGGGACAGCTTTTCCACCCCCGGTGATGCTTATGGAATTCCGTCTAGGATTATGGATCAAACCCTATCCAATAGTCTTCCCATTTTCTAAGTTTTCCCTCCCTCAGTCTAGGAATGGAATAACTTCTAATCGGCAATGGATGCGTTGGGTGAGGCCCAGAGTGGGAATAGTTTGGGTATGGCTGAAATGCGCAGAACTGAGCAATTGGGATTTTTAATAAGTTCTATGGTAGTTACGAAGATTCTAAGATTCGAAGGCCTAGTTCAGACAATCTATACAATGGAACATATGGGATTTAATTTCAAAACTCTCGTACTCTGCTCGTTCATTGGTGACAAACCAGCAACATGAGTTTTTTCCAAAGCAAGGAGATCAATTTACTCGACTGAATGGTTTATTGTATTCACTTTACAGTGTGGTGCCAAGAACTTTTGAAAAGTGTTTTCCCTTCAAGGAGATGAGAGTTTTGATTAGTCTGTCTGAGCTATTTTTCTCGGTTGGTGTAGGATCAAACCTTCTCAAACTGAGAGTCTGAAGCCAACAGGTAAATTTTGACTCCTTGTCAATATATGTGACAAAAATGTAGTGAATTGCTAGTAGGACTGTTAATCCTGTCTGTTTCTTATATTCACTATCAAAGAATTAATGGAGAAAAATAAGTGAGAAGAGGCAAAATTTTAAAATAGTGTTGCCTCATGTTTCAGAGTAAGGGAGTGTTTGCAAACACTTTTGTTTTTTAAAGTGATTTATTGTGGAAGTA
Source organism: Rehmannia glutinosa (assembly GCA_016081115.2). NCBI lineage: Eukaryota > Viridiplantae > Streptophyta > Magnoliopsida > Lamiales > Orobanchaceae > Rehmannia > Rehmannia glutinosa. The sequence continues at coordinate 429,954 of JABTTQ020000014.1, read as the reverse complement.
AAAGTAGTTGAGAATCAAAAGTTGGTTGTGTTTGCAAATAGAGTTTAAAAGCTTAACTGTTTGCAAATAGAATCAATTATATGAGTATTTAGGGAGAGAGCTATTTTGGATTATGTTAAAAATTTGAGGATAAGAATGTCAAAAGCAAACTTTTCTTATTTCCAAAATACCAAAAGACTTTCCCAAAATCAGAAGCACCCCACCACTAACATTTAGATTTTGATTAAATGAAGCAGAAACACATTTGCGAATACTAAAAAGTGATATTTTTAAGCTAAAATGTTCAGATCACTTTTTTTTTTTTTCAGTGTTTGCAAACACTCTCTAAGTAGCCATAGTTCTTGTTCAGAAAGTAAGGAAGTCGAAGAAAAGACTAGTGAGTAGTGTGAGCTTATCACTGTATATAGAATGATAAATCAGAATGATAGGTACAAAGATATTGAAAAATCTATCTTGATGAAGTTCATACTAGCCCCCTCCAAGAAAAAAAGGGTTAATTGCAAAAGTATCCTTGAGGTTTGACCTAATAACGAAAAACCCAGCTATTCTTTGAAATTACAAAAATACCCCTGAGGTTTTATTTTTGTCTAACATTTAACCCTTTCATAAGCAAACAAATTTCAAAATCCCCCTCATATTTACAAAATCATTGCAGTGTGCCCTTTAATTTTAACATTAAATCAAACCTCAGGGTACTTTTGTAATTTTGAAAGTTAGTTGGTTTTTTTGTAACTAGGTCAAATCTCAGGGTACTTTTTGTAATTATCCCAGAAAAAACCATGTTTTTTTGATGTTTTGCTCTTTATTTTCCAGATTGGTTCTTAACTTTGTTAGTATTTTGCAGGTGAAATGATCTTCAGACTGAGGCTGATGTGAAGGAAGGCTGCATTATACAAGTGTCGCCGTACATGGCAATCCTTCGGTTTTTTGAGTTTTGTTTCTCTCTAAGAGAAGAATCAAATTACTGATTTCAGATATAAGGTGATATCAGCTTTTACTATCTGACCCTATAAGGTGATGCTTTTACTAGTCTGCTGCTTATATGGATAGATTCGAGCAGTATAAGATATTTCACAAAATTTACTTTTATCCCCATACCTTTCTTTCTGAATGGTGTAAAATTGTTATATTTGTACAAAATTTTGGGTGTGGAAACTGGAAATAGCCTCATATTTTGCATATAAACAAAAGATGTATCATTCAATTAGACTTTCCAGTTTTTGCATTAACTGACATTGAAAGAGAAGGTAAAATACATAATCAAGCGGTATGGGCCACATATGTACCCCACATATGCACCCACAACGAGTACCATGGACCACTTCTCACATTATGGTCTGTAATCTTTTGTGTCGTCTGGATATATGTTGGTCCAAACCATTGAATCTCCTAAAATTAATATATATGTTAACAACTAAAATATATAGTTCGTATATTTTTTATTTTAAAAAACAAGCAAATCAATTTAACATTTACATAAATTTGTTAAACTAACTCTTTCTGATTTATGGATAGTGAGTATATGGATAATGAGAGGTATATATAATGTTCAAACTCGACTAACGCTTGAGTGAGGGGTTGGGGGTTGCCACCTTCTCCTGCAGGATTAGATCATCCCCGAGATGACGGATGTCTCATAAAAACAGTGGGGTTTGCGCCCTCCCCGGCTTGTGTGGGGATACTGAGATTGAAAAAAATAAAAATTATTTATCTTATTACTTTTAATAATTAATAACACATATATTGATAACAAATCTTATTCATAGTGGCTCCATGAGAATATTTTGTGTTGCTATTATTCACTCGGTGGGAATATTAAATCTAATTTATATTTGTATTAAATTTATAAAACATATTACTATTTCAATAAATAAAGATTTTTACAACAGCTTTATATTACAAATGTATCTTTAGCTCCTTTTGTTTTCCATATTGATGAGGTACGACCCAAACTAATAATGGGCCAAAGAAACTTGATATGAATCAAGTACAACTCATTAGGTATTTCTTTTTTATTGGGCTTAAGAGGCCTAAATGGTCTGTACACAAGTAACACAGCAAACTCTACACCATAGCTCACTCTCGAAACTTAATATCCTTCTTGACCTTATTACAATGGTACGCGATTCATATCATATTCTAGTATCATGCATTCCAATTACTTTGTATCTTTCTAAGTCTGATACCAGCGTCGGAGAGTTTCGCCGGAGACTACTTGGTACCCCTAATGACTTGTTTATCGTCGTGAGACGGATGTACGGCCGCCATTATGGGGCATGTGCCCCCATGATATATATATATATATATTTTGTTTTCTAATTTTATTTTTAAAAGCTAATAATTAGGTTAAAAAGACAAAGTATGTCCCCATTAATATTCTTTTTGATGTTTATAACTGTTTATATTTTATTTTTGATGTAGTTTATATTTGTATTTACTTTGTCTCCCCATATAAATATTTCTGATCCGTCCCTGTTTATAGCATATAGTGTTCCACATCAACAGTTGATATCCAATTAGGAGAATTGAGTAATAAAGTGACAACACATCACATAATATAGTGAAATAACGTTATTTCTCCTTTTCTATGTTGACATTGATAGGTGAAACAAAGGCAAGGATAATCAATGCTCATTTTTCTCCTTTCATCATTTCTTCTTCCAAGTAATAATTAATGCCTTTAAAGAATATTTTATTTAGTCTTTTTCTTGCCCTCAATTATTTGGTTGACTTTCATGGTAAAACATTAGTATTTATTTCATATGCCTCTTTCAAAAACCTAGAATTCAACATAGAATAGTTCTTATTGAAATTTGAATACACAAATGCTGTTAATTTAGTCAAAAATGCGAAATATCGAGGCAGAAAAGTATGGTTTATTAAATTTATATATTTGACTATAAATAGAGATGACAAAAGAACGAGTCAAGGTTTGTCGAAATGCGAGCGGCGATTGGATGTGAAATAGAATTCATTTTCGTTATCTAAATAATTTTTTACACCAAGCATGCGTTTGTTTAAGAAAATTTTCGAAAAATATATTATTCTCTCACTTTACTAATTTTATTTTTCTCTCACTAATCACATCTACACATTTTCCACAAAAACTAGTCATTATTACATATTCTTACACAAATTTACTATTCATTCACTCACACATTTCTAACTACCAATCATATTCAATTATTATTTTACTATTTTTAAAATCAAATCAAGTTTTATCATTACTTTTTTCATTTCACATCCAATCACACTATCAAAATTTATTTATTTTTTTCTAAATTTTTTTACCACTATTATCTAGCAAAATAAAAATTTTCAAAATGAAAGCATATCCAATCGCGCCTTGAGACTCCTTTGCAAAAACATTTAACTAAACTTGCCCTTCGAGTCTTCTCGACTATCAAGTTTGGGTTAGTCTCATTTACCTTTTTCACAACTCTAATAAATATTGAAAAATCAAAAATATATTTCGTAAAATAGCATCAATATATTTTTAGAAAAGTATATATCGATCTTTTGATGATGTCACTAAAATACATATGTACTAAAATAAAATAAATAAATGAAATGAGATAAATTTGAAAATAAAAAGTCAAGACCAACCCCAAATAGGATTATAACTTTAAAATCCATAGGTATAAAAGTTAAGAGAGCAAAAAATATATTTTTGCATTATCTTAATCTGGTCCTTATTTCTTTTTAAAGATTTAAATAGATTATATTCTTCAGGGTGTCATCAAATATTGTTATTTTTAAATAAATATACACATTATCTTTTCAAATATTTTACCTAACCTAAAATAATGATTCAATTAGTCTGAAAAAATATAATCTCAAATTTCATCTGAAAAATCAATTAAGAATATAGAGTAAGAAATGAGGGATCCCATAGTTTATTTTGGTGGCACATCGATAAAGGGTTGTAATTATTGTCCTCAAACGAATCGACATACAATTAGAAGTTGTGTTTAGAAAGAAAAAAAAGTTAGATGGAAAACATATAGTAATGCATAAATGTAGCATTGTACTATGCAGATGTTTGACTTGACAACGTGAATTATTGAACCACAATAGATTAGTACTATTATTATAATTATACCATGAACAATTCCTGCAATTTTGGCAAGTCCCAGAAAAGTACAACGGGAGACCGGCTATCGACAGTAGCTATTTTAAGGCAGACAATGATTGATTTGACAGTACATTGATACCAAATCAGCCCTTATACAGCAACCTCAGATTCGGTGCGGTTTCTCTCCCTACATTTCCAAGTGGACATTGACTTGGTATGTGACATTTTCCTTTCCATAATTTTACATGCATTTTTTTAATGGTATAATATAAATGAAATAAAATCGATCAGAACCTCATCAATATAATTCATGCCATTTAATCTTATATTTAAATATAATTTTGACCCAAACTCATACCCATAAAAATAATCCATATTTTTGTATGTGTTTGAGATCTGTCTCATGAACTTATATTCATGAGATGGTCTCACATAAGACCTATTCAATTATTTATTATATTTAATCATTTGTATCAAGTTTTATGATTATATTTCAATGTGGTTTATAGTTAACTGAGTAAAATTTGAATAATTTTTAATCGAATTGAACCCGAGTAACTCTATCTTTTTACACATTGATATTTTATTTTTCACTCTAATCAAATTGAATTCGAGTTCAAATCTTATACTAAAATAAAAATGATTTTCACACTTGATTTAAACTATTGCACCGTATCTCATTACCATTCACACACAAATACATACACATTCATGTATTTGTGTATAAAGGTATAACATAATAAGTACATCAAATGTAGCATCTAATGAACCTTCATCAGAATTATAAGTATTATAAGAAAAGGTGACAAGTTAACATTAAACATAGAAATTCAATGAATAGTTAGTATATTTCTCTTATTGCAAGTTCTACAAGAATGACCGCAATACATTTTCCCATCAATACTTCACATTTTCCAATAAATTAATTTTCTATCATTCTACCTGAATATTTCCCAAAATTAACGGATTGAGATTTCATATTTCACTCCTATTCCATTACAGCGGATTAATAACATGTGTGCAAGATGATGTCAACATTATACACGTGACACGTGTTATTTATCCAATGAATGAAATATGGAGTGGACCAAGAAAAATGGAATAAGCGATCTCATCCCAAAATTAACACATCCACAACCCTGTACTCTACGGGAAATGATTTTCTGTTTCACAATCATATTCCACTTTCTATTTCATGCGATTGGATGAATAACACGTGTACAATAATGACGTCATCTTGTACACATATCATTCATTCAATACAATGGAATTGAAATAGGAACATGAAATAGAAAATCTCAAAATCTACCAAGTATATGATGCATCAACTTTGGACCCTATGATAAAACTGTGTGATCTGTCATTGCGACTGGCAATAAACATCTTTAAATTTTGGACTAGTTTAATTCTTTATCTTGGGAGTTTCTTGATCTGTAGAAATTGCAAAAAAAGCAGCACTATTAACCAAATTACCAAAGCCAAAATTTTGGACGAAAAAAAAAGACTCCCTATATCTACACATATATATTCCAAATTTAAGCAAGTGAGATAACAGATTAAGAAGGTGGCCGTATCCAAGAGAAATATTGCGGCGTTAGCCGATGCATTTGGATACGACGGTAGCAGAGTGGAACGGAAGAAACAGAATTGGAGGTAGCCGTTGATGAGAATCCCGATGATGCTTTGCATTAGACGACGTTCCATTTAGGTGGCAATTTAAATTGGCGTGCATTTGTCGTGCTTGATTTGCCTACTTGTGGAGAAACGGACGCCGTTCTTTGCTCGAGATGCCCTTTCCCGCAAATTGTGAGATATACTTAGCGAGTGTTTGCAAACACTTAAATAGAGTGATTGCCAGCTTTTGGCTGAAAACAAAAATTAGTTTTTAGTACGCCAACATCTGTTTCTTATTCTGCATAATGTAATCAGAATCTTAAAGTAAGGGTAGGGTGTTCTAAATTCTCGATTCTCGCTCTCCGGTTTGGCTTTTAGGCACAAATAAAGTATTTCTACAACTTACTCACCCAACATTGTCTTTCAACTTATTCAAATTTTCAGAAACCAATTGCAAATGCTATCAATGTTTAATTCTCAACTATTTTTCGCTTTTTGCTACAGTAAATCACTTTATCTCATGCAGAACTTTTTGCAAGCACTCCCTTGCTATAATGCAATAATGCTTATATCACACAATATGGTTATAGAAGTTATTGTAAGCAATGAGATGGAAACTTCCTCGGCACAAAAGCTGCTAGTTGGATTACTGCTATTACCATGTTAGCAAGAGATTATTGCTAAAATAATCACTTCAAAAATTTCATATTTGTCAAGTCTAATTCCATTTTGTGTACCAGTTTCAAGGTTCTAATATATAACTTGTTTTTGAACATGCTTGTGGTATATGGTCCCATTTTTATCTTCAACCAAAATCCATCTTAGGAAGCAAATAAAGTGAGCCAATTAAACGAAATGGGAAGTATTTCTAATAAGATGGAAGTACTTGGTTGAAGGGGAAAATCTCAAAGAAAGGCTGAAAGATACCAGGTTCGAACGGGAAGTTAAGAAGCCATAGGAATAACTTCAGACCAACATTACAGAATGTATATTATATAGGAAATTGCTAAAACAAGATCAACATGTTAATTACCTCATAGTTTGGAACAAATTTAGGATTTACAGCAGTCCACAGAATAGGATGCTCTGATGTTACTGGCAGTCCCTCAAGTGGTGGATTACTTATACATTTCATGCCAGAATTTTCCATATTCAGCTGCAAAAAAAACGGAGGAAGTCGATTTTCAGAATCCCATTTGCAGAGAAAGCGATAGAAGACGACGATAAACTTTCGTTACAGCAATAACTAGAGCATGAAACTGGCAAAATTGCAAAATTAGTCCTGTAACTAAAAGCGGTTGCAAAAAAGTCCTATAAAATGCTCGAATTGCAAAATAGTCCTATAACTATGTGCGTTTTCCAAAATAGTCCTACAAATTTTACGGTTTGCAAAACAGTCCTATAACTTAAACTTGAGTTTCAATTTTAGTCTTAATTTCATTGGCAATTTGAAATTTCACCGGTTTCGATCACGTGAGCGGCACATATAATTTCAATTTTTTGGTGAAATTATAACCAAAATTGATACACAAGTACAAGGTACAGGACTAATTTGCAAACCATGCATTTTGCAGGACTATTTTGCAAAACTATACATAGTTACGGGACTATTTTGTCATTTGAAATTTTTGAAGGACCTTTTAACCGCCTTTTAGTTACAGGACTAATTTTGTAATTTTGCGAAGGAACTGAATCAAAATGAAAGAAAACCGGAAGGCTACCCCAAGTTTCGCTCCAACGACAAAACTAGATTACAAAAACTTGATTTTTTTTTCAGCATACCTTCAATGTTCTTGCGTTTTGAATATTGCGATGGAACTGTAAAGAACACGAATTTGCAGTCTCCTTTGGAGGAGACTTAGGCATCCCAAATTCAGATCAAGATCATGTTGGCTACCTGGTTTAATAGCAACATGAAACTACATTATCATCTCCAACATTATACTATTCTCAACTTGCCAATCATCATTCATATCTAATCAATATTTCACTATTAATTTTTGGGATAATTGCAAGAGACCCCTAAGGTTTGGCCTAATTACAAAAAAACCAGACATGTTTAAAATTATAAAAAGCCCCTTCGTGTTTGATTTTGTCTTTAATTTAAGGGGGTAAATGTTCTACTTTTAGAAATATCAGGGTTTTTTGAAATGTTTTTTTGCTTATGAAGAAGGAAAATGTAAGACAAATAAAAACTCAAGTTTTTTTTGTAATTTTAAAAAAACTCTGGGTTTTTTTGTAATTAGTCCAAACCTCAGGGAGTTTTTGTAACTATTCCTTAATTTATATATCACAACAACTATCATCATTACAGTTTCATCTCATATCTAATTACAGTCACAAAATTCATTATTCTTGATTAAAATTCATCACAATTCCTAACACAAAAACAAAAACAAATAAAACAAGTAAAGATTCAACATGAAAATATAAGCATTCACCTAAACATTACCTTCATTACTTGTCTCAGGTACCATCTCCCCATTGTATATGCTCGACTCGAAGTTGGTAACAGCTTCGGCTTCCGTTACACATTACGGCCGCCTTGTCGTAAGCCTAATTTGCAGAAAAATCAAAACGAGAGAGAGGAGTTGGATGACACCAATTGAGGTTGATATATTTCATTCTGTAATAAAATTTTCAATATCATGAAAGTGTGACAAATTCATGATCATTACGACCTTGCAGCTTCTACTTCAGTGTCGAATAGCCCAAGATACATATACCTGCAATAAAAATTCGATTGACCTTTCGATATAATTGCTAGCGCAACAAGTATCGCAAATCCCCACTAATGAGAAAACGACTCCCAAATTAAAACTATCGATATAACGATTATATGTTTCCGACAGTATCCTAAACTCATACACAGAAACACAGCAAATTCATATTATGAGTACCAAGATTTGAATAATTCCTTACTTCTTGCCAAGAAACTGCCCCGTTCGAGCCTCCCAATGACCACATTTATGGAGCGTTACTCCTCTATACTTCGAACTTGCCCTTGAGAATCCATTGCTCTGTCGACGTAGTATGTGCACGATTCATCCTTTGAGAGATTCATCATCTACAACAATATGAACCACAATCTATGTTTAAAACTCCTTTAATTGAATTAAGCACAATCTACATTTTATAGTTTTGCCTACTTAAGATAAAAAGAACATTCTTATCTTGGATGAAGCAATCAATCCAACGAAATGATCAAGACTTGATTACGGAAATGAAACAAGGGAATGATGCGAACTACGAAAATCGACTGAAAAAAACACGAGTTATGCATAACGTTTCTCACCTGTTTCATATCGTCATAGTCACTGAGGCTAAAGTTAATATCAGCATCAACACCGCGGAACTTAATCGCTGCTCTATCGTGCGCTCTGATACCATGAAAGAATTATACAAATTCATTAAGAATTTTATCAAAGTAGATAACTTAAACTTAAAATTAACCAGGAAAAAAAAAACACACAGACAGAGAATATAACAGTAAGAATGACAAAATCAAAAGAAGTAACCTCAATTAGTAATTTACCTAGCAGCAGCAATTGCAGTGTCAAATCCACCTGAATTAAAGAACCAATACTAAACCCCATCAAAATATTACCAAAAGTATAAAGAATAAATTGGTGAAAACAATTACATAATCACAATACTTATATGGGCTAAATTGCAAAATATGTCCGGTAACTATCGGGTGGTGAATCAGGACAATAACTTATTCAACTTGCAGTTTAGGACAATAATTTTTAAAAATGTCGGATTGTGGACTAATTGGCACTGATTTCAAAATTTTCTCGGAATCGATTATCAATTTGGGTATTTCATTTATTTCGGTCCTAATTCGCGACTAGACATATTACGTAGCAAATTCACGATGACTTGAATGAAAAAAAAAAATGAAACACAAATAAAACTATCCATTCCCTCAAGAAAATCGAACCCCAAATAAGCTGGAGAAAACCCGAAAATTGATTCTTTGAATTCAGTGAGCAATTAGGACCAAAATAAATAAAATCCCCAATTTAATAATTGATTCCCAAAAAATCTGAAATCGATAGCCAATTTAGTCCTCAATCCGCTATTTTTAAAAAATATTGTCCTAAATTGCAAGTTGGATAAGCTATTGTCGTGTTTCAATAATTATACAGGACATATGTTGCAATTTAGCCTAGGAAGAAAAATAATTCTCTTACCCAAATAAACTTGTTTCCCACAGTCCCTGAATCAAAGAGACATCACAATAAGAAATCAATAATAGAAAATTCAAGAAATTAATCGAGTAAATTAATTTTGAAATCCAAGGAAAAATACAAAAAAAAAAAAATAAATAATAAAATTCAACAAAATTGCAAAATTACCAAATATGGGATTCCCATCTACCAGTCCTCCTATAAAAAGTAACCCCTCTGTATTGGGAACTCCGGGACCTGGGTCCCCTCCGGCTTTTCCTCGCTTGGACTTGTTGTACTTGCTGCTGCTGCAGTTGTACCACCATTCGCGGGGATCAATGGACCGGCCGAGTCGACTAACCGGGAACAGCTCCCGGGTCACCAAATCCGGTTCGGTCGGAGTCAACCCCTGTCCAGTGTCATTCTTCTCGATCGGATCATCTCCCCCAACATTTACGCCGTTGAATGTGAAGGGGCGTCGCCGCCCGAGACAGGGGAGGCGCGTGGGGAGCACGCGCCGTCGTTGCTGGAGCTGAATTCTCCTCCCCGATCGCCGCCGACGAAAACGACGTCGCCGGAGACTGTCCTTCGAGATTATCGCTGCAATCGATGCTCAGGTTGAGATCAAACATCTCGCTGTCTCTCTCTGTTATTCAGTTACAACAAGAAATATATATATATAGCTATTCAATAATATCTCTATATTATTCTACAAGTACATCTTCAACTATATATATACAGACAGATATATATGTGTGTGTGTGACTGTGTGTGCAGGAATCATAAATTATATGGACGATTACTGTGTGATCCTGACTGATGCCGTTGGTGAGAGAGAGAACAAAAAGTAGTTTATTACTAGGAAAATTGCAAAATTGGTCCTATATTTATAAGGATATTGCAATATTAGTACTATAGCTTCTAAAGTTGCAATTTTAATCTTGTGACAATTTTGGTCATCCCCAATGATGGCAATTTGAGTTCAGTACTTTTTAGAGTTTGGCAATTTTAATCCTATACTTTTTAAGTTTTGGTCATATTAGTCGAAATAACTACAAAATAACAACAAGAAGTCCATTTTTTTTTTCGGTCACCAAGAAGTCCAATTTTAATCACACTATGTGACATTGGTTATACGAATCATATCGTGTCATTGTTTTACGATCATTACCGTATTTTCATTTATTTCTAGATATAACATTTCTTGTTTAACGATTTATTTCAAGTCTTTTTAGGTCTTCCTCTACCATTAATCAAAATAACTAATTTTGCCAAATTTGTACATGTTTTTGTATTTCCATAATTAAGATATAATTTGTGTGGAACTCGTATCTCAGATTTTTATTCGGGTTTATAATTTAAAATTCTCTTATCATTAGACAATTTATAATATAAATATTAAATAAATTCAATTCATAAATAAATAAAAGACATACTTTGTTACTATTTTTCTATTTGATCTTAGGTATATTTAATATTTTGGCCGCCAAGACATTTTGAGAATAAATGAAATACTGAAATATTCTTCTAGGACCAAATCTTCACTAGTATAAAACTTAAAGGACCTGATTTATACAAATAAAAAACTTACAGACCGAAATTGCGAAAAGAACAAAACATAAATGCAAAAATCATAACTTCAAAAGTTACATGACAATTATTGCAACATTTCTATTTATACAGGACTATTTCTGCAATTTTCCTAAGTAATAATACAAGGTAGACCAAGATGGGACGTTTGAAGGAATCATATTTTGAGTCCCGATTGTTCCATACTATTTTAGCATTTCATTAGTTCAACTTTACTGTCTTTACCATAACCGGAGAAGCCCGTTCCCGGTTACTCTTGATTGTGTCGACAGCATTTTCTATCTTTCTTTATTATTTTATCTTTATTGTTCATAATATTAAATAAATACTCATGCAAATCATGTGTATAAGTAGATGTAATTATAATTTTTTATGTAATAAACTCAAACCCCATGGGTAGTTTTATAATTATGCCTTTAAAATAAAACATAAATGCTTTTATATTTTTTGGTAAAAAATAAAAATCTTACTTTGCCTCGTAGATACTATATTTGAGTATCACTTTACAAATTGTACTCCTAATTGTATTACTATACTTTTTAATTATACACTCAACCAATATTATTTTACTCTTTTAGAATACTATTTATACTCATATATATACTCAAGAAGTGACAATATTATCTTTAAATATTAGTTTTATAAAATAACAAAATTATTTTAAAAGCATTTAATATTAATAAATTTGTACTTATTTTCTAAATTAACTTTCACAACTTGATTATTAATTAACACTTAATATTAAATCTATTATATTTTATATGTAGTTGCTAACTATTTAACTTTAATATGGTCCCTATTAAATTCATGTATAATAGGTAACTAATACATTTATACTTCTATTTCTTATTCATCATAAACTTAAAATTATATAATATATCTAATACATTTTATTAAAGATGTAAGATATCATTACCAATTTTCCAATATACTGATTGAATAATCATAATTTCATAGAATCAACGTTTAACAATAGTCATTTTGGTTGTAATACAAAATGTTATATACAATATAATACACTTATATATATATTATGAAAAAAATATGTATGAATATATTTATTTACAGAAAATAACATACATTATAGTTAATTAATAGGAACTATTTTCAATTTAATAAATAGCAAATAAAATTTAATTCCAAATAAAATTATATATATTTAAATATTAAGTTAAAAATATAGTAGGGACAATTAAGTTATTTAATAAAAAAATAGGAGGATAAAATGATATTTTAATTGCATAAGAGGGTAAATACCGTAAAGTGATACAAATTGATAGTTAAAAGGAGTAAAATGATACAATTAAAAGTACAAGGAGGCAAAATTATATTAAGTGAGAGTATAGCGGGTAAAGTGATATTTATCCTAATTTTTTTACAACACTTAAGCTTTTTTTTTTTTTTTTTTTTTTTTTTGAAAGAATGCTTGTTTATTCAAATGCAAATACTTTTCATTCTCTTACACATTATTCATAAAAGAAACTAAGGATAGTATATTTTGGCCTTTTCATTCAATATGTTCTTTTGAATATGTCAATAAACTAGTAGTTCAATAGTGTGAACCTTAAAAGTCTGACCACCAGAATGTCATTTATTAGTTTTAAATGAAATTTGAACAAATTGACTTAACCAAGTTCAAGTGTACTTTCAAATTCGTTTGACTATAATGTGAAAGGAAATTTTCGAGTGGTTGGAGGGTACGCAAAAATAAAAGTGTAGGTGCAAATTTTGGTGGTATCCAAAATGAGGACTTAGCTCTTAGCTGAATTAAATAGCAATAATGTTAAATTGACAAAGCTTTTAACAAATAAATTTATGTTAAACTCACTTCATAAATTTAATATAAATGATTTCACAAAATTCAAACATAAGGTTATTACATGGATTGGGAGTGTAAATACTGAATCATGTCTAGTTGAATAAGATCCGTTCAAACTCAAATGGATGTAATGAACTCGAATAAGTTTTAATTGAATCAAATACTCTCGAGTTTGTTGTTGCGTCAAGCTCGATGGTTTACCCAAAGATGCACTTAGGAAGAATAGTGGTTGCGGCCGAATCATCTTTAAACTTGGGCAAAATTATTTTTTGGTCAAGTTAAGTTGGCTTGATTTTCGCTTTTAGTCCTTTAATTTTTATGGGTTGCGTTTGACAAACACTAACTTTTCTAAACCCGCACATTTAGTCCGATTTCAAAATTTCGGGATATCTTATTCCTAAAATCTTGAGTTGGGCCACTTTTACATGAAATGACTATTTTGCCCCCTTTTTTTTGGAGGGAAACCTTGGTCATGTGCAAATCACATGACTTGTTTAATATCTTAATAAAATTAAATAACAAAAATAAATATAAGATAAATTGAAGTAAAGAAAAATCTGAACATATATTTATAATTTTATATAAAGTTGACAAATATAAAATATATGTTCGACTTTTTAATTTAATTTAAATAAAATAATCGAACATATATTCATAATTTTCAACAATAAATAAATTAAGGATATAAATTTTCAACATATATCGATAATTTCTCTAGTTTTCCTTTATTTTTTAAAAATTTATTTACTGTCTAGCTAATGCTTGGGCAAGAATCATTAGCAAGAAAACCATATAATTTATTGAGGTAATCTTCCTCGTTAGATGGACTAACAATTAGATGGATCCAACTTAATGGATTTATCGATCCATAGACCTAGCGACCCAACTAATATTTATACTTTTTAGAGGACTTACTAATATTTTTCATTTACTAATATTTTTATTTAAAAAAGTAATACTTTTGGGGAACTATCAAAACTTTTCAGGAAAACTAATAATTTTTCGGGGAACTACGTCTAATATGTTTCACGGGGACTACTAATAATTTTGACGGAAAAACTAATACTTTTTAGGGGTTATTAAATATTTTCAAATGAAATACATAATAATACTTTTCGGATGTCTACTAATATTTTTCAAATGAAAACCTAATATTTTCCAACACTCTCGTGGCGTTATATCACCTGTCCAATATTACAAAAACTAATACTTTCAGTGGTATGCAATACTTTTCGGAGGATTCTTTGGCACTTTTGAGATGGACTACTCATTTGGACGTCTCTGTTAATAAAATAAAAACGCGTCGGTCGATTTTTGAGATCATCTAATGAATTTCGACCCATTAGGCCGTGCGATAAGAGTTCTTGTCTAATTTATTTATACATATTTTAAATACCGCTCGAATTTAGAATTATCGAAATTGGAGAGACCGACGCTCATGCAATGAAAGACAAATTGTAAATAATTAAAAATTATGAGCAAATATAGAAAAAAGAAAAACATAGTTGTAAAGAGAAAAAATGGGGTCCCTTCCTCTTAAGGTAACCTTCAACCTTAAAACTTCCTTTTTAACTAAACTTACTTTCTAAAATTGGTAACATATGATTCACGCCACCACTGACTCCAACACTTGGTCACCGGCTCCACCCGGTTGCCTTCCACAAACGCCAACCATACATGTATAATCCACTCCACCCAATCTCCCCCCTGCCACGTACACGCTATGGGATATGGTTTTATTTGAGCTGACAATAGGCTGAGCCTGGCAGGGCCGGCTCGAGCCCAAAGAGCCAAGACATAGAATTTGGCCGGTCAGGCTGGGTGGGCCGAAATTTCAAACGTCTCTCTATTACTTGTGGCTCAGGCCAACAACGCTATTTACATGTATTTTTGGTCGAGTTTTGGGTTGATTAGGCTGGGCCAAAGTAGGTCCGATCATTTTCGGACCTCTAAAAATGATGCACAAATCAGCTTTATACACAGTGAGTCGGGCCATCGAACAACTGGATTTTGTCACCTCTAAGTTTTATGCTAATAAACCCGATTGTTATTTATTATTAGGGAAAAAATAAATACCGTCAAACTATAAGGAACATTTTCTGTTGCAAGTTGCCTCCTAAATTATATGGTTTTTTTTTTTTTTGCATAACCACCCAACTGGAATAATGAAGGCAAAATCGTTTTTCACTTTAAATTAGTTTGATGTTGTTACATTTTGTCATTCAAACTTTGCACGATTTTAAGTTTACCACTTGAACTTTGTGCAATTTTCACATTGTCTCCCCAATTTAAAAAGTAATTTAAAAATAATATATATATATATATATATTATCTCTTTGTTAAATTTTATCCATAAAAATTAATTCAACTAGTATTTACTTGAATAAAATATATTATCAATGAAATTATTTTATAACTTTTTTGTTAACTTTCTTGTAGAACAATAGTTTATTTCTTCAATTTACTTTATTAATTTTAAATAATAAAAATTGTAATAATTTAATTTTTAATTAGTGCATTGAATTATGGAAAATGGATTTCAATTCTACAAGAATATTAACAAATAAGACACTATAAAATAGTTTCATTGATAACATATATATTTTATTCAAGTAAATACTAATTCATTTTTTGTGTGGATAAAAAAATAAAAATGACATAATACATGTAAATACAATTTTTTTAAACTGAGGTAGACAAGTGAAAATCATACTAGCTTCAGTCACAAAGTGAAAATTATACAAAGTTTAGATGATAAAGTGTAACAACTTCAAACTCATATAGTAGAGGTAGGGGCAACGCAAGTGGTGCCGCCGCACAGGGAGCCCCTCCGGCAAGAGCCACAGGAGGTTTTTTTTTCTTATATATAAGCCCGACCAAATGGGCGGAGCAGGAAGAGAAAACCGAAGGCGAGGCCAACGAGTTCTTAGGCAGATTGGCCCAGTTCCGGTTGGAGCAAGTGAAGGAACCGATCTTTATCGGTTCCGGTTCCGGTTTTGGTTCCTCCTTTGGAAGAACCGTGGAACCGCCGGTTCCACGATTCCGGTTCCAAGGTTCTGGTTCCACGGTTGCAAACTGCCGGTTCCACGGTTCTGGTTCCACGGTTCCAACAAATATAATGAACTTTATAATGAATATAGTTTAAAATTTAAGGGTGAAACGAGTCAACAAGAAATACAACCTACATCTACTACAAGAAATAATAGTAAAAAACATAAGCGAATTATGTGGGCTTTGATTCCACTATATACTAAGAGGATACATAGGCAGCTTAATATTAATTATTAATATTAAGTTCAAGCCCATTTTTATTCCTTTTTTTTGTTCTATTTAATTTAAAGCCTTCAAGTAACCTAAGATAATATTCTAATTTTTGTATTGAATTTTAATGTGTTATATTTAAACAAAAAATATTAAATTTTATTTTTGAAAACAAAAATAAAAACAAAAAAGAAGACGGTTCTACGGTTGCAGAACCAAAATGGAACCGGAACCGGCGGTTCTGGAACCGTTTGTTGAAGGTTCCGGTTCCAATTCCAAATAATATGGAATCGGAACCAGTGGTTTCGGAACCGTGGACAGTCCTACTTATATATATGCATATATTGTTTAGTTATATATTTACAAAGGTTGAATGAATGCCAAAATTTAAGGTGGCAGATCGGTAGAAACTTTGTTTTGCACTTTAGAGGTCATGAGTTTAAGTCTTGATAATTGCAAAAATGAATTTATTTTTCCCCTTTTCTATATCTAACTATCGTGTTTTTCTAACTTTTTTCTTTTTTGGAAAAAAATATGTCAAAAAGTGTGAATATACATATAGTTTGGAGGGTATAATATTTTTTCCCTACATATACTATCTATAATATATTAATATGAGAAAATTTTAGGTTTTGCCCTAGACAGTGTTGGAAATATAATAGATATTTTCGGGTGAATGATAAATTGTTGCCAAAAGGTGAGAGATCATTCATTTGAAACTAATCGCATTGAAAATATTTATTCGAATAGTTGTGTTGTTTTATTTGAAACCAATGCATGTAATGCATTGAATAAATGGACATGTATGTTGAACAAAGTTGTGTTATTTCACTTGTGACTTTTGGTATCTATATATATCTCAAGAATCGGAGATTTTTTGAGCATCATACATAAACATATTTTCCGTCAAAATTTTTCGATAAAAAGAGAGAGTACAAAACATTAATCGAAGTTCACTCTTTTGTTGTTTTGAGTGCTACTACAACAAGATGAGACTGTTGTATCTTAGGATACGTTTGTTATTGGCCAGTGAGCAGACCGTAGGGGCAATTAAATCTTAAAGACATAGATAGAGTCAAACTCTGTCTCGATCATGTTTACGTACTTTTGGCATTTCATTTTTAAAATCCAAGTAAGTTTTTTCGATTTATTTCCCGAATATAATATCGCACGTGATAAATCCCCAACATGGGGCGGCGGAAAATAAATATATGAGTATGACTTATGAGCCATGAGGTGTGACAAAAAGACACAAAAATAAAGGTCGAGTCGAAAAACGAGCGTAAAACGTTGCCGACAAGTAGTAGTACTATAATATGAGGATAATTGTTCTCTTTACCCTTAGGATCTGGTTTATGCGTCGTGACCCACTCGTCGAACACTTGGCCAGTCGTCACATCCGTGGTTAACCTTGGCGGCAACAATGAGGAGTCGGGTTTGTCCTGTCGCAAACATAGTCGGATGTAGCGCGAAAGTTCGAGTTATCAAAAAAAAATTATAAATTGAGGATAATAGTACTTAATATTACTGGACATGGTGCATAATTATGAATTGAAATAATTTCTTTTTTAAGACAAAAGTCAAGTCACGTGAATCACACTAAAAACGTAACCATCAGAAGAAAGTAATTAAACTAGGCCAGAGTCATCAAATTCCACCATGCCGTAAAAGTGAAAAAAGTAACACCTAACATAAATGTGAAAAATAGTCTAGTATTTTTATTTTTTTTTTGAAATAGTCTAGTATTTTTTTAGACAACATAGGTATCCAACACACACCTAGTTATACAATTGTCCACACTGCGCTGCGTCGGGGCTGCAGGGCATCGCTTCACTAGTAATAAGACTAATCCTCTGTAGCAGTGGGTCAACCCCAAACCCAGATGCTGACCATAGTCAAGAAAATACAAACTTGGTATCTCTAACCCACCAAAGTGGGCGCTCGCCACCGGAAAAATAGTATAGTAATTACTATTTAGTAATCATGTATGAAGATATTAATTAGAGTTGATCGTATAAGAGCTCTCGAAGGTGACTCTCGATCAGTAAGTGACCACTTATTTCAATAAATAATTTGTAGATTTCAGTCACGCCAATACCTTTTGTAGATTACACGTTTGACATGGACATGAATACAACACAATTAATTCTTCGTATCAAGATACACGACGCAAACACAACCTGTTTATGATATGGGTAACCCGACACAACACGAAATACCTATATAATTTAAAATTGACACGGAAAAAATAGAAAAAACACGAATAAAAAATATATTAAATTATTAGAAAATGCATTTAATAATTTGTCCAACATTATAAAACCAACTAAAACATCACAAAATATGAAAATAATATGTCACTATACAATTAAATGAGTTAAATAGGTCAATTGTGTGACACGCGGGTAGACTTTGACTTGACCTATTTATTTCCTTGTTAACCTTATTCGAATCGAACCTACTAATGGTTGTACTTGTACGTACATGCTAAATTCATGTTGGGTTCGTGTTGTGTGTTAACGCTCCTAGACTCGATATAATAGATGCATTTATTTTTTAATTTTCACCGTGATATGTAAAATGGGAAAAAGAAAAAATCGACATACACACAAACAATAAAGTAGGTAAGAAATTACTTGTTGTCTTGTATGAATGGATTTCCAAGTCCAATTTTCGGTTTTTAATGTTTGGAAATGAGTTTTCAAAAGTTATTGGTTTTAAGTGTAAAATAAAAAATAAAATTGGGGCGTTATCTCAATTCTGTTATGATATGGTTTAATTATGGTTTTTGAAGTGTATTTTATATATATTTGCGTGATTGTAGTAAAAATTATTTAGTTATAGTTTTTGAAGTGTTTTTCGATTATATTTACGTGATTGTAGTAAAATATTGCTTGGTTGTGTTTCAAGAAAACATTTTAATTAAAAAAATTGAAAATAACTTTATTTCTTCTAAGAACGTTTCAATAAGAATATGAGTGAATTATAAATTTACCACGGAAATTGAGTATTTGTATAAAAGAAACTAATTATCGTTCAACATTATTAATACCATTGATATATGTTTTTATGTTTACAAATTGTTACCTACTAAAGAGTACTTTGGTAAAATAATACATCAAAATTAGAGGCAATATTTATAAGAGCCGTCGGGTTTGACCTTTCCTCCATAGCAAAAATATTTTTAGCCATATTTTTAAAAACATGTTTTTAGCCAATTCCGAGTTCAAATTTCTATTTTATCTTTTTTTATTTTTGGGGGCTGGTACATTAACTCGATATCGAGTTACATGACTTGTACCAAGTTACATGACTCGATACCAAGTTATGTAACTAGACACCGAGTCACAAAACTCGGTGCCAACTTATGTACCACATTAATTTTTCGAAAAATGGCAAGTACATTAATTTTTTTAAAAATGGCAAAATCTTTCACCGATAATACATTAAGGGTATAATCATGGTTTTTAGTCAAAATGACTAAAAAATATATTTTGAAAACACAAGGCTTTTTTTCATTTTCACAAAATAAAAATGGCCAATTTGAGCTATTACCACGTATTTATAATTTAGAATGATAACTAAATTATGTTGTAATTAAACTGAACCTTAGGGATTTTCTTTCTTTTTTTTTTTTGTAATTTATTCCAAGAATTTGAAATCATCAAAAAATAATTAAATAAACAAAAGAAAAAATGGGTATGATATCAAAGAAAACCAGATTTTGCAAATTTATCTAATCAATGATTAGGTGTGACTGTGTGAGTGAATCATGTGCCTAAAACATAATGTCCCAAGTTTGATTGAAACCAAGAATATATCACAACAACTAGGTGGCTTAGCCCACTTAGCCACCACAAGCAATTGTGGAGTGGAGGTCAGGGGTTCAAATTTCTACTACATCAAACTGCTCCCCGAGACATATGCGAGCTGGTGAAGATTTGATGGGAACTCATACTGAATAGTATCCCCATTAGAACACTGGACAGTACGTGCACATCCCGCGGTTTGCCTTAGCCGCAGTAATGAGGACCCGAAACTATTGTCCTCAGGCATAGTCGAGGCGTAAGCACAGAATCGAGTTATGGAAAAAAATATATGTCACAACTTGTCACTATTTTTTTTTCCGAAACGATAGAACTTTTATACATTAACAAAACAAAACTTACACTGCCAACTGGCAAAATGGCCACCTTGAACATACATACATTGATACATGTCAAGGGGAGAACTCCGTACGAGAGGTAAAACCACCGTAAATCGAGGAGCAAAACAAAAAAACAACTAAAAAAACACAAAGGAAAAGAAAACTAAACCACCTCAGAAAGGAGGACTAAAGCTCCTCAGGAGACTATCCAACTCGAACAAATCCGGGCACGAGCTACTTCACGCACCGCAAGACAAAATAATCGACCGCCTACGAGTTTCGCAAAATCAACCAGGTAAAAATAAAGACTCAAAAAAAAATCGAAAAAAAGAAATGAAAATGCCTCTCCCTCACCCGTTCTTCAACCGCAACCCATCACCTACCCGGCTCCAACTCTTCTCTTTGTAGCTCCGATGTCCGACTTGCCTCCACTCTCGATCGGAGAATCCAATCACCTCCGGATAACACAAAAGATGTGCCTTCATTGGCCTACATGTGAAACATGGTTGGGAGGGGAGGGGATAAGGAGGAGAAGGAGAAAGGGAGGGGAAGAGGGCATTCTTTGGGGAGGGAGGGGAGGGGTTTAAAGTTTTAGGGTTTTGGTTTTTTTTTTTAGAGTGGGAGGAGAGAAAGAGAGAAAGGATTTTAGTGCTTTTGAGTGATGCAACATATAACTTGTCACTAATGAAATGTCACATATCACAAGGTTAAAAAATAGTATTACAATAATGCATATACCAAGTTGCTATAATGTTAATGCCACAGTCACTAGCATATTATATTACTAAAAAGTTAAGGTAAAACTTCTAGGTGATTGAGATGTCAAAACCATTGAAAAAAATAAAGTTGTAAAAAATCATGATGTTGAATCAGAATATGGACCAGATTAGTCTAATCCACAATTTTTTCCACACTAGTTTATTTCATATGCTTTATAGAAAGATAAGCAAATTAAATCATAGGACAGATGTAGACATCCCATGAAAATCTGAAAATGCCAAAGCCAAGTGGCTCAGTGGGCAAACTAGTGAACTACACAGCACACAAGTTGAATATTTATGTGTGTAACTATTTGAAATTAATTTCTGATTTAAATATTCCTCGTGCGAAAAAAATAATATATGTTTTTTTTTTTTCTGATTTTGACAGCACACATATCAATTACAGTTTCTATATCTGTTAAAATCCGCGTAGTTTCGATTAGTCCCGCTTACATAGCGGCTAGATCCCCTTGTCGCCTAGGTATTCTTTCAATTAGGACTTATCTAATTCCGGCTCAGCTCCATTTCAAGCATTAGACAAAGTCTATCGCCTAGTGCTTTTTAGAATCTATTGGGAAAAAGCGAATGCAATAGTTATGCTTATTGAATCAAACTCATACCAACTTTTAAGGTCTTAATTCATCTTTGAGATCTACTACAAGCTATGAATTTTCTTTTATTCCTAAAAAATGATGGAATAAAAAGATTCATTGAATCATGATGGTGTGGAAATTAAGTAATGTTTGATGGGGTTGACCTTATATAGTACTTCATAAAAATAAATAATTTCATAAATAGTGTCGGATCCAGAAATTTAAAAATGGGAATACAATAGATATTAAGAAAAAATATGCACATAAATATTGTTTAAAATTTCATTAAAATAAGAGACACAATTGCAACTTGTTAAAGTATAACTATATGAGATTCCGAGCAATGCCTGAGATAATTGTGTATATGTGAGACCTCCCTTTTATACAATGACAAGTCCATTTTTATAATATATAGTTCTATGAACTTTATCTCGCTTGTATTGTAATAAATTAAATAGCATCGGACCATTAGATGGAAAATACTATTTAATATTTTTTATTGATAAAGTAAAAAAGTAAAATTATCATATGTCGAGAATCATGTAAAATACATTCATGACTATGTATTTGTCTTCGATATTTGAAAGTTAATTTTTCATAAATTGCACAAAGCGCCACTTCATCACTCATTGTGTTCTAGTCATGTTTATATCCTTAATAATGAAGATTTGTGTAATATTTTTTTAAGGTTGTAGTAGTAAATTGAAATGCAATTCTATTTTTAAAAGTTGTTAGTATATGTCAATTGGGAGCATAAATTTTTGTAAAAGTTGACTGTGTAACAATAAATTTTTTTCCCATCATTGGGCAATCTATAGTATAAACTATAAATGACAAATAAATTCTAGTCAAGTAAATAAAATACATGCTCTAATACTATTTTAAACTTGATGTTAGGTATATTGATTAATTTGGATATCAAGGGCATTTTGGGAATAATTAAAATATTGAAATAGACTTTAAGACCAAATTTGCATCAACTTAAAAGTTATAGGACCATAATTGTACAAATCTAAAATTTATAGGACCAAAATTGCAACAAAAGAAATATATAGGACTAAAATCACAATTTCAAAAATTACAAAACTAATATTGCAAGACCTTATAAATGCAGGACTAATTTTGCATTTTCCCTACTCAAATCAGTCAAATGTACGTATCGGTATATGGGACAGGCTAACCTAAGAAAAACATGGGCTTGGGTCATTTATCTCAATTATTGGACCTTTTGAATGATTAACAATTTAGTTATAGGTTCAATTAGAATCCTCAATTTCTTGAGGCCTCATAGGCCCTAACATCTTGCCATTAGTTAGTCAAAATAATTGGGCCTGGTTGTTTACCCGAGCTACTAAGATTCGACCTAAATGATTTTAAGTAGAGCTAATTAATTTATAAATGGACAGGAGACAATCGATGAAAATACGGATATGAATAGAGCTGTCGAAATGGGCGGCGGGGCAGGCCGGCCCGCGGCCCGCCAAAACCCGCCACATAGTGTGGCGGGCCAGCCAGAGATGGCGGGCCGAGAAAACCTCAACCCAACCCAACCCAACCCGCCTAGGGGCTGCGGGTTGGCGGGCTGCCTTGAAAAAATTTAAAAAAATAAAAAAAATGAAAGAAATATTTTTATTCATATTATTAATTTTAATGAATTATATATACTAATGGATAACAAGTACATTTTTATAAAAATATTATATACACTTTTATAAGAGATAAAAATATAAAATATCAATTATACTATTTTTTTTTTTTATCTATTTTATCTAATTTTTCATTTCTTCCCTTTTTTTTTTTTTTACGGTGGGCTACTAAGTATTTAACCCACCCCTACCTTACCTTAGGCCCTTTTGGCCCGTTTTGATAGCTTCTAGATATGAAGAATATATACAATTGTTTGCAATCATATCTTTTTTTAAATTAATTGTTTTATAAAGTACATATCTCTGTCATCCGTGATATTTATGTTGGAAAATTTAAAAGCTAACGGTGATTCAAGATAATTTGGGGAATATATACTTTTTTAATTATGTCGGTATTATGTAGGTAACTATAAAATTTAGTGACAATCATTCTGTCGGTAAACCCAGAAATTTTCTGTAGTGTAACATTATCTTGTACATGTGTCATTCAATTCATCCAATTGATGGAACATACAAAGAGTATAATAAGAACTTGAAATTTTTATAGTGCGACATCATCTTGTGTACACGTGTCATTCATCCAATTTAGTGACAAAATCATTTGAGAAAGATCACTAATCGCATTTAAGAAATTAAGTGGTGGGGGAGTATGTAAATACACACATCTTATTTAATGACTAGTGTAAATTACAAAATGCATATCAAATAGGGTTATAATAATAAAAAATGGAAAAAATACTATTAAATATAGAAAATAGACTATACATTTGGGACATCCCACAAAGAAATAATGGACTATATATTTTGGACGGATGAAATACTAATTAAAGGCGTTTAGTTAAGAGCTTGAGCAAATACTACACATTGGCATAGATTATTAGTTAATTTTTTTTTGAGGGTGTTAAACAATGCTATATGCAAACAATGAAAGAATTTCAAATAAAACGTACAAATTTATTTAGCATTTTTAATGTTATTCGTTTCCAAAATAAACATTGTACTCATTTTGGAATTTTTGCACGATCACGAAAACACCCGAGTGTATACATGTAAAAGGTCCGATCTACACCCACGGGCATGGCACATCGATAAAGTAGGAGATAAAACAATAAAGGATTGGAGGCTCGAACCTCGTGGGATCATGGAAGGCATGATTTATTCCCCAAGGCAAGGTTTCATATGAGTCTTGGAAGACATGATAATTACTTGAAGACAAGGTTTTAATAGTGTCTTGGAAGACAGAATGATCTAGAAGATTTTCAATTTTGGATTAAAAATATATCAAATTGTCATGAAATTAAACGTGTAGATACTATTAGGAGATTTTCAATTTGTTGAAGACCAAATTGAAAATCAAGATAAACTTATCCATAAAGCGGTTATGGTCTCCAAACGATGGTTCTTAAGCCATAAACTTTTGCATTCTCTCTACGAGCGTGAAACAAAAAACCTCAAAGTTGAACCGCTTATTTGGAAGACCAAAGACTAAGTCAAAAATTCTCAAACTTTAATGGATTCATGTATGCGCTTTATATATTAATGTTTTTCTATTCTCGGATTATAATGGTAGAAATTTTATTGAAGCGTGTTTGTTGGTTTGTTGAATTAAAGCATACTATTTAGTGATTATAATTTTGTTTGTCCATTGGATTAGTGAATCACAAGCTTGGATTGTTTGTATTAAAAAAATCATATTTGTGATGTACTTTTTTCTTGAAAGGGAGATAAAATAGATTATTGCTGGAAATCGTCCAGCATCGAGTGATACAATAATTCGGGTGGGTCGACCCATGAGCTTGTGACAGTCTCAGAATTTTTAGCAAAATAAGCTAGTTCATGAGCTACAGAATTAAGCGATCTATTAATCCAAAACAAGTGAACAGAGTTCAAAAGAGAAAGAAGGCTCGGATATCTTCAAGGATCGGTTGGCAGTCGAAGTCTACTTCCGCATCGCCTTTAGCAGCAAGGATGATGGAGAGCGAATCACCTAGAACACAGACGTCTTGGAGTTCTTTAGTTTGGATAAGTAGAAGAGCTTCTTTGAGGACAAGGGCCGGCAAACAGTGGATTGGAGATGTTATCGAAGCATTTCGCAAAACCAAACACAAATATTTTTTCCTTGTTACGGATGAAAATACCAGCCCCGGCACAAGACTTAGCGGGTGAAATGGAGCCATCAAAAAACACATGTGTACCTGGGGGGCTATACCAAAAGATGAACTCCAGTGGGGTAAATTACTTCATTCAGGCCATAAGTTTGCAGAATGGAAGGATTGAATTGTGTGGAACACACTAGAGACAATAATGTATGGTTGAAATTCAGCGTTTTCGAAAATTCCCTGATTGCGGGCGCCCCAAATAGCATAACACAAGGATATGAAGAGTTCGCTGATGTGCGGGGGTTTACTAGAAGAGATTTGGCCCATGTATCCGGCAAAGGGTGGGTGAAAGTGTGGATGACATTTGTAAGGCCGCGTAGTACCATACTTTATCCGAGAAAGAGCATAGAAAGAACAAGTGCGACAATGATGAATCTGTGGATAGGCAAAGAGGACATGACTGAGGGACTGAGAGGCTTCTACGCGCCAAATTTTGCGGGGATGGGAGTGTGTCTGTTAGGAGTCGCCATGCAAAATGAAGGACGCGACTGGGAACTTTTAGTTTCCAAAGTATTTTCCAAACAGGATCAGGGCTAGAGCTGGAAGAGGTGAGCGGCGTGGCTTCCGGGAAGCTGTTCGCGTTAGCAATAATGGTATGATACACTGATTTTACGGAGTATTTGCCATTTTTGGTAAAGTGCCACACCCACCTGTCATTGTGGTTCTCGGCGCAGAGAGGAAGAGAAAGGATAAGTTTAGAATCATCCGGCGTGAAAATATTGCGAACTAAATCCGTGTCCCAATGGCAATCAGAGTTTCCAATAATCAGGAGCTTACAAAAGCATCTCTTGGGAAATTGGAGTGCGTCAAAGAGGAGTGAACGTAGGTGGTTTGGGGATCCACCTGTCACCCCAAATACTTGTGGTGCGTCGAAAAAGATTTGTTTGCGACAACCAACAAAGAGGATCTGGCGTCCTTCAAGGATACTTCTCCAAGACCACGATGGTCGGTATCCGAGTCTGGCTTGCATGAATGAACTAGTAGGGTAGTATTTAGCTTGCAAGACACGGGCTAGAAGAGATGAAGGTTGTGTGAGTAAACGCCAAGCTTGTTTGCCTAGTGTTGCCAAATTGAAGATACGTAAGTCTTTGAAGCCGAGGCCCCCAAAGGATTTTGAAGTAGCAAGTGTGCGCCAAGAAGTCCAATGAATTTTCCGTTTTTACGCTGAGCTACCCCACCAGTAGGAGCTGATGAGAGATTTGATAAGAATTTCTTTTCCAGCTTTAAACCGGTATAGCCTACAAGACAGATTTGATAAGAATTTCTTTTCCAGCTTTAGAGAGCGAACGGTCATTCCAATTTTGAATTCTTTGCCAAAGTTTATCTTTGATACTTAAGAACAACTCCTTTTATTTCTTCCAGAGATAGAAGGAAGTCCCAAATATTTGTTGTGGCTAAGAACTAGATTAATTCCAAGAATATTCGAGATGGAGTTAAGCCAGATTATCCGAACGTTGTTGCAAAAGACGATGCCAGATTTGTCGTGATTAATCAATTGGCCTGAAATCTTTTCGTAAAAATTGATCGCAAAACGTAAATGTTTGGCTTCTTCGAGTGAGCGTGACCCAAGAGAAGAGTGTCGTCGGCGAAAAATAGGTGTGAAATACTGGGGGCGAACGGAGATTGCAATACCATTGATTTTTTCACGTTTTGAAGATCCTGCAAAATACAAGAAAAAACTTCCGAGCAGATAATAAAAAGGTAAGCTGACAAGGGGTCGCCCTGCCGCATACCTCTTTGGGGCGTGAGCTTGCCAAATTCACAACCATTAAGGAGAAAGGAAAAAGAAACAGAGCTGACACAAAACATTAAATTATTAACAAAAGGCGTCGCAAAACCGAGAGCAATGAGGGTTTTCTTAAGAAAATTCCATTCCACCCTATCGAACGCTTTACTCATATCTAGTTTAATAGACATGAGTCTGTTACGTGTAGGGGTTTGGTACGCATGTAATGGTGGATCTCATAGGCAACAAGAACATTATCTGTGATAAGTCTACCAGGAATAAAAGCCGATTGGGATTCGGAGATAATGTGGGGTAAGGTGTCGCAAAGACAGAGTGCAATAGCTTTGGATGCCAATTTGTAGACCACATTACATAGGCTGATAGGACGAAACTGAGACACGAGAGTTGGTTTATTAATTTTAGGGATGAGAACAATGTGGGTGAAGTTCATTTTATGATCCAGATTCCCATTGTTAAGAAAATTAAGAACATAAGAAATTACATCTGTGCCAACAATATTCCAGAATTTTTGAAAAAAACAGGGCTCATACCGTCGGGCGTGGAGATTTGAACGGATGCATGTGTTTGAGAGCTAATAAAATCTCTTTATCGGTATAAGGTGCAGTCAAAGCAAGATTCATTTCCGGGGACACCTTTGGCGAAATCCTACGAAGAACTGATTCGATGTCTCTATCATGGGGATGAGCAGACGAGAAGAGTGTGCCGAAATAGTCAATGATGATCTGCTGGATAGCTGCGGGGGTAGATTGAGGAGTGCCGGAAGGGTCGGAGAGTGTGTCGATGTGATTGGTGGCTTTTCTCTTGTTAGCGAAATTATGGAAAAAACGAGTGTTGCGGTCTCCTTCGGCATACCAATGTTGTTTGGCTCTTTGTTTCCATTTTAAATTTTCTTGGTCCAGGAGATATTCAAGCTGATGTTTGATGTTGATAATTTGATGTTTAACAGGATCAGTGATAACACCAGATTGGAGGCGAAGAAGGGTATTTTTCAGGTGGGATATTCTAGAGGGTAGGTTGATGTGATTTTTATTGCCCCATCGGAGTAGTCCGAGTGCACAAGTTTCAATTTATCGGGTAAGCTCCCAACATCTGAGTACCAATTATCGTGAATGATTTTGCTGCAATCAGACGATTTGATCCATAAAGCCTCGAAACGGAAGGGTTTTTATGGTTTGCGACGGAGGACAATGGGTTGCGGTTTCGGATTTGGATATGGAGGACGGCGTGATCAGAGTATAATGTTGGATTATTGGTAACTGAACTCCAAGGAAAAAGAGAGTGCCATTGGGGGTTGCAGACAGCTCGGTCTAGGCGGGCTCTTTGAGTGTTCGGAGCATTCAACAGGCGATGCCAAGTGAACTTTGGCCCCTTAAAGCCCATATCAAAAGATTAAGAACATCAAGGAATTGCCAAAAGCATCAATTTGCCAGTTTGGACGGGGCCCCATGCCAACAAATTCTTCTTGGTACAAAACTTCATTGAAATCGCCTAGCATGATCCAAGGAGAGGGGTGTCGGATTTGAGGGCTTGCAAGGTTTTCCAAACACTGCGGCGTTGAGAGACATCGGGTTCTCCATAGATGCCTGTTAGTCGAAATTTGGAGCCAAGAATTTCGGTGTCAACATCAATGAATCTGTTTGAATAACTGCGGAGAGAAACTGAGATATCTTTTCGCCATAAAAGGGCGAGACCGCCCGAATGGCCTCTGGATGCAACTGCGAAACCATGAAAATTAGTTTGAGTTTTCAATTTATTGATCACTGAGGTACCACATTTCGTCTCGGATAAGAAGATAATGTGGGGGGATTTGGTACGCGTGAAGTCGCGTAACTCTTGAATTGTCCGGGGATTCCCCAAACCCCGGCAATTCCAGCATAGGATACTCATGGTGATCGGCGGGACTAGCTAGTTGAACCAGTCTCCGCCGTTGGGTGCGATAAAGAGGGGTTGGGTTGAGGCAAGGGTGAGATGTCGAGGGACATAGGATCAGTTTGGTTGGAGGGTTTGCCTTTTTGCCGATGATCTCGATTGGAATAATTTTTGTATGACCCAGATTCAGAAAAGTAGATGGTAGCTTACGTTTTTTGGGGTTGTGAGGGTTTGGCTTTTGCTGGGGATTTTGACATTTGACGTGAAGAGATTTTCTGGCAAGTTTCTTGGCTGGTGAATCGAGTTCCATACGAATAGTAGCGAGGAAAGGGCTAGAGGGGGAAAGAGGGGGAGATGTAGGAGGGGAGCCAGTGAGAGGATTGGAGCTAATAGGGGACGAGAGAGGGGTGAAAGGAGAATTATTAGTGTTGGGGAAAAGGGCTGTGTACATGGAGAGGATTTTTGATTAAGTGTATGTTTTGGGGAGCCAGGTGGGGTTATTGGGGGTGGTAGAGTGATGTGGGGAAAGAGGAGGGATCATGTATTTTGGGTAAAGTAGAATTATCTAAAGAAGAAGAGGCAGGGGCATCGGGGTTGAGACTGCGCGTGCGTGTGGAGGTATGGGGGAGGGGAGAAAGAGACGAATGAGAAAAAGGATAATGGCAGACATAGGGTCAAAAGGTGAGAGAGGGTTGGGGTGGGTGTCATGTGTGGGAATATCTTGGGTGGGGGATATTGGGAGACATGGGGGCCGACACAAGTTGGTGGAGGGAATGTGTGTCATGTATGGGTCTTTCTTGGGGACTGGGGGCAGTAGTACTGGAGGGAGAATTTTTTTGTGGGTGGGGTGTTTGTCTAGGAACTTTCGGGGAAGAGAACGGGTTAGCCGTGTTGGAAGCTCGGAGCCACGGGCCATAAGGGTTTGGAGCGGCAGATTCAGGTGGATTTAGGATACGGGAGTCGCAGTCTCGTTCGCCATGACCGATGATGCCACAAAAATAACAGAAGTCGGGGAGGCGCTCGTATTGGAGCGGAATGAGGCAGTTTACTCCCTTATATGATGTTTTGAGGACACGTCGGAGTGGTTTAGTAATGTCAATGTCGATTTTGATGCGGAGGAATTTGCCAATAGAACAGCCGTCCGGATCCGTGTCTATTTCCAGAAATTTGCCAATAATATTCCCTGCTGTCAAAGCAAAGTTGTGGTTCATGAGCCCAATTGGTAGGTTGTGCAGTTGGATCCAAAAATGGCATTTATTGAAAGGCAATTTGGAGGATATAGACACTGCTGTAACTTCTTGTAGGACTAGCAGAAATTTATCGAATAACCATGGAGAGCTTTTGAGGACTCTAGCGCGGTCGATGGAGTTTTTGAATTGAAAGCAGACGATGTTATCTCCCATTGGTTTGCATGAGAGGTCGTATCGCGTATTCCAAATCCGTTTGAATAAGGATGATATAGCTTCGAAACTGATGGTTCTTGGAGCCAGAACTTTCCCCATGAGGATGAGTGAATAATCGATAGCGGAGTTATCCAAGTTCTCAGTTGGGATATCAGATGATTCTTCGGCGTTGAGGGTGAGATTGGCACACAAGTCTGTCAAGTCATCCGCCATGAGGGAGAGTCAGTCGTGGATTCGATAAAAAGTGGCCCCGAAGTGAAACCCGCTTAGAGGAGCACCTGAGAAAAAAAACAGAAAAAGATTAGTAGCATAAAAGGAAAATGAAAAAGTAGCATGAAAACGGGAAAAGAAGAGGAAAAGCAGCAGAAAAAGAACAAAAGGCAAAAAGGTAGGTGTAGTGAATAGTAGAAAGGAACAGGGTAAGAGATGAGGGTTCAAGATCTTCTATTGGTGAGACCCATAGAAGCCATGACAAGAGAAAGAAAAGGAACTCTAAGGGAATCTCAAGAGAGAGAGCCTAGGACATGTTATATTTGTGTTTTATTTGTGATTGGATTTATGAAAGTACCATAAATAATTGGAAATGGAATTTTTATAAGTATTTGTGATGTACTATATACTTATAAAAATTCCATTTCCAATTATTTATGGTACTTTCATAAATCCAATTTATTGTATGTTTTAAAGCCTTATGATCTCTATTAATTCCAGGTCAACATCTATTAATTTCTCACCTCTCAATTAAACATTTGAGACATGTTGACCTCCGTCAATCCTATTCCACATCAATTAATTTTTCTTCTTGCTTTAAAGAATTTATTATTTTTAATTAATTTATCTAGAAGGACATTTGAAAGCATCAATGAATCTGTTTGAAGAAAAGCGAGTCAACCAAGACTCATAACGTTGGACGGCAAGGTAAATTGGGGATGGCATTCTTGTATTGATAATGGCAACTAGCCCCTCTTGGGGCATGCGAGTTGATAAGTAAATGCGATGTGATAAGAGTGTGGTCTTTCTGACTTCACGAGTTCGGATGATTGTAGTCGCGATTTTTCTTTGAAATATTGCAAGAGGTTGTTATTGCGTTTGTATCCGTTGGTGGTCCTCTTTCTTTGCGAGGGCTGCTCTTTTCGTATTCCTGGATTTACATCTTGCGCGGCTAAGGGGCTTTGGTTCGGTGGGGGTTTTGCCTTCGGGAAAAACCTTTTAAAATATAATGGCAATTACGCAATTAAAGTTGTCAATTCCGGCCTGACTTGTCGGGCCGGGCCGACCATCCCATTATTTTTACCAGGCTAAGCTATAATAATCTAGGCCCATAAATAATCGGGCTTCAAAGCCCAGCCCGCTCCTGAAAAATTGGTCTCGGTGCGGGCCTATGGCTTGATCCGTTTGATAG
This sequence comes from Rehmannia glutinosa, assembly GCA_016081115.2. NCBI lineage: Eukaryota > Viridiplantae > Streptophyta > Magnoliopsida > Lamiales > Orobanchaceae > Rehmannia > Rehmannia glutinosa. Next base: position 397,696 of record JABTTQ020000014.1, on the reverse strand, counting down.
CTCCAATAGCAATAAGAGATGCTTGTAATTTGTAAGTGGTAACTTTGAGAAAACCATATTTTTAATATATCGTCAAAAACTATAAAAATTATCTATGTTTCTCTCCCAAATTTTCCTTTCACTTATAAGTTATACCCCTCTTATATCATTGCTCCAATATTTTATATTATATTTTTTTCCCTTTTTCTTTTCCTAACTTCTTATAAATTTTGTAAAGAAAATATTTAATTTGTTTTAGTAATTTTTAATTGTGGTATATTATTTTTTGAAATCATGAGGAGATCCAAAAGGTAAAGGATAATACCATTTTTCTAATGAATTAATTGCTTCCCACCCTCCAAATAGAAAAGAAAAAGTATAATATAATTACTTTGTATTGCTCAAGAATTTCAAGCTATAGTTTAGTTGATCACTATATATAGAGACAAATTTCACACTAAATAATTGACCCAAAAAGGCCTTTAAGAAAATACATTGATGTGATGTTGACATTTTATTGGCCAAAAACAACTATCATATTTCTCTTCCTAAAAGGAAAATATAACAATTAACAAAATATGATTTTGCTACGAATCAAGTGTCAATTTCATTACTAAAGTTTATCTATTTGCTTGTCTTAATTTGCTTCGACAAAAAGGGCGACACTTTTTGAATATTTTATTCTCACAATACACTGAAATATATCACAATCACAGCTACCTACTAGGAAACAACAAGGCCTAATAATGAGGCCAATTTTTGATTGACTACTTTTCCTTTAAGTTTAGCCATCCATATCTCAAATTTCGTTGATATTTGTATGGTATTTCAATTATTCATCATGAATACTGACACATATAAAATATAATATCATTATCAGTATACGTGGCGTTCACTGATATATTATGTTAAATCACGTGGAATAACAGATGTGAAACGACACCGTAAAGTAAACCCTCCTTTATTTTTTAATTTTTATTCATTGGGGTGGGTGTTTTTGGGTTTGGGAGGAATGAGACAAAGTTGTAATATATACACACTACAATTAATGTGCTTATTAATTGGGTATTTAAATAATTTTTAAATATTTCATTTCATATGAAATGAAGCTAAGAGTAATTATAAAACACATAAAAAAAGATATGGAAAATAATTTGGGTATAGAAATTTGTCTCCTACATAGTCAATACTCATTAGAAGTGGCAATTACATAGTCTCACCACTTACAGTCTTACACGCATCGGGTTCGAATCCGTCCTTTCTTCTATAAATAAAATAAAAATAAAAATAGAATGAAAAATTTGCATGTAATTAAGTAATTGCAAACACGTTTTTTTGAAGATTGGATAGATTTGATAATTTAATTGAATATATAGGATAGTCAGCTTCTTTACAGGCTGATATATGATTGGTTGGATGATAGTCTCTATACAGTCAAATACATATATTATAGGATGATCTTTTGGTCTTTCTTGTCTATTAGAATTCCGACACATACACAAAGCATGTAAGAAAAAAGTCACATTTATAATAATGTAAGAATTAATTTATTACTCTTGCTAGAGCAATTTATACTTCAAACATTAGGGTTTAAACTGTGAAAAGCTAAAAACATACCAATTTTAGCATAAATGAACAGGTACAACATAATTTTATTGTGTTATATATATTTGATGAGTCGTGACCCAAATAATTATTACATAATACATACTACTAACTCAATAAAAGCCCAACAATTACTTCTTTTATTTGGTTTACGGGTCTAATTAATCGGTGCATACCACGAAAAACATGGGGTAATAACTCACTCCTAATACCTAATGTTAAAAAGCGTTAGGCTAGTTGGGCGACATATTGGGGGGGCTAAAGCGGGCGGGCTGAGACGGAATTAGGCGGGACACGGGCGGGGTTAGGCGGGGCCGAATCGGAAGAATAACATAGGTGGATAAGGAGGGTCTAGCGCTGGCGTTACTAATCGGAGGGCCAGGCGGGGATTTTTAGAACAATCTATAAATACCTATCAAACCTTGCTAAAAAAAACAAAAAATACCTATCAAACCACTTTTACAAAGTTGAATAAGTCTAACATTCATTTTTATCTTGTCTCTCTAATCCTAATTTGAGTGTCGGGGAATATTTTTCCGGGATAACCCTGTGCACGAACGGCTTGGTATGTCATAGGTAGAGCTATCAATTTTGGTCCGCTCGGCCCAAGAAAATGGCTGGATTGGGCTGCATTTTCTTAGGTCCAAGTGTGTTGGGCTTTTTGGCCCGAAAAAAAATGACCGGATTTGGCTGCATTTTTAGGCCCGAAATGTGTTGAGGCTTTTTTGGTCCGGCCCAATTTTTTTTCTTTGTATTTTCATGGTGAGTCGGACCCTGGATTTGGTTCAAAAAATAGTATATTGGCTATTGGCTACTGTTTGGTCTGATCCAAGTTTTTGCTTTGGCCCAGTGAATGACACCTCTAGTCACACGCAGTGATCACACAAATTTTATTTGAAACAATGTGCAGATATTGTGATTATTATTCAGATCATAACACGCACATGTTAGTATGTTACGGATAAAATTTTACTAAGTGGCTAGCGATCAATACAATGGAATAAATGAAAAAATTATATCCATAAGATTATCATAATTAGGGAGCACATAATTACTTGTGTACAATGATTTGACACAAGGGCTTCTTCCCTTTTTTTTTTTTTTTTTTTTACTTTGTTTAATTAGCAAATAACCTTTTTCAGCATTGATTTGTGACATGATATTCGGTCAAAATAATAACTATCAGTTTTTTGTTGTCATGACTCATTGTTGTTGCAATATTTGAAAACATTTTAATTAGGGATAATTACAAAAAAGCCCCTGCGGTTCGGGCTAATTACAATAAAACCCAAAGATTTTTAATAATTACAAAAACCCTACTGAGGTTCGATTTCGTCTCACATTTTAACACTCAGAAACAAAAAAAAAATTCAAAAACCTCATTGACATCTATAAAAATATTACATTTACCCCCTTAAATTTAAGACAAAATCAAACTTGAGGGATGTTTTTGTAATTTTAAAACATATCTGAATTCTTTTGTAATTAGTCCAAACCTCAGGGGTGTTTTTGTAATTATCCCTTTTAATTATAATGTAACTTTCATATGCAACGAAATTATCCGTTAACACGCAAACCAATTGTATTCACGCGTTTGAGATGTAAGCAAAAACGTATACTGTCACTTTCATTTGTTTAGTCACATTAATTCGGGCTGCAAATTTAGGGGTGTCATTTGGGTTGGGTCAGGGTTCGTGGAGTGCGAATCATGAGTTCGCGTGTCGAAAAAAATGACTCGGACCGGCACTGTTTAATTATTCGTGTCGAAATCTTGAACCCGGACCCGACCTCGCTTATTTTAAAGGTAACTTAGGACCCGACCCACTTAACCCGTCTAATAAAATTATTTTAATATATATTTAATATTTTTAATCAATAAATTTATTTTTTTTTAATCATACACTATTCGATCAATAAAAAATATTACAATTTATAGCATACAAAAAGAAATGACATAATTGCATAAATAACATAACATACTAATTATATTTTGAGGACAATATTCAAAAAGATATACATAATAATAACAAATACATAATTAATGAGGTTTTATCATTTGAGTTTTAAAGATATTTCTTGTTTGTTGTTTTTTTCTTACAATTAATTATTTACTTAATTTTTTTAAATTCACAAACGGGTTAGACGGGTTAAACGGGTCATAGTAGGTTGACTGGACCCGACTGCTTTAATTAGCGAGTTAGTCGGTCGACCCAATTTCAACCCTACCCATAAAGTCCTGGATCCATACCCATTAATTTCGTGTCGAATTTGCGTATCAGGTCCCCAAATTGACACCCCTAGCTGCAATGTACTAAAACTCTATTCATGAAGAAATTGATTTAACAACGCATATTCAATAATCACCTTTCTAGATGACACGGGATTGCGTTAGGATTTTTAAATTCGGGAGGCAAGATAAATATTCGAATATTATCAATGGAGGACAAAAATATTCAAAAGAATTCATTGGAGGACATATATAAGTTTAGTTTCAATTAATATAAAATTTAAGAATATACCTGATTTGAGGTGTTAAATTTGGGGGATTTAATTGGTACGATCACGTTCATGAAGCGGACCCAATAATAGACGGAGAGCCCAAATCTGCCAAGTGAGCTTCTATCCTAAAACCAATTTGTGATAAATATGAGGAGTAGCTCACTTGGCTTATAAACAAGAATATATTCTTATAATGAATCAATGTGAGACAACTCACAAGTGACATATTTTAACAGAAGGAGTACATGCCAGATGGGTCGTGTTGGGTTGGGCCTCTACTAGGTCACTTTTTGGAGCTCAGTTCGACCATGCTTTAAAAATGCATGTAAAATACGCCGGGCTGGTTTTTTGGGCAAAATAGGTTTGGTACATTTTGGGCTTATGAATTTGTAGCTCAGCCTAGCTTTTCGTCAGGTCGAGCTGTCAAAATTTTGACAGCTCTAACTTTAGCTAATTAAGTGCCTCGTACCACTGAAGTATTGTTCAAACTTTAAAACCTAGGACCATCCCCACTTTTAGCCGATGTATGTATTTCCTCCGTCCCATTAAGATAGACCAACTTTCATCTTTCGTCCGTCCCAAATTATAGGCTTATTTTCTTAATGAGACTATTAATTACACAACAATAGACTACACTACCCCTATTTAATTCACTTTATTTGAAACTAATTAACAATGATATATTCTCATTTAATGCAAGGACAGTGTAGGAAAAATAAGGAAAGAACTTATGATCTCAATATTATATTTATTATGTTTACTTAATATGTGTGAAATACTCTACTTGTCTATCTTATTGGGACGGAGGAGTAGGAAATTGTTTGCGCACATAATAATTAATATAGATAACAACAATATGCTTCATCATTTCAATAATTTTATCTAAATATTAATTTTTTTCAATGTTCTAGACTTGGATGTTATTTCATTACGAATTGTAAATGTAGCTTATTTATATTATTGTTGTTATCGGTTGATTCATATTTCAAGATGGGATGTAAAAATGTGAGATGGGATTGTTAAAAAATGATTCTTTTCCCCTTCCAATGCCCATCTCAAAAGTAAAAAGGACAGAAAAATAAACTGAATATGTGTGGATGCATGTACCAGTCACCATCCTAATTAATGTTTGAGGAATATCACTGATTATGCTTAAGAAATTGACAAAAACTTGCGTGAGGCCTCATCACATGATTTTGATCCAGTAAAACTGAGCTTACACAAAGTTTTAAAGGTTTTTTTTTTTTCAAATTTTATTTTTCTTAGGGTTTATATTTGTTTTTTTAGTTTTATTTTGTTTCTTGGGTTAATTTTTAATTGATTTGGGTTTTTAGGATTTTTAGTTTTTTTTTTAGGGTTTATTTTTTTATTTTTGGGTTTATTTTTGATGGAGCGGGGATTTGAACAAGGATTTGAACCTCGACCGCCACCCCACAAACAATTTGATGGAGCGAGGATTTGAACCTCTCGACCTCCACCCCACACCGATGCGTTTGGTGGGGATGGGGTAAGCCACTTGGTTGTCATGAATTACATACTAAACAATTGATCCAAAGGTCCTTAACAAAATACATTGATGTGAGGGTTTTAATTTCTTGCCACTTTACTTCTCGTTTTTTACCCACATTGTATGTTAATTTGCTCCAGACAACTCTCATCTTTCATTTTCCTCTCATTCAATTACATTACAAGAAAAATCAATTTACCTACAGAAAAATCTATAAGTAAATATTAAAATAACTATAAAGTGTAGCTAAAATTCTTATAGGTAAATATTTACCTACAAAATTTTAAATTGTTGATAAATACCTACAGTATTTCTGTCGGTAATTTAAAACTGATTGGTAATATGTCGATATAATTTAAAGAAAAATAATATTTTTATTCTGTAAATAACTATAAAATTTATTGACAAAAATCACTTTTGTCGTTAATTTGGTCGGTAACTGCAATTTTTTTTTACTATTACTCTTCCTAAAAGTAAAATATATAACAGTATATGCCTTCTCTTTTTGTACTTTTCTACATGTCTGAACGAATAAACTAGTGACATGATGATGATTTTGTTATAAATGAAGTGGCTTTTCTCTTTTTTTAACTATACTTTCTTCTTTGGCTTATCTCAATTTGCTTCTTTGCTGACCCTCCAAACGGACAACACTTTTTGAATATATTATCCTCATGCAGTTGATGTACGTATTATTCATTAAATGTTTTGAATTAATAATAAATATTTCATTTTTTTACTTGATATATGCATCGGATGTATTGTTTATTGGATTGAATATCTCAATGATCTGATGTGTAATTAATCAATTTTATTGTAACTATTTGGGTTTGAGAACTATGGCTTCGAATATTGACAAAATATCCTGCTCCCATCAATCCGACTCATCAAAAAAGCAGGTATAACTTTGTAATTATTTAATCTCAGTGATCAATTAGTCTAATGAATGCATCAGAATGTCATGGATCCCAATATTCCGTGGATTATTATATCTAACATAATTGTTGACAAATATTATAAGATTTAAGTACCCCGAACCCGAATCGTCCAAATTTCTTTGACATAAAATAAATGAGGAACAAGACATTCAATTCCCCAACGACGTGAGAATCAGATATTAGTCGAGTAGTTAATTAAGACTTTCAAACTCATACTAGAAATTTAAGGTTAAATTCTCATCATGCTTCCTCTCCCACGATGTGTATTTGTAACAATATAGTTTGATGTACTCACCACACTTTGATGGGACATTTATCTAGTATTACCTTGAATGTCAAACTTCAAGTTGAAAGTATCTTTCAATGTGGCTATTGTAAGTCGCTTGAGGACTATGAGATTGTTCTAACAGTTCAAATCAGTTCCTAAGAAAATTAGAGAGCAAATAGAGAAACCGAAAATCAACAAATGATTTTGTACCTCTAAAAATGGTTAAATGGATATATATAGGCTTTTGAAGAGGGAACTTTTTTACCAATTACATGCACTGACCATATATATACGACTTAACCTACACATGTTACATAATGCTTACTTCTGATTATCATGTCACTTCATTTTTAACTAGGGAACTCACAGCTATTATCCTTTGGGTGCTCGTCCTACCACTTCATTTGGCTCTCTTACTTATCACTTTAATTACTTTTACCTATGTGTAAGGAATGCATTAGCCTCATAATTTTCAATTTTCACTTACAAAGTTAACTAAAAATTTCAAATATTCACTTACAAAGTTAACTAAAAATTTCAAATATTATTGGGACGTCAAACCCTAATTGCCCCTTCCCTCCTCTTTTTGGTCTTTGCAATAATAACATGTTATCTCTCCCCTCTCCAAGCACGAGAGGAGGAAAAAGTAATTTATTTTACTGCTTTTTTCTTTCCGGTTCTTGATTTTTCCATTCTCTCTCTTTTATTGAGAATACACACAATCAAATTTTCAAGGTTATTTCGAAAATACCATTTTCACAAACATAAAAGAAAATAAAAATCTTATACATAATAAATAATCAATACAACTACAATGAATCTGCCACATAATTTCCACTAGAAGATTTTGTGCACCTAAATCTTCCATGTTCAACCACAATTCAAATAAAAATACTTCAAGTAGTAGATACTAGCTAGTGTGTTAAATGACAAGCACACCCCCAAAATGCCCCTATCTTCTCCATAAATACCCATTCAACCCAACCCCTTCGTTCTGAAAACTCTGTAAACAATTTCCCCTCCACACCAAATCCCCTGCCCCTGAGGGGGGCTTTCACCTCCTCCGCTTCAGCTTTCGTTCTCAATTCTTCCCCAATTTTCTCTCTCTATAATTCTCAATCCTCTTCAGATCTTCCATTTTGCCTGTATTTTTGAACGGCCTCATTTACTTCTCCGATTGTTTCTCTCTGCTACCGATCAAATTGATGGCGAATCCGTCTTCAAATCCTCCCGGGAAGCGAAACCCCGGCCTTCCGCCGCCGCGAGGCCGTGTCAAAGCTCAAATATTTGAGAGCCTGGCCGGAAACCTATCATCCGCCGCCTCAAAAGCCGGTCGAGCGATTTCTAAACTCAGAGGCGGCTCCTCCGCCGCTTCCGCCGTCGGAGACACCTCCGCCTCCACCTCCGCCTGTACCAGTCCACCGCCGAGCGCGTACACTTCCGACGGGTACACCGATCAGGCCTGAACCTGAATCTGGAAATTTGAATTACGGTTATAACCGCCAGCTGTTGGATTGAATAAATTGGGCATGTTTTTGTTGCCTTTTCACGTGGTGTGTGATTTTAGTGTGATTAATTAGTATCAGATCAGAGCTTTTGTTTTATTGTTGGGCTCTGAAAATCTGCTTTTAATTTATCTTGTTTTTATCTTTTTTGGTGTGTTTGTTTTCAAGTGTGTGGATTTGTAGTATAATTTGCATCAGGATTTGTCTTGTCCTCTTCCTACATTGTTTTCTGAAGTTTTTGGATTGGAGATGATAGGTTTGGAAGAACAAGAGCTTGCTTTGTTCATGGTTGTGACTGTATCTTTTGTATAATACTATTAAATAAAAAATCCAGTGTGTTTTGTGTTTTCTCTCTCTCCTCTTTAAGTTCAATTTGTGCTCGTATCTATTTGGTCTGGGACTGCTATCAAACCGAACCCAATTGAGATTTGAAAATTTGAGTTTGACTCATTTATTATCGTATGAATTTATCGAATATATTGATTTTACCACAAACTTCTTCTCGAGCTTAATCAAATCTAAACGAGCTTAATAATATCAATTATAAATTAAATTATTTTTCAATTTATTACACAAAAATAAAATTATATATTTCTATGATGCATAATATATCTATTAAAACCTATGATTTTAATATTTATCATAAATAAACGTATAAAGATTAAAATTAAAGTCAAACTATTAATTTAATTTATACGAACTTACTAACGAGTTTTCTACTGAAATAACGAATTGAATATCTCCAAGTTTGAGTTTATTTCATTTATTTTAACGAGTCTCATTAAACAAACGAGCTTTTATAAATCGAACTTGAATAGCTAATGAGCAATTTAGTTCACTTGTAGTCCTAATTGGTTCCGGGTTGTTTCATTTTTAAGCCAACTTATAGTTTTTTAGACCTTGACTATCGCGGAGTGAGGGGTTGGGGTTTCCCTCTTTCCCGAGTAAATTAGGATCATCCCTTGGTAGAAAGGGCGAATGTCTGTGGTCAAAAAGAATTGTGGGGTCTATCTTTTTGGTGTATGGGGATAATCGGGGTCGTAAAAAAATAAAAGAGAGAGAGAGAAAGAAAAAGAATAAAAAATGTAAAATTTTACATGATGGCTGTCCAGTGTCCAGAAATGAAGATTAGGACAAATTCTAGTCAAAGCCTGCAGGTTTGGACTAAATAGTGGTCCCTGAGCCTACCTAATTTCAGGTTTGGACAGATTTATTTTTGCTTGAAAATGATAGATAAACTCATAAAAAGGAATTTTTAACTGTTTTATAGTGGGTAAAATTTTAAAATATACTTCACAATTTTCAAAATTAATAATTATGTAATATACTAAAAAAATACCTTGTCCCAGCTTGCCTTGCCGAAATCCCAAAAGAAAATATGTTCAAAACTCAAAAGTAAACAAGAAACTTTATACAAAAAAGTATGTCAGTTGACAAGTATATGCCAAAAAGCATGTATTTAGCATATACAAAAAGGTTATTTGATAAATCCAAATCAGTTTGTATGGGGCCGGTTTAGTTTGACTCGAATTTAGTGTCATCTCAAATTTTATCTCAAATAGGTAAGCAAATTCTAGTATTATATCAAAGGCAAAATTGGTTTTTTAGTCCTCTAAGTAGACATAGTTGGAGATTTGGTCCTATTTTTTTTTTCAACTTTGAGTTTAATCCTTTAAGTAGCTAAAATTCGGATTTTTGGTCGTCCCGACCAAGCTATAGTAAGTAAATTTTACCTGTTGGTGACATGTCATTTAATTTTTACTAAAAATTAATTTTGAATAAATTTATTGCTGAGTTGACATCCTCTATTTTAAATTTTAGGAAAAAGAAAAAGGATAAATCCAACTTGGCATTTTGATTACTTTTTAATGATAAAAATTAATATATATATATTAAAATATATATTGTAATATTGCATAAAAATGTAATAAATATTTCTTTTTTACAATAAATCTAATAAATATTTCAAATAATTATAGGAAAATTCTAATAAAATAGAAATGTTAATTAAAATTATAATTTACAGATTAATTCCAAAAAAAAAACGCTAATCTTTTTTATTCTTTATTCCTTCGTTCTAATTTTATTTTTCAATTTATGGTCCAACATCGCCTTCCCCAATATTCAAAACACAATCGTCTCCATCTCCAGACCCACCACAACATACCGCCATCCATCCACCACATCAGCAAAAGTTGGGTGTGTAAACATGGAATGGCGGCCCTCCGGCGGCAGCGGATAAGAGGACAGTTAGGTGGAAGAAGAAGGAGAAGAACAAAAAATAAGGAGAAAAAGAAAAAGAAAAAAAGGGGGAAGAAAAGAAATGAAGGAGGAGATTGGGCGGTGGCCGGGGCGCGCTGGGGACGGATTACGGCGGCTGCTGGGTGAATGAAAGTGAGAAACAAGAAAGAACAAAAAAAGGGAATCTGTTTTTTGTTTAATAAAGAAGAATAATAAAGGGAAAAAAGAGAGGATGAGAAAAAGGAAAAAAGGAGATAAAATATTTCTTCTAAAATTAATGGTAAATTTACAACTTTTTTTTTTCCACGTCAAGATCCTATACAATGTCATTAAGCATATTTTCCTCCACGTTTATCCATATAGGCTTACAACTCAGCAATTGTTTCTTCAAAATTATTTTTTTAATAAAAATTAAATGACATGTCATCCAATAGGTAAAATTTACCTACTATAGCAGGTGAAAGGACCAAAAATCCGAATATTTGCCACTTAGAGGACTAAACTCAAAATTGGAAAAAAATAGGACCAAATGTCCAAGTGCGACACTTAGAGGACTAAAAAACAATTTTGCCTTATATCAAATAAGGCAAACAAATTTTAGTGGAAGGAATCTAGATTATGTGATTTAAATTAAATTGATTTCTCTTTTCCTAAATTACTAGAACCGAGCTCAATTTGCGTTTTTTTTTTTTTTTTTTTTCCTTCAAAATCATGTCTTACGGATCGAATCTTATAAATTACTCCCTCCTATTCACAATAAGTGTCTTTTTGATACATTGATTTTTTTCAAAAGAATGTCTTTTTCACATTTTCAAGACTAGATATGTTGACGTGCGTTTTGGTCAACAAGTAGAAATATGTAAAAGATTTAACACGTGGAAATGAAAACGTGCGTAACGTATATTTATTTCTGGCTAATTATGCCTTTTTTGTATTTTGCCGAGCCGGAATATTGGGGTCGGTCTTTTTCATAATTTGTTACTATCTGCCTCCTTTTCTTTTCTCCTTTTCAGACTTTTTATACCCCTTTTGAGTAAGTGGGTTTACAATAGTCATCTTTGCACTAACTATTCATTAATTAATAAAATAGCTAAAAAACGACACATGTCCATCTATAGTTGTGCATGTCGGAAAACTTGCCAAAACTTGCCACTTGTCGACTTCTTCTTCATAATTCTCTCGACATGTGGCGCTTCCCGATACCAATAAAGTGTCAAGCATGGGCATGTGTTTATTTTTACGAAGGCGTCGCGCGTGCGTTTCATTTGAAACTTGGGCTCGGGGCTCGGGGCTCGAAGCCGTGTTGCGGTTGGGCTCGATGAGCCGTTGGGCTCGATGGCGAGCGAGCCTAATTCGTGACGTGTTGTCGCACATCATTGTTGACGTCACCCGTGGGTCACCTATTCGAATATGTGTCGACTAATGACGTGGATTAATTTCTCACAAATGGCTCGGGTATCATCAAAGGCCCCCAAGTTTGATTCCGAGAGAAGAATCTCGAGATCGGAGTTAAACTTTAATGCTAATGATGAACATTTAATGGGAAAACGGATTTCTCCAAGGTTTTGTTCTTTCCTGGCACCTGTCGCGTAGCAATTAATGCTTGAAACGGCGCATTAATTGGGTTGCCATAATGAGAGACACGTGGCATCTTGTGTTTGGACCAATCTTACGCGGGAACCGAAAAGGTACGTCAGTTCTGTCAGCGGGCGTGGGGACGTGACATTTTTTGACATGTTTGACGGTTTTTGAGTTTTTTAAAAGGCGCGTCTTTTTCGAATAATTGTCGCGCCTATCGAGGAACCCTATCTATAAATACCCGCGTTTCCCTTCATCATTCATTTTCGCAACCATTGACCTTTGAGCTAAAGCAACTAGACTGAAGCGAGAAATTTCGAGTCGGCTTTCCAAGTTCGTAGACTTCAAACTTAGGTATTTTTTCAAAATACTCTCCATTTACCTATAAATGTCTTCTTTTGAGGATAGTAGGAGTCGTAGTTATAGTGTAGAGGTTGAAATCGAAGACCCTCCCTCTGAACCTTCTGTTTCTTTCTCACCAGCACGGCCATCACCGCCTCGTAGTCCGAGCGTTATTCAGATATCTTCTCCTGATTCTCCACGGCGGAACGTCTTTGGGGCGGACTCATCTATCTTCAATCCGACACGGTGGCCGTCTTTAGAGAGGAACGGTGTATCAACCCTGACCGCACAAGCAAGTTCCGACGAAGACTTCGCATAAGCGTTGATTCTGACATGCACTCAAGAAGAAGAAAGACATGGACCCATCGGGCCGGAGCGTGACAACGTAGAGCGAGTAGATGAACCATCCTGGCGATTCGAGGCGGAGAGGCCGCTAGGGCCCATAGGCCACCGTAATGGCGACGGCGGCCGGAGGAGGCCCTCGTCTCCGTGTCGAGCCTCGGTGGACGCCGAGTGATATAAACGATATCCCGAGCATGTTAATGATTCGGAGGTAGATGAGTTCCTGAGGAGGTACCATATTCCAAGTGGTATCAATTTTTGGGTACCGGGACACGGAAGTTCCCGACCCACCGAGGGTTGCACTACTGTATTTGCTCCTAGCCTTCAATATGGTTTAAGATTTCCACTGCGCTTTTCTCACGCGGTGGTTTTGCAAGTGGGGTATGCATCCGACCAGTGCACCCCTATTTCTTGGGGCGGGATCATTGGCCTCCTGGTGATGTTTCACCGAAAAATATCCTCGCCCCAAATTTAAGGAGATGAACGAGCTCTTTGTATGGCGAGCGACTCCATCGTCTCGGGGGCAGCCATTCGGATGGTATTACGCGTACAAACCCGATCGGGGTATCCGACGGGCGGTTTGGTGGAAGGTCTCCTTCTTCTCTCGAAGGAGTGGAAGGATAAATGGTTCGGGTGAGTGGCAAGTGGCAAGCTCGTGTGGGAGATAGAGAAAGTGAGACCGTTCTTCATCCCCCATCAAATTTTGTTTTTAGTTCTGATAAGTCTTATCTTTTTCCCTTTCTCTTTTTTCTTTGCATCTTGTTTTCCTTTTCGTAATTGTCTTTTCTTTCCACCTTTATAGGGGCATCAAAGGGCCTCTGTCGCCCACATTTATTCGAAGGTCGAGAACATCCAGGCCCGGGAATCATGGACAAAGGATTGAGAGGTTGGCACCGAGGCCAACTTGGCCGCAATTGGTTTTTGAGGCTGCTCTCCGCCGCGACCCCGAAGGCCGAGGGGGCGGCTCGGACGAGGCGGCCGAGCGGGAGGTGGAGGTCGAGAGAGTGCCTCAGCAGAATCCTCTCGTTAATGAAGAAATACGGCCCCATTCTCGAGAACGAATGGCGAGAATCGAGCGAGCTGCGCCGCCTCCCGTGACGACTAGTCCTGTGGCGAGATCATCGTGCCCGTAGGCGAACACTTTCCCGAGCGCCGAGTGCACGCTAGTTCGAGGTAAACACCGTATTTTTTCACATTTCCTTTTGAATTGTCTTTTTTTTCTTTTGATCTTTCTTCTAATTGGTGGTTGCTTTATGCGGGCGTGGCTTGATTTGCGTGCACGTCTTGCATGTGAGGAACACAAAGACGGCGAACTCGGGTGGCTACCGATCAACTGCGGATGTGGAGCGGCTCGGAGAGAAGATATCCGGGGCCGTAAACGCGTCCTGCTAATGGAGTGCCGAGGCGGTCGACCTCCTCTTCAAAGGAGAAGAGGAGGGATTGTGATGGAGGAGCACGATCGGTCGAAAGGGTTGGTCGAGCGGCGCCGAACATCCCGAATAGCCCCTTGCAGGAAGGTCCGCGAACTTTCTCGGATGACCTCGGCGAGGAAGGTCATTTCATTCCTCCAAACCAAGCAAGAGATGAATATTGCGAGGAATGGTTGGACTACGCCTCGGTGGTTTGTGGAATTCGTTCGATGTGCCACGCCCGGAGGAGCAATCAAAGGTCTTACCGGAGGCGGTCGGGCCGCAATGATCCCCACTCGTGCCGGACAAAGGCATCGAGCAATTTCGCTCGGATCAAGCCAAGAAGCATTCGATGCTGCCATGGCCATGTCCGGGCGGATGATTGGGCTCTTATGGCATGCGGTTGGGGGGGACTCGCGAGCTAGAGAAAAAATATGCCGACTGGAAAGACGGGGATCTGCAGGAAGCCTATGCTACCCTTCAAGGGGTACAAGAATCTTTTAAGACTCAGCGGATGAGGCCACGGCTCGGGCCAATTACGAGAGAGAGAGCTGCTGCGAGGGCCGAGCGCAGAGCGAGATCGGGCCCGCAGTGAGAAGAAGAGCTCGGGGTTAAGGTCACCGAACCGAACGTCTTTGCCACGCCCGAGCCGAGGAAATGGAGAGGCGTCTAGCCGATGTCGCAGGAGGTCAAGAAATCGCCGTCGAAAACCGAGGAAGTTCGTAGAGGCCATTAAAGCTTACAAAGACTCAGGAGTATGCATTCATGTTAACTGTGGCCGTGCGACCGGCCTCAAGAAATTCTTGATTTACTTAAGGCGGGCGTATTGTTGCTCGGCAAACTTGAGAAGATTTGGCCCTCCCGGAGGCCGATCTCGATACCCTTCGGCCGAATTTTGCGGAGGCTCCTAATGCGCAGGGCTCTCTTCCTCCGGACGTGGAAGAAGTCGCCTAGCGGTGCCGTCAAATTCCGCCCCTGCCTTTCGATCTTGATGCTTTTATATGTACTCTAGGTAGGTAATTTGGCTTCAATCGCCTCGAGATGTAATGGGCTCCCGCCTCCCCTATGTAATTATTTTTGAAGTAGAAATGAATTGTTATTTTCCTTTCATGTGTATGTGTTTCAAGCTTTTTGTGGATGCTTCGCTCTTTCCTTTTTGTAAGATTGTTGCCTGTCTTCTTTTTCCTCTTATTTTCCCAAGACGGGCTCGGTTTTGATCTTGAATAAGGGGATCTCGCTCGCCTTAATCGATTCTTGTACTCGGGGATATAAACCTGTCCTTTATTTTGTTTTTGAAATTTCGTTTATGAACCGAGTCTTTTTGCGCTCGGCGCATAATCAATCCTTATTTTGTGCTTGGTACATGGCCAAGTTTTCACTTTATGCTTGGTGCGTAACCAAGTCTTGATTTCGGTGCTCGGTGCATAACCAAGTCTTTATGTTGTGCTCGATGCGAATCGAAGTCTTGATTTTGTGCTCGATGCGTAACCAAGTCTTCACTTTATGCTCGGTGTGTAACCAAGTCTTGATCTTATTGCTTGGTGCATAACCAAGTCTTGATATTGTGCTCGGTGCGTAAATCGAGTCTTTATTTTGTGCTCGGTGCGTAACCGAATCTTTATTTTGTGCTCGGTGCGAATCCGAGTCTTTATTTTGTGCTCGGTGCGTAATCGAGTCTTTATTTTGTGCTCGGTGCGTAACCAAGTCTTTATTTTGTGCTCGGTGCGTAAATCGAGTCTTTAGCCGTGGTGAGTAAAAACTTCGTTTTCTTT
The DNA here is from genome assembly GCA_016081115.2 of Rehmannia glutinosa. NCBI lineage: Eukaryota > Viridiplantae > Streptophyta > Magnoliopsida > Lamiales > Orobanchaceae > Rehmannia > Rehmannia glutinosa. The sequence continues at coordinate 381,711 of JABTTQ020000014.1, read as the reverse complement.
TAGAGAGCTCACGAAATACCGGATGAAAGGATAACTCTTTGGAATCCTATTTGGATCATAGATCGACCCCAAATCTTCACTTTATTGATAATACCGCTTCAAGTATGCTACATTCCATGGATGCATAAATTTTCTCCACTCAAATATTCTAACCGGTATGCCCCACCGTATAAGACGTGGGTGATCCGAAACGGGCCCTCCCGTGTTGGCTTCAATGGGCTCGGTTGAATGCCCGTTATCTTTTTCAATACAAGATCGCCGACACGAAATCTTCTTTCCTTTACTTTCGAATTGTAATACCTTTCACTCCTTTGTTTATACACTCGCATTTTCATCTCAAGATCGCACCTTTTTCTTCGAAAGTCTAGTTCGGCTCGGAGCGCTACTCATTACGATTCTTCAAAATTTGCAATTCAAGGTAGGGGCTCCAATCTCGACAGAATCACCGCCTCGGCTCCATAAGCTAAAGAAAAAGGTGTTTCTCCATGCTGTTGCTTTCGATGTGTCGCTTACGTATGACCATAGTACGCCCGGGTAGTTCCTCCGCCAATTGCCTTTAGACTCTCCAATCTCGCCTTCAGGGTATACTTGAGTATTTTATTAACGACCTCAACTTGTCCGTTCGGGATTGGGGGTGGTATGGAGTTGAGAAATGGTTTTTATGCGGAAACCTTCACAAAATTTCGAACCTTCGGTTGTCGAACTCGTTTCCCATTATGCAGAACAATCGAATGTGGTATCCCAAATCTACAGATGATAGATTTCCATACAAAGCTCACAACCTTTTCTTCATCTATTTTTGCGGAGGCTCCGCCGCCCATTTTGTGAAATAATCCACCGCCACAATGGCATACTTGACGCCCCCTTTGCCAGTGGGTAATGGTCCGATGAGGTCCATTCCCCATTTGGCAAACGGCCATGGCTAAATACGGAAGTAAGTCGCTCGAGATGATATCGACTGTGGTGCAAATCTCTCGCACCTCTCACATCTTTTTGACGAGGTCGGTTGCATCCTTTCTCGGGGATGGCCATAGTATCCTTGCCGTATTAATTTATAGGCCAACGTTTGGCCCCAGCGTGGTTGCCGCATATTCCCTCATGAACCTCTCGAAGTGCATAATCGTGATCCGCCCGGAAAGCGGCGTAGAAGTGGGATGGAGTACCTCGTTTGTAGAGGATGCCGCTACTAGTGTAAACCGAGCCGCTTGAGTTCGTAGTGTTACGGCTCGGCTTTGTTTTCGAGTTGAACTCCTTTCTCTAAATATTGGATGATTGGGGTCATCCAAGTCCATTCGACGTTTCGGTTGTATATATTTTCTTTGCACCAAGTGACGGGGCGGAGCATTGTGTGACAAAGTGATATCCGTGATGACATCCGTCCCTGGATCGAGCCGAGCCGAGCTAAGGCATCTGCTTGCATGTTCTCGGCTCGGGGCACATGCAAGATTTTTGTCTTAAAGTGTGATAATCTTTTCTTGACCAAATCCAAATATTGTGCAATTTTTTGCTCTTTCGTACTCGCGCCGTTGATTTGATGAACGACCAACCGAGAGTCACTGTGAACCAATAATTGTTTTAGGCCCATAGAGGCGCCATATCTAAGCTGCTTTAGAGCGCCTCATATTCGGCCGTTGTTCGTTGCGGGAACTCAAAATCGTCGGCCGAGCAAAGAAGATTTTCATTTGGATCGATTATCACGATTCCAAGAGGGACATGTGTCGTAAAGGTGGAGGCTAGATCCCCCATGCTTGAATGGATCCCCGGCGGTCCTAAACCAACCAACGGTGGGCTCGGTCGCCCAAAGTCGGGAAGGCCTGCGGAGGATGGCATCGCTTGGGTCGTATAGTTCCATCCATGCTAAGTACTTGTGAACGTGAGTGGTCGGGTCGGTTTCCCGTTTATAGAGGCCGACCGGGGATTTTCAACTTTGGCGTGTAACGGATCGCCAGATTCCAGGAGAAAATGGCGGCGGAACAATGGGTCCGCTCCATACTGGGGCGGTCTTGAGATCGTTCGCCATCCGGACCGCCTTCCCAATTGCGTTGACGACGTGTGGCGGTGTATTTCTACATCCGTTCTCGCCATAAGCTAGGGCCTTGGACCGATTGACCCGAGTTGTTCCCGCTCATCCGAAACCTGAGCCGGAACTTATCGATCGAGCCGGGCGAAAGGGATCAACTCCGGTCGTCCGGCGAACATCGAGTGGGCACGACGATGTCGTGTTTGCTCTGAAACGACTCGCTTATACGACTTTGCTCCTCCTCATCTTCTCTTTGCCGCCTTCGTCATGACGGACATGTTGTTCATTACCCGAATCACCGAATGGAGGGGCTTCGTGGCGAGGAAATCCGGGAATTTGAGGATTAATGTTAACATTTAGTTGTGGGTTGAGTGGGTTAGTATTTGCAAGGAGTGGAGGAGGTGCTTGAGAGTTCGTGGTGGGGAGAGTTTGCGATATAAGTTGGTTCATTTGTTGTACAAAGGTTGGGTTGGCGATTAATCGAGCGAAAGGGAATAAAGTAGTGCTCCCCTGCCTGTTTGGAGCATATTGTGGCCATTCGTAGTTTGGCCAGGTTGGTTGTTCAAATGTTGATCTTGATCAAACGGGCATTTCTCGACTTGACTCATTTTCTTCCCTTATCAAAAGGTTCAGTGTCAAATTTTACCTGGTTTTGTTTCACTTGCTTTTATCGAACTCGGGACTCGACCAATACGGGCCCTCCTTCTAAGCGCCAATTTGTTGACGTGCGTTTTGGTCAACAAGTAGAAATATGTAAAAGATTTAACACGTGGAAATGAAAACGTGCGTAACGTATATTTATTTACGGCTAATTATGCCTTTTTTTTGTATTTTGCTTGGCGGAATATTGGGGTCGGTCTTTTTTATAATTTGTTACTATCTGCTTCCTTTTCTTTTCTCCTTTTCGGACTTTTTATACCCCTTTTGAGTAAGTGGGTTTACAATAGTCATCTTTGCACCAACTATTCATTAATTAATAAAATAGCTAAAAACGACACATGTCCCTATAGTTGTGCATGTCGGCCAAAACTTGCCACTTGTCGACTTCTCTTCATAATTCTCGACATGTGGCGATTCCCGATACCAATAAAGTGTCAAGCATGGGCATGTGTTTATTTTTACGAAGGCATCGTCGCGCGTGCGTTTCATTTCAAACTTGGGCTCGGGGCTCCTGTGAGTCGTGTTGCGGTTGGGCTCGTGAATGGGCGAGCCTAATTCGTGACATGTTGTCGTACATCATTGTTGACGTCACCCGTAGGTCACCTATTCGAATATGTGTCGGCCGATGACGTGGATTAATTTCTCACATTCGGCTCGGGTATCATCAAGATATTTTCCCACCTTACCCTTGAATTTATTGTTTCCAACTAACACTAATGCATAAATTTGTTTGTTTCAATGTAACATTTATAATTAATTAAGGGTATAATTGGTATTTAACACAATCCTTAATACGTGTATTTTTTTCTAAAAAGACAATTATATTGAATAGGAGGAGTAATTGATTGGTTCAACTATGAATTGGTGGTTGGTCCAATCCGATTAGTATAAATAATCATTTTTATTATTCAACCGATAACTCTTTTTGTTTTCATTTTAATTTTTATAAGAGAACTTAAAGCCTTAAAATTTTATTACATTGCCGCTTTTTTTTTTATTAAAAATACAATTACTTTGCATTAAATTGTTTGGATTGAACTGCCCATCAAATTACACGTCGATTTGATGATCAATTCAATTATGAAAATATTGTACTGTCAAAGGTTAACGTAAAGATTGAATGGCCAATGATCATGTGGCCCAAGAGCCACATGTGAGGTAACTCTTGTCCTCCTCGATGTATGATGGTGGAACAATTAATATTGAAAATTTCAAGTAGTAGTGTAGGAGATTTAATCTCGATGAAAATCTGTGGTGGATAGGCCGAGAGTCCAACATGGAGCGAATTACTTGGGGGACGACTTCTTGTGCGTGGTTAGGGACTTGGGAACCAAAGTGCATTTTTCATGCGATTCGTGAGGACAGTTTAAGAGATATATGAGCTTTTTTTTCTAACTAGTCATGTGTAAATATAAAACTCTCGGTATAAAAGAAAAAAATTGAATGAAAACAATTAACAAATGTTAACTAAGTAGTCCTAGATATATGCTTTGATGTTGGGGAACATTACCGTCTTTATTCTTTAATATCACACCACAGCCGAAAAGGATTTAGTGTCGTACGTCAGGACAAATATTAAATTATTCAGCTCTATGCATCACTCCTCAATTTTCAATAAATTTCCATTTCGTGTATACTTTACTCTCCAAATTTAATATTAGTATTGTGAGCTTGTCAAAAAAAAAAAAAAAATAGTATTGTGGGATTTGGAAGTCTAAAGTTAATTAAGGATTTCCCGAAAGTTACATCCACAAGAAAAGTAATAATATTGCAGCACGGCTCAATAATTGTTTTTGGAGACATTCGCTTCACGATTCTAATAGTTCTAATGATTGAATTAATGTTGCATTTAATGCACGTGGAATGAATTAATGAATTTAATACTCACAATAAGTGATGTTTTAGGAAAATACACATATTAAGAATTGTGTTAAAATATCCAATATACACTTAAGTAATCATAGATGTTGTTTTGGAATAAACAAAATTAGGCATTATTGTCATTGAAATTTCTCATCAAAGCATTGATCACATCAAAACGTCATTCTTTTTTAAGAATTTTTTGTGTCAAAACGTAACTTATTTAGAATAGAAGGGAGTATCAAATATTTCATGCAGAAACGAAACTCTATAAATTTTGTAAATTAATATAAATAATGTAAAATTATTAAATTTTAAAATTTCATCCGTAAAAAAATACTAAAAATCTCTTTATCTACTCTCACTACTACAATAAAAAAAACCAATTTAACTACAGAAAAATTGGTAGGTAAGTATTAAGATAATGGTAAAGTGTAATAAATATTTCCCAACAAACTCTAATATTGTTGGTAAATACCTCTAATATTATGTCGGTAAATTTTAAAATTGTTAGTATTTTGTCGATAATTGGTAGTTACAGTTTGGGGGAAATCATATTTTTTTATTATGTTGATATTATGTAGGTAATTGTAAAATTCAGTAACAAAGTTATTTATGTCGGTAATTCTATCGGAACTTTTTTTATAGTGTCTATTAGACTATTATCAAAAGATTCTCGTTTGATCTTATTTTCATAATGCTTTTTAAATTTCACTCTCAACTCAATGACACATATATAAACAGCTTCCCTCCCTCTTTCCGGTTTTCTGGTGTTGTCTATTCCACCTGGACTTGACAAAGAATGAAGAGTATATATGAATTTAGAGTGTTTGACTAAATTTATATAAGAAAATTTGTATAACCATTCAAAATAAAATATTATTGGTTAATTTTGCAAGATATTTGAAACTTTATTGTTAGAAAAATATTTTTTATGTTATATTATGTGGTAATAATAATAAAATAAATTTAGTAGAATATGATTCATCATTTAAGTTGGAGGGTAATGAGATTACTATCATTCTGCATGCTAATTAATAAATTTATATTTCCAAAATTATTTCTGTAAATTTTTAGTTTTTTCAAAATTACCAAAAATCAAAATTTTAAATATTTTCGAAAATTCACGTCCACAAGGACCACAACCTTGCTTACAAGTGTAGTAGACAACATGGAGCATGTATCGATTCATTTGGGCCCCGCCCCTACCCCCCTAAAAAAATTCCTATGTAATTTTTTAAGAAGAAAAATAAAATAGTTAGTATTTACAAGGTTTTTCTTTTGTTGTTTTATTTAGCCTACACTGTTTCGTGTATCGGACTACCTTAAAAACTCCCGGCTATCTTACCTGGGGTTGGCCGAATAGAGAACCCAAGAAATCATACAAATTATAACCAAAAAATTCATTAACAAAAAAATTCTCACTTATTTTGTTTTATTTTTTTAAAAAAAAAAGGGAGGGGGGCGGGGCGAGGTTGGCCTCCCGATCCGCCATGTATCGATCGACCTCTCTATATTGGACTTTTCTTTTCTTTTTCTGAAAACTTCTTTATTTTTCTCAATTAGTATATGACATATATGTAGTGAGTAATATTGAATGCATGAATCTTGTGCAGTTGTGCTAAATCTTTCATTTGACAAAAAATAAAATACATAACGTGCATCAAATCCACCTTACGGAACTCAGCATTTTCTTTCTCGAAAAGTAATTGACCAATTCAAATTATGGCACTTTTATTCCATTATTATTGACCTCATTAATATCGTAATCAATCGCATAAAATCAAATGCTTATCCATAAACATCTTAATTAATTAAAAATAGAATATTTCTGTAGTCATGACAATGATCTTTAACTTACCTCGGCGTCAAGGCAGCATTAAATTCATCGCCCTTTAATGTCTTTTTAATTGTCTCCTTGATTAATCAAATTATTTTGTAACATGTTTTTCTCACATTTGATCTAATGCATAAAGCAACAACAATATTGCATCCATAGCCCTTGGTTAGGGCAAACCATTTTGACGAGTTCAAGTATTCAACTTATTTATGTTTAGCCATTTTGGCTATGTTAACATTTTCATTAGTAATGTTTTTCAAAAACATACTTTTTAGATGTTTAGCCGTGATAGAATTATTGTATTCTTTGTTGAGTTATTTGACCATTTTTAAAAAATTGATGTAGTGCATTTCTGTGCAACAATAAATGATTCATTGATACTTAGTCCCGAAAAATGAATCTTGACGCTAAGAAATTTTTCTCGATCTCGAGAAATGTACCGATCCCAAAAATAAAAATAAAATCAAAGTGGACAATTGACCTAAAAATAACTAAAAAATGTATTTGAACAACATGGCTAAAAAAAAGATGTTGGTTTGGATCAAATGTCTAAAAAATTCCGGACTGTATTTCTATTCATATTTGGGTTTAAATTATGACTGCAATATTCAATGATGTGTTTGAAATATAATTGTTTCATAATATTTTTCTATAGGATAGGCCATTTTTTTGGTGAATTGTTGTGGTGGCAAGTGAATAAATCCTAGTTAAACCACTAGAGTTAGCCCAAGAATCATGGTATTACTCGCAATAATAAGGACCGAATTTGACTACCTAATAATAGAGCCGAACTTTTTTAAAGAAAAAGATTAATAAACCCTAGTTAAGTTCCTGTTTATCTATTTATACAATACTTTAGGATGTGATTTGTTATCCAAAATAATCATGTTTTGTTTTTGTTGGCAAATCTTTGTGTTCCTAAATATGGTAATTTGTTAAAAGATTAGATCACACTTTCCACTCATACATTTCTAGTCGATAATTATTAATCATATTCAATTATTATTTTACTAAAAAAATATTATGTTATCTTACATTTTAATCCAATTACATGCAGTGCCATTTTAAGAATTTATTCTTTTTTAATAAAATAAAAATTTATCTCTATTTTCTAATAAGGGATTTTGAAATAAAAAATCAAACAATCACACTAATAATAATAATTTAAATGCAATGAAAAATGTACGCCACCATTCTGCTAAAAAAAAAAAAAACAAGTCATATAAACAATTTTGTGCTAAAGATTTATCCACTTTAATTCGATTTTAGGCCTCGTTTGCTCGGATAAAACGATTTTATGCTAATTAGGGATTATAGTTTGTATAGTCTTTTTCAAGCTTAGTGTGAACTATCTTGAATGCCACTTATAAATTTCTTTTTTCTTGGGCCCCATCCCTAGTACTCAAATGGTGAACGACAAGTAAATATAGACAGTAAGATCAGAAATCAACATAAGAAAACAAACAAGTCTTTGACTTCAAATGTGAACTAAGTTGAATGAACTAGCTCTTTAATATATTACATGGTCCATTTGGCAAATTAAAGTTTAATATATAATATTTTTAAAAATGAAATTACAATTCCAATATAAAATCAAACACAATCTCATTTTTCAACACATCTTTTAGTAAGGAATGTAATAAAAATTACACTTTTTTGAATGAATTAGAGATATATATAAAAAATGAAAAGAGTGATCCTGATCACAAGCTAGGTAGCCAAAAAACAAAACGAAAATCGAGTCCGAAACAAAGTCAAAATGGTCATGGCCACCAAAATGGTTGAATGGTTGGGCCCGTTAAAACCTTCCAAGCCGAAAAACCCACCCTTATGAAAAACCTCGACGGGAAAAAAGACCCCCATAATAGGCATCCAAAAATAAGAAAATAAAAACGGACGCATTTTCCGACAAATCTATAATTGGATTGACCAACATAGTCTTCTATGAGAAAAGAACATGCTCCGTAGGAGGAACTCCCCACCAAATCGACGATTCCGACTTCTTACTCAGAAGGTCTGCCACTCTATTTCCTTCACGATATATATCTGCGAAACCACCAGAGTCATCTGAAAAAGCAAATGAAGAGTGTACCACCATTTGCTAAGATGACGCCTGGGGACATCAGCATATCTCTTAACAAGATGGATTCTCCTTTTTCAAACTTTTATAAATTTTTAATTTTAAATCAGTCATGCAAACATGTTTTCAATTTTTACATAAAACCCAATATCAAACTCAATTTATAATAAATTAAAATACATTAATTTTCATAAAAAATTATAATAAAAAACTAGTGTAATGATACTACTTGAACTCTTTGATTAATTAATTTAAGTAAAAAAGACATTTATAAAGTTATAGTCCTGATTAGACTTGCACAGGTGTGTAACTAAGAAATTGTTAGGCAATCACAAAATAATTTCATCTGAATTTCTTGCCCAGATTTTCTATTCAAAGTGGTCCATGGACAAAATGAAATGTCTCTATATATAATTTGAGCACATTTTATAACTATATATAATTTTTTATTTATATTTTCAAGGAATAATTGTTGATTCACGTGCTTGAAATTTGAATTGCAATCTTTTCCTTCCACCATAAGAAAAAAGGGTCTTAAATTATTGCTACTTTTCTGTAGTGATCTTTCGTTTTATATTTTTGTATAGTTGTGATTTATTCCTAATATTAAATTATTGTCCGTTATCAATTATCAAGTGGCAAATCTTTAATTTGGCTTTGTCCTCTTTCTTCTTTTCAATAGTATGGTAGCATTGATTGTCTACGTCTCAAAAGATTTGCTATAACCCCACTAATTTGAAATAATATGAAAGAATAAATTGTAATGATTCATTCACAAGTCTAGCTTAACTCTCTCTCTTTTTCTTTCTTTTTTTTTTTATAATCACCAACAGGGCAACACGACATGAAAATATAATCGGACCTAACACGTTATAACTTATAAGTGGTCGTCAGGTAGAGCGTTTCAGTTCGGATTAGAAAGCGTGTTCGACCCAAATAACATGAATAATAATGTAGTCAATTTCATTGGCCCAAAATGAGTATTTAACTCTTTAAACCCGTTGTTTGTAATTTGTTTTGTAATATGCAGTTTATAAATTAATTCAAAGACACTCCACAAGCCTCATATAATCCAATAAATAGATGAATTATTCAAGTCTAAAAATATACATGTCATATTCAGGCTACTCGTATTTTGAACAGGTTGTGTCCGTATAGATGAATCGATCCAAATAATTAAATGGGTCATGTTCGGATTGATAGGATTAATGTAAATATTGTGTCTCAACCCTTCCCGAATTGTAACCCCTACTTTGGAGCACATATATTTAGCATGTACAAGTGAAGTTCATTAATTTACACGTGAAGTACAATACAGAATCAAAAAGTTCATAGTTTGATGTATTTTTATGCCCTTAATGTCACAAGTTTGAGGTATTTACTCACATATTTATTTGATGTTTTATTTAACTTTGGATTAATAATGTGTAGATCAGAAAGTTCAGAAGAAAGCATTGAAAAATGAAAAGGATAAAAATGGAACTGATACCCAAATTAATTGTATAAATTTAGTTTCTACCTTGATATTTTCATCTTTTAACTTTATTAAGTATACAAGGTTTTTTTTTTTTTTGAGGAAAAGTATACAAGGTTTTTTTAGTAAAATAATTACTTAATTTGGGACTTTAAAAAAGGAAGATCACACTTGACTGGTGTAGGGACAAATTTTCATTTTCTTATCACTTGTGGGCTTATTTTGTCGACAGTCTTGGGGGCCAAGTCTACAGAAATTTGTTGTCTAGTCCCACTTTTCTAGATTCTCACAATCTCTTTTTTTTTTTTTTTTTTTTTTTTTTTTTTGGGGTGTCAGTCTTTCTTATTATCCAATCCAATCATAGGAACTCAATTTTCTTTACCACATTTAACAAACAAATTCCTTGCCTGCCACTTTGCCCTGTTTTACTTTGTTTTTTTCCCTAATGATCCAGATATCTGGGGTGTATAAATACCATACTAATCTTAGGATGTTGAAGCAGAATGTCAATTGTAAGATGTCTTTGAAGTGATCAGTGGAACCCTCAGACGTGATTAGTACCCGACTAATCATGGACTTGTCAACATTAGAGCCCTTTGGCTGTGCAGGATGTCAATCGCGATATATGCCCGAGTAGCCAGGATGGAATCCAACTGTCGGGAATCGAACTCACGCAGATTGAAGGACAACGCGCATTTGTCTAGCCCTCTTTACCAGTTACCACTCAGCTATCCCCGAGGGATTACTCTGTTTGTTTTACATAAAGCAATAATCCCTCGTTTTCATTTGTGGATAGAATACACACTCATAATCGGATCTAATTCGAAATTAATCACTCCGACAACAAAAATTTTAACCAATGAAACACGAAGTTTATCTCATTCTCCCCACTCTACCCAACCTCAAATAAAAGGGAAAATTAAAAAGAATGAGAGAGTAAGTATAAGATGATTGAGACTAGAACAATACATCAAGTTTGTGTGGATAATAGACATGAATTCCAATTATTATAAAACGTAATAGTTTGTATATTATCTAAGTACTAGGTGCAATGACAGAGTCGGAGGCATTAGTAGGATAGGCGATCACAAAATGAGGTGGGTAGGGAGAAAATCCCAAAAAAAATAATACAAAATATAACTTATATTTTCTTTTTGAAAAAAAAAAAAAAAAAAAAAAAAAGGGCTGGGCCTGATCCGCCAGTGACTAGATGTACCATACATTAAATAAATGTTATCCTAACTCCTAAGTCAAAATCAACTGGTCCAAAATCAATATCTTGAATTTCTTTCTTGCAACAATACCATGGTCCACTTTCCAGCTAGTCTTGGAGGCCAAGTATGTTGAATTTGCTGACTAGTCCCTAGTGCCACATGTATAAATTCCCCCATCCTCTGGGTATTCAATTATTATAATCTTCTCAATTCTCATTATCCCAATCATCATTTTCTTAAGCCACAATTTCATAAACACATCCCCTGTTTTCCTCTGTTTTGCTCTGTTCTGCAAAAAAAAACAGAACAAAAATCAAATTCCTTCATATTTTTCATCTCAAATTAATCACACAAACCCAAAAAAAAAATGGAATCACTTATGAAAAACCCTATTTACAAAGAAAAACAGAGGCCACCACCACCCAAGAGAGGGCAAATCAAGATAAGGATAATCAAGTCTTTGATGAGACCAGCTACTGATTTCTTGTCAAAAATGAAGAAAGGAAAGGATTTGAGCTCAAATTCAACAACCCCACATGAAACTCCAAGTGGGTATAATTCATCAGGAGATGATTGTTATATATAGATTATAGATGGGTCTCTTTTATGGGTTTAGATTGGGTTGTAATTTTATTTACATATAGGATCCGTCTCGTTGATAATGGCCATGCGATTGTCTCATATAAGTTTTTGTCTAGATTATATATTTTTTAATTTTTTTGTTGAGTTTTGGGCTTTAGGGTCTGAGATGTGCAGTTTGTACAGTGCACTTGTGGGAACCGAAAAGGTTCTAAGTTTTTACTATTGTCTTGATTTTTTTGGGTCTGTTTGGATAACAATTTGTGTTTTTTTTGGTTATTTTTCTTTCAATTGGCAGCTGAAGGGTGAGGCTGAGGCTCTGAGATGTAATTTATATTTTGTGTTGAGGCTCAATAGTGACAATTTTTGCCTCTTTTGATTGATCTTTCTTGACATGAGGTGGTTCCTTCTTTTTAGAGTGTTTGTAAACGGACGGGATCTTCTATTCCACCAAACAAATAATTGTCACGAATGTATATAAGTTACCATATAAATTTTGAAGCATAAATTATGAAATTAAGCCTTGGTTTTTGATATGGTAAATTTATACACATGGTAATTATCTCATGCGGTGGAATAAGAGATGAAACACCCTTCCCCGAATAGAAGACCCCATCCAATTTGCAAACTCTAGAAAACGTGATTATCAGCTTCTATTTGATAAATACAACTATTATTTCCCGTAGAAGCTGAGAATCACTTCTTTTTAGAATTTGCGAATGTATTTTCTCTGGTCTTTTTGCAACTCCTAATCATGTTTATTCTTTCAGTCAAATGATAAAAAAAAAAAAAAGTAAGGATATTTACGAAATTCAAGCAAGAAGACACATTTCCTGAACAAAGACACAACTCTAACAAAGCATATAGAATCAAGTAGCAATACCTAAAGTCTTTTCTGAAAAACCACATTTTGGTTAACCAAAAAGGCTCAAGAAATAAAATCATAAGTATAGCCTAAGCCTATGGATATTCCTAGGGAATGTTTGGATTTGTTTAACACGCTTTTGAAGTGTTTTAAAAGAATGAATTTATTTAAAAATGTGATGTATTAGAAGAAGAATGTATTAGAATCTATATATATATGTCTGCATAAAGACCAAATCCAAGTCAATACGTATCACTAAGTACTTCAAAATCTGCGAAATGTACAAACGATATGATCAACGAGCATTTGAGCTCAAAAGGCCTTGCATCATTCCTTCTAGAAAGTGTTGTGTTGATAAAAAAAAAAGAGTATTTTCAAGTAGGGGTGGAAATAGGTAAGGTTGGGCCAGGTTTTGGGTCGGACAGCCTAAGTCTGGTCTGTTTAAAAAGTAAGTCTGACCTAAGCCTATTAAAAGCCTACAAAATAATATATTTTATTTTCAAACAATTTTATCTCTTATACTAATTATATAATTATATAAAACATATTGTACTTTTTATATTTATAGGTATTTTAAAACCTAGGCCTGGCCTATTTACATAAATAGGTTTACAAAAAAAGTTTGTGCCTCTTATTTATTAAATAGGTCAGGAAAGACTGGGTTGAAAGTAGGTCAGGCCGTAGGCCCTTGTTGAATAGCATGACCTATTTTCACCCCTATTTTCAAGGTATTTATTCTCTGCCAAGAAAGGGATAAGATATATGTAGCACGGTAGTTCTAATGTCCTTTCCACCACGTTCCGATTCTAGAAAAATAAAAAATGGCGTGAAAGTCATTATTACATCTCAAATGTCGAACCAAATAAAAACCTCATGTACAGTTTTTTATGTGACACGTCACTGCCATATTAGTCATCAAAAGTAAAAAACCCACAAATTTTATAAGCATTTCTCCACAATTCATAAACCTCTTCAACCACTTTTTGTTGGACCCTACCATCAATTTACAATTATTAATTATATTTATATTTATATCTTACATATATTCATATAATTTAATATCCTTACAAAAATATATAATTTTTATTTATTTATTTAATATGCTTTATTAAATGTTCATTTATAATCAATATGCTTTAATAAACTTGATAAAATATTATTAAAATTTTATAAATTTCAAAGGAATAAGTACAATATTTTGTTTAGACATTACGGATTATTCAGTAATATGTAACAAAAGAATAAAACATTAAATACAAAAAATTACAATCAAACTATTGAATATTTATTCAACACTCAAGAAAAAAAAATGAAAAGGTTTTTGCCTTAAACCAGGTTTATAATATAACCGGTTTACTCCACATCATCAACAACCTTCCCCTCACAATAGGACCTGGTTTATATAAATCAGGTTTTTGCCTTAAAACCTTAATATAAACCAAGCATTGGAGATGCTCTCAGGCTCCAAGGCCTTAGTAGAACCTGTACGAAAACACGTGTGACGTTTTTTTTTCTCTGCACGAGTTATTTTATTTTTTGGTCCGAAATGAAAATAATTCAACTAGAAATAAAATAAAAGGAATCCGAAAAATACTTAGGGATTGTTTGATACATGTTTTTATCTTAATTTTGATGATTTTATTTTGTCACCAAAACAATGTTTTTAAAGGTTGTCCAAATACTCCTAAATGATTTAAAATTGTTTTAATATTTTATGGGCATCAATGAAGAAGAAAATGATGTATGTCTTAAACCCTCTACTTCCTATGATATTGTCATTCAAAATGATTATAGTGATTTGCAAAATGATTATGATGAACTTCAAAATGAATTCCAAAGCTTACTTGTTAAATACAAAAATTTGAAAAAGAAATTCAATGTTTTGAAAAATGATAAGGATAGTTTATTTACTTCATATGAATCACTATCATGTGCTCACACCACCACACTTGACAAGGTTAGAAACCTTGAAAAAGAAAATAGTACTCTTGTTGAGGATATAAATTGCTTGAAAAATGATTTATCTAAATCCAACTTAGTCCGATAAAATGACCAAGATTGTTGATTGTTCGAAACTAGAACTTGATCATAAGCTTTAAGGATGTCAATCACATGAAAAAGAATCAAGTCTCTAAGCATGTTGGTCATTATGCTCCTAGAATTATTACATGTTTCTATTGCGGTAAAAAGGGTCATACGGCTAATTTTTGTCGAGCTAGAAATAGCTCTAATTATCGTTGGAGACCTAAAAGTCTCAAGACTAATCCCAAAGGACCCAAACACATGAGAGTACCACAAAATAATGTCATATTAGGTACCCTAAGTGAAATAATGATCAAGAAAATTCATACCGCGAAGACATCAAATGACCGTTTCATTTGATCGAGAAAGGAGAAACTATTCTCAACAAAGCCAATTTCAAGAAGAGGATATAATCAAAATTGGGAAGAACATAATCCTTGAAATGGCAAAGACATCATCAACAAGATGATTCTCAAAGAAGAAGAGACCACCAACAACGGAAGGTAACAAACCTCGAAATGGAGTAATCAAAGAAGTCATCATCAACACAAATGACTTCTCAATGGGAAGATATCATCAACAATGGGAAAGACACAACCCATGGAAACGGCGTAATTGGTAAACCGTATCTCCCCATTTATATATGCATTTTATTTTAATTCTATGCATGTTTTTAATTGTGTCTTAATTGCAAAATGAGTCTTCAAGTATTTATTTTTAATTTAGGTCTTTTATATATTTGTGAGTCTCAATTGGTAAACTGTCTTGTTTTTTGCTTGAGGGGGACCGGTTGAAGCAGGTCGGCCGACTTCGGCCTATGTCGGCCGTCGCCGTTGAAAAAATTTCAAAGTGTTCTTAATTCTCTTATTTAAATGCGACGGCCAGTCCGCCTGCATCATGTGATTAAAGAAAAATATGACCGTTTGACAAAGAGACACATTTCCTTAAATTGTGGGATTGATTTCTAACACTATATTCTTGATTTTAATTGTATTTTTCTGTAGATTTTCAATCCCCAAGAGGGGCCTATGCTTGATCAATCATCTCCTATAAATAGAGGAAGTTTTGGAGCAACCAATACAACAATTGAGATACAACACAACAAGATACACTTCAAGCAAATACTTGGTCTTTCATTGTTATTATTCTTGTTGTAAATTTGCCTAGCTTATCACTTTCACATCCTTGAGGTCTAGGCTATTCTTGATTACACTTTGCACTCAAATTGTATTATTCATTATTGAGTTGTAATCTTGATTTTTGGTTATCATTCAAACACAAGATATCCTTGTGAGTGTTCTTGTGGTAAGAACACACTTGGATGATCTAGGTGATAGGTGCAAGAAGATTGTGGTGATCTTCTTATTGAGGTGTTGAAGAATTTGATATTCTTCAAAGTTGAAGATTGTGGTAATCTTCACAAGGTGCCGTTGGAGATTGTGGTAATCTTCAAGAAGAGATTGTGGTAATCTCAAAGGTGGTGTTGAAGAAGAGTGTGGTGCTCTTCAAGGTGTTGTAAGTTGAATTTGTATTAATTTTGGTAATTAATAAAATTCCGTTTCTTTTGAAATCCATCCCTGATATCTTTGTGGTGGTAGAGGATTAGGCCCTGGTGGGTTGAACCTCTTTAAATCGACGCGTGTTGTTTACATTCCGCACCTTTATTATTGTGTTTGAGCATTCGGTTGTAAAAAAGAGGCTAAATCGAAAAGATGGAGATAATCTATTCACCCCTCTAGATTATCGTAGCCGCTTGACTTACAGTGTCTATATGTTTGAACAAATTTATTTTTTGATCTTGATTTCATATTTCTTTTTATAAAACTAAAACAATGTTATCAAATATTGTCAAAATATTATTTAGAGTGCCTAAAATATTTTCATCACTTCAGTCGGCCTCTAAGAAATATAACTTGAATTTTATTTTTGTCAAAATTCGGGGAACTCTCTGCCTTGAGGTCGATCGGCCGCTATAGAGAGGAAACGGTGGCTGAAAGTTTTCAAAAAAACAGAAAAATCTCTATATCGACAGTGACCAATCGCTATCAAGGGCAACCGATACTTGAAAGTTTGATAAAATTTTATTTATGTTATGAAATGACAACAACCGGTCACCCACCACATTAACCAATCTACGTGGTATAGTGACTAGGGGTGGCAATTTTTGAGGCATGTCACGATTGACCGACACGAATACGATACGAAATTATAGGGTTTGCGCCATGGCTTATCGGGCTCGGGCCATTATTGGGCTAGCACAATAAATATCGGGGTGATATCGGGCTGGCACGATAAGTCACGATAATTTTTTAATTATTGGTAACTTATTATTTATATGGCTAATTTACTAGTAATTGACTATTTGTACTTGACTATTTTTATTGATGATTTATTAGAATATATGTTTTAAATATCAAAATATAAACCCTAAAAAATTCATAAATTTTATTTGTTATGGGCTTAAGTAAATAAATTTGACAATTTTGTTTATCGTATCGTCTTAGTATTTTTCGTATTTTTAGCGGTCGTGTTTGGACTTAAATTTCGTGCTCGTTAAACATCGTGTCGTGTCGTGTTCGGATTTGGGCTTATCGTATCGTATCGTTATCGTATCGGTCTGATAATGGCCCGTCACAAACGATTTGCCACCCCTAATAGCGATTGGTCGCCCACAATTTAAACTTTCAAATTTTACATATAGCGATTGCTCGCTCTATCTGTTAAATCTATCAAACTATCCATTGCAGCAACACTTCGACCATTAATCCACCTTTAACATTTCTTAACCGTTTTCAACTTGAGACTTGGGAGAAGGAAAAATATTGTAGAAAAATAAAATAGATAATTAATTTTATCATTTCCATAAATTTTAGTATTATTTACACTAACATTTTATCTTCCTCATTTCTTTGTCACTATTTAAACGAAAAAGTGGGAGAGTGGGGAACACAAAAGGGAAACATAAAATAAATAACTTTCCATCTAAATTGATGGATTTGGAGCAAGGATTTCAAATCCGTAATAACAAATCTATTGAGCTTGTTTGGATGAAATCATTCTATAATGGATTTCAAATCCTTGCAAGTTATTTTTAGAGTCATTTTGGAGGATTTCAAATTCATCTTAGAAAAGTTATTTTAAATGCGATCAGACTTCTGTCAGACCGTCTAACGGATCTAATTCGTTAGACGGATCCAACTACCCGACCCGCAGTCAATCCGCCTATTGACTCGCACAACCACTAACTCTACAACAACAACATTCGTTGGTCGCTGCTAATACTTTTTAGAGGGATACTAATACTTTTTGGGAGGACTACTAATACTTTTTCAGGAGAAATACTAAAATACTTTTAATCGAAAAACCTAATAATTTTCAATAAAATTATTAATACGTTTAAGTGGGAATACCAATACTAGTGCGGGAAAAAACCAATATTTTCATGAGCATTACTAAAAAAACTGCTCAAGGGGTTACTAATACTTTTATAATTGCTAATACTTTTCAATGGAAGAACTAATACTTTTGAGGGAATAACTAATACTTTTCAAGGGAAGATCTAATACTTTTTAGAGGGATACTAATACTTTTTGGGAGGACTATTAATATTTTTTCAGGAGAAATACTAAAATACTTTTAATCGAAAAACTTAATATTTTTCAATAAAATTATTAATACGTTTAAGTGGGAATACCAATACTAGTGCGGGAAAAAACCAATATTTTCATGAGCATTACTAAAAAACTGCTCAAGGGGTTACTAATACTTTTCTAAGGAATTGCTAATACTTTTCAAGGGAAGAACTAATACTTTTGAGGGTTGCTTAATATTACTTCATTGTCTAATATTGTTCAAGGGATTAATAATACTTTTCATATGTATTACTAATACTTTTCAGGAGGAAAATTAATACTTTTAAAGGCCCCTAATATTACAAAAATGCCACCGGCCCGGAGATCCCTATGCACCACCCCATAATATTACAAAAATACCATCGATGCATGAAATTACAAAAAAAAATTGGGTCGGATTGGATCCGTCTAACAGACAAGATCCGTTAGACGGTCTAACCCAAGTTGTCTTTGAAATATTTCCTCCAAATCCTCTGCTCAAATCCAAATCCTCTCATCCAAATGCAACATTAAGTTTTAACAAGTAAAATTAGAGAGACATCTAATCATTTTTTTTTGTTTGAGTGCAATTTAAAACTATTACAAAAGGATTGTAGGGAGTGATGAAATTTGAATCACTAACCTCACCTCTAATAAGAACGATCAAGTACCACGTCTAATCAGATTTAATTAATCTTTAAAAACCAAAAAGATATACAAAAATTACAAGTAATTAACAATACCAAACGTGAATCGAATCGTAGTCTAGTGTTAAAAATCTCATGTCCAAATCAGAAATTTGAAATTCGATTTCTACCATGTTCTTTTAAAAACCCTTTCTCTCTAACTCATTTTTTCTTCCTTCTCTATTCTTCCTCAAAAAAAAAAAAAATCTTCTCTCTTTCCCCCATTCCTCCATTAGAGATGATGGAGGAATCACTTCACTTAATTTTCTTGCTAGTTTCTTCTAGTTTCCTTTTGTGGGAATGGTTTTTCCTAGTGGGACTTGATCTCCTTTTATGAGAGTGGTTAGTGTCCTTTGTGAGATTTTTTTCTTTGTTTTTCGTTTCTTTTTCTTTTTTTTTAGATCTAGTAATTTTGGCAACAAATCGGCCTTTTTGGTTTCGATTCCGCCATTTTGGTTGTTGTTCGGTACCGCAAGGGCGATTTCTCACGCCTTAACGTTGAAGAAAAATATGTAATGGAGTTGATCCGGGCATAATGAAGAAAAAAGACGAAGAGATTGTCACAAGATTGAAATCTGCTAAGCGGAGTTTTAGTTTTTGTCACTTGTAACAAATATTCTCTTTGTTCTTCTTTTTCCATTCATATGTATTTTCTCTTTGGTATGTTTTTCCCCATTATGTAGCTTTGTGGCTTGAGAGTTTTAAATGTTGATGTGGATTTGAATTGAGTGCCTGCCTATTAAAACGACTTCTTCGTGTAGTCAATGTGGTCTTGAGTCAGTTGTCCTGTTGTATTGTCGAAAATTTGGTTGAATTCCATTAATAAAAGTCTATCGTTCGAAAGAAAAAAAAATCGATTTCTACCACTCTCTCCTCTCCGAGAATATGTATTAAAAAATAAATACAAACACAAATTCGAGGGTACCAACATTTCAAAATTTCAAAAACGAAATACCCCACAGAGGTCCAGCAAAGGTGAAAGGCTCTTCCCACAGCTCCACTAGCTTTCTCTCCTCTAACTTTTCATCTTGAATTCATAAAAGCTGAAAAAACTTTCCGAAATTTTCCCTAACCTCTAAGAGGAAAGAAGGAGCTAAAGGAAAATGGAAAAGGAAAATGAATCCAATGGTTCGGATATTCAAGTAAAGGGAGTTCCCATCCATGGCGGAAAATTCATCCAATACAACGTCCTCGGCAATCTCTTCGAAGTTCCCTCCAAGTACATCCCTCCAATTGCTCCCGTTGGCCGCGGCGCGTATGGTCTCGTTTGGTAATCCTTTATATATATATATATATATTTAGTTTTGTTCATTTATATTCTCTGCATAACTTGTGTGTATACTCGTAGGCTCGTTGCTGTTTATTTATTTATTTGTGAATTTGGTGCTGTTTTTGTTGTTCGCAGCTCTGCTAGGAACGCGGAGACGAAGGAAGAGGTGGCGATTAAGAGAATTGCGAATGCGTTCGATAACAGGATTGATGCGAAAAGGACTTTGCGTGAAATCAAGCTTCTTACGCATATGGATCACGAAAATGTTGGAGAAGCTTTTGATTTGTTTTAAATTAATTTGCTGAGTTGTTTTGGTTAATTATATAGATTATTTAAAATATGTGTTTTGTTTCTCTGTGGATAGGTTATTAAAATTAAGGATATTATACGTCCACCTGATAAAGAGGATTTTAATGACGTCTACATTGCATACGAGTTAATGGATACTGATTTGCACCAGATTATAAGTTCGACGCAGGAACTCACTGAGGACCATTGTCAAGTAAGTTCTTGACAATGATTAGTGGAATTATTTGTCGATTGTCACGAATTGATTATTTTCTTAATGTATTTATTTATCAATAGCTATCAACTTATCATTAGTTTTTCTAAGTGCTTAAGATTGTTAATTGGTGGCATTTTTTTAGTTATCTTCTATAAGTTACTCCGTATGACATGATATATGATTCTTGGTTTTGATACCCTGATACACGAGTAGTGTGCTAATTAGATAGTAATGCTTTATAATTCATTTTAGGATAGATAATATAAGTAGATGGTTGAAATGAGATTGGGAAATTAAAAATACAATTTGCTAATAGGTTGCAGCTTATGCAATTTTCTCTTACTGATATGTTAGGATGCCATTACTTTGAAGATGACAAATAACTATATGAGAAGGAGATCTAATGAAACGATTTTTTTTTATTTCCCTTATGTTTTCTCAAGTAATTAGGCCATTATGAATGAAGGCCTTCAAATAATCTCCTCTTTATATTCTTCGTTTTAGATTTCTGGCAATGACGTAAAATGTATTGAAATTTATATGGGAAGGATATGTTACTGGCTAACTAAATTGTTGGAGATTTGTTGTCAATATCATGTGATAGTTCCATTGGGAGAAAGATCTAAGGTGGTGGAGAACACAGTGTAGTCATGAATGCAGACAATCTATTTTGAAATTTGTTATTTTTCTTCAAAGGATGCAGCATCACTAAATTCGATGTCTTTTATCTGAAATAAAAGTCACTCTTTGTTTGTGCTGTTGGGTGAACTGCATTACATGCTGCAAATAAGTTACATTGAGCTGTTTAAGATCTTTTGTAATCTCCTACAGGCTAATCTCCATAATAGAAAATGTTTGGTTTGCCCGTGACATTATATATACTATTATAAGTTTTTTGCTACTTGGCATATCTATGATTGTTGGCTTTCATATACATGAAAAGGTTCCCACTATATGATATTACCTGAAACAATGTTTTTCTTTGCAACTTGGCTTTGTTGAATCTAACATATCGTCGTATTTAAATTATACATGCAAGCTCATAATCAGTACCACTTGTTGTAAGTAAATTGTACTTTTATCCAAAAACATGCCAGATGCGATCTTTTGGCTCATCGGAATACTATATTATTTGTCATAGCTATTTAGAACTTGGAATTTGTAACCTCAGGGATAAGTTTTGTTATGGACAATAGTTTTCCAAATGCCTCATGGTTCTTTGGTTTGGAAACCTTGAGATTATTTGATATGTCAAATAGGTTATCCTTGATGACTTAATTGTTTACTGTGCTGCCTGTCTCTTGCTTTGGCAGTATTTCCTTTACCAGCTACTACGGGGACTTAAATACATACATTCCGCCTGTGTTTTGCACCGAGATCTGAAGCCCAGCAATTTACTTCTGAATGCTAATTGTGATTTGAAGATTTGTGACTTTGGACTTGCAAGAACCAACTCGGAGACAGATTTTATGACTGAGTATGTTGTAACCCGTTGGTATCGAGCTCCCGAACTGTTGCTTAACTGTTCAGAGTATACTGCAGCAATTGATATGTGGTCAGTTGGTTGTATACTAATGGAGATTATTAAAAGAGAGCCTCTTTTCCCCGGTAAAGACTATATTCAGCAGTTGGGGCTAATAAATGAGGTACTTTCCCCTTCCTTTATATTAAACTTGGCACGTAAATTGTAAAGAATAATGTTAAAAGTTTGATGTCCTTTTAAGATAATATTCTTGCGGAAGCATAGACTATCCATATTTTTCCTTGTTGACAAATATAGTGATTACTTGACTAAACTTTCTATTAACAATTATGGTGCAGCTATTAGGTTCGCCTGAAGATTCTGATCTTGGGTTTTTAAGGAGCGACAACGCTCGGAAGTATGTCAAGCAGCTTCCTCATATGCCCAAGCAGTCTTTTTCTCAGAAGTTTCCAGATGTATCCCCAGTTGCAATTGATCTTGCAGAGAGAATGCTCGTCTTTGATCCAGCTAAACGTATTACTGGTATGCCTTCTGCTGTTATTTGATACTTTGATTTTAACATTTAGGGATAATTATAAAAACTATCCCTGAGGTTTGGGTTAATTACAAAAAAGCCACAGTTTTTTGAATAAGGTTTGATTTTGTGTTCCACTTTGCCCCTTTATAAGCAAAAACAATCCAAACACCCCCTTTACATTTGTAAAAATATTGTAATTACCCCTTAAATCTAACACCGAGTAAAACCTCGAGGAGGTTTTGTAATTTTCAAACATCTCTAAGTTTTTTTTTTTTTTAATAATCCAAACTTCAGGGGTAGTTTTTGTAATTCTCCCTAACATGTATTTATCCCATGATTAATTGGTGGTTTTTAATGGGTGAAGTTGAGGAAGCACTGAATCATCCATTTTTATCAAGTCTCCATGAGATCAATGAGGAGCCTATTTGTCCATCCCCATTTGTGTTCGATTTTGAACAATCATCTTTAAGTGAAGAGGAAATAAAGGAGCTAATATGGAGGGAGTCTCTCAACTTCAACCCAGAATAGACTGCGACAACCCTTTTTTCTTGGTGTATTCGGCTTCATGTTTGTTTTGGTTGAGTGTAAATAGGTAATTTCGGTTTGTCATGCGTGTTTTATGTGTTGTAGAAGATAGATTCTTATATAATCTGGATTGTAAGG
This sequence comes from Rehmannia glutinosa, assembly GCA_016081115.2. Lineage (NCBI taxonomy): Eukaryota > Viridiplantae > Streptophyta > Magnoliopsida > Lamiales > Orobanchaceae > Rehmannia > Rehmannia glutinosa. The sequence continues at coordinate 358,362 of JABTTQ020000014.1, read as the reverse complement.
AGATGGTGGCTTGAACATAAGAGAAGCATTGTGATTCAACTTTGTCTTAAAGAATCATTTGCCCAGGAAGTCGACCCAAAACGGTGTGTATCGTTTTCAGTTAAAATGTTTGTAATCACTTGCATATTGTGTTTCCTAAGAGTCATACTGATTACAAGATGGTGAAGTTCAAATCTGGTTGTTTTCTTAAATATCCAATGTCTGTTATGTCTATCTTGTGGCAGTTGATTTATCATGCTCTGTTGCTTTTGTTATGTTTGCAAATTCCAGCTTCTGATTCTGATTCTGTCTCAAAATCTAAAAGTATCGGGATGAGTGCTTCAGATTTGTGATTACGTTTCTGACATTTACATGCAAAGAAACACTTTTGTAATTTATCTACCAAACATTCATGTAATTTAATCAAATTTCAGCTTCTATTTGCAAACACTTGCAACTTCGATTCTCAATTATTTGTCGCTTCTGCGGCAATATATCCAGATTTCTTGCCAACACTCCCGGAGTTGGATAGAGAATTGGTTTATTTGCTTCAAAGTTTCTCATGTTAAAAACATCTTATAGATATATTAAATTGGAATGGTGTTTGACAGGAATTAGCACAAGATTGCATATATGACATTGCTGCCCCATTTTTTTCAATATTCTACTATGTAGTAAAATATAGACTAGTGATGAGGAGGCTTTGTTTGCTTGAAAGATTTGGGAAAATGAAAAAGAGGGACGATAAGTTGGATAATAAGATTGATTTGTAATCCACCCATTAATATGTGTGTTGTATAGGGCCATTGTTATATTTTTTTCTAATATTTAATGTAATACTCGGGAATAAAGAGTAATACTAGTAATATGAGATAATAAATTTAAATTTCTTTTTGCACACAAGAAAGAGAAAGAACCAATGACCTTGTACCTAATGGATTACAAGTGAGGTAATCTTTGGCCTCTCCACGAGAAATCAAGTGTTCGAGCCCCCCGGGCATAGTGCTTCTCGGTAGTTGAGGGTATTAGGGATTTGAGAGCTATTGTGCATTCTCGGTTTACATGAGGCGGTTTTGAGGGGCGATTTGTTTCCCGAGATTAGTCATATGTGGGATACATGAAATCTCGGTAGAGAGAGAGAGAGAGAGAGAGAGAGAGAGAGAGAGAGAGAGAGAGAGAGAGAGTCATTATCTATCTCCCCCTTTTGTTACTTTGAAATGTTTTATAGAAGTTGAATATATGTATTTATGCATACTATAGCCTTGTTTGTTTATGTTTCCAACAACCTATTTTCATTTTTCAAACTTATTCATAAAAGTGGAATCATGTTTGTCATAAAATTTCCAATGGAAATCATCATTTTCATTTTCTATTTTTCACATAAAACATCTCAAACCTATAATTTCTATTTTCAAACCTATGCATTATTCTACATCACTTATCCATCATTATTCTCATATTTCAACTCAATTATACATGTGGGACCCACCACTATCGACTTGTAAAATTATATTTATCTAATGGGATCCACTACCTACAATCTTACAAATATAATATTATGACAAAAACTTGTATGAAACGGTCTCATTGATTATATTCATGAGACGAATCCTATTTGTAATTAGAATCCCTACCCAAACCCAAACCCATAAAAAACCCATATTGTTTTGTAGGATTCGTCTAATGAATTAAGTCAATGAGACGGTCTCATGTAAGACCTCCTCTAATATTATATATTTAAATTAAAAAATTAAAAGTGGACCCCACTACTATCAACTTTTCAATTATTATATACATAAAATAATATTTCAAAACTACTCAACCAAACACAATCTCATTTCCAATCCTGCATAAAACACATTTCAATTCATTCATCCAAAACACGAAACCAATAAATTCTCAAAATACTATTTTCCAACTCCAAATACTGAAAATGCACCATGGAAACATAAACAAACAGCTCTGTAGTTTTCAAATTTTCAAATTGGAAATAGGTAACATCTAAAACCATACGTTGTGGGGATAAGTAATCCATATATCTAATAAAATGCAATTCCCATTCACGTGAATTTTAACAATACTTGAAATTTCGCAATATTAGGAGACGTCTAGATTTGGTTTTGATTTTCTGAAACAAAAACAGGGGAAAATCCAAATCTTGCGGAAGTAGATAAAATCCAGTTGCTCAAATGACACCTATCGGATTAATCTGAAATTTAAACTGTATGTAATAGATAATAAATGTCATCATATTAGTTACATACAATTCTGATCACCATTAACAAAGAGAGAAAGAGAAGACTGGTGGAGGTGGTGGGCCCGTGGCGCTGGTCGTGCCCATAGTACTCTTACTCCCTTTTTAAAGGACATCTCAACCACAACTAGTGATATAAATCGAATCCAATATGAATATATATATTCTATTCGTATTCGGCTCATTTACATAATATTCTTATTAGAATTCTTTTAATATTTTAAATATAAAAATTAATATTTAACTCGTTGAAGGATTAGTAAAATAAAAGAAATGTATAAAAGTATTAGAATTCGATCAAAGACAATTCAATTAATAATCAAACTAAACTCAATTACAATATTTAAAGCTCGATATATAAAAATCCAAACAAACTTGAATGATATAATATTCGATTTATTTACACCTGTAATATCACCAAACTATGGAAACGAAACATAAAAAAATTGAAAAAGAAATTAAAAACACATTTACATGCATGCACCATCAATCGAGAACATCAAGCTTGAAGGTACAAGCCAACATCCGCCGGAAAATATTGAGTCACCGGATTTCCTCCGATCGCCGCCACACGATGACCTTCTCTTTCTCTTAACCGCCTCCGCCGCATTTACGATTAGCCGATCTTAAAAGGCACTTGATTTTGATGTAATGATCATTTTCTACATGGAGAAAGTGTAGGCTTTTGAGATATAATTGTCAGCTTGATAAACTATCCACCACCTTATTGCCTTCGCCGGATATCATCGATTTCATGAACTCCGCGTCGGATTCCGGCCACTTGTACAGGTTGGAATAGGTGGCTCTCACCCGCGGACCAGGGGCATCGTCGTCCATCTTTTCTTGCTGGAAAAACAAAGTATGTTGAATATTGTTTTGGTACTGTACTGTTTCGAATGTATGTTATTTTTTTCTAGAGCCAAGGCAAATGACATGTATTTATAGGTATTGGTAAATACCTTTCCTTGGTAGGATTGAAGAGTTGTACGTATATATATATATATATATATATAGTTTGTCGTCCATAATATTATTGGATAATTACAAATATTAACAGTTATTATTATGTTACTATATGATTTTATCTAATCAATTAGATCGGAGAAACGTGGAATTATTTTCAGTTTTAATTGGAAAATTGTTCGTGTTGATTGGTCAATAATGACGAAAGAATATCTGGCCGGATGGTACTGAAACATATTGTTACATCATAATTTAGTTTAATGTGCGGTGGAATATGAGATAAAACACAATTTTGGATTAGACGATCTCATCTGTTGGAAAAGATATTGTTACAAGATTTTGAATGTTGACATGTTCGCCATGTCATATTATTTTAATTTTGCCTTTCTCTGGAAGTTAGTTTTATAACTTAAAATCTGTCACTTTTTTGCAGTTATTTAGATAAGGTCATGTCTTGTTCTTATTCCGTAATATTCTTTACATTTCATCTAATGAATTTTTGCAATATGGACATCGCACAAGTATTTTACTTGTGCACTGAATTACTTGGTCATTATCTATATTTATACAATGTATGCTATTATTCATCTGATTTAATTTTCTTCCACTGTATAATATAATAATAAGTGCTGTCAACACTTCATTTATCACTGCACATACGAATTCAACCCTTGAATTCTTTCAAAGATAATTAAATTTTTTATCACTTACTTGTTCCAAATATAATTTTAAGTACTCTAATTGAACCATCACCAAATTTACAATGTTGATTTTTGTTATTGCTCCAATGATGAATATTTAATAAATTGTATTTACCATCAATAATAAAGTCACTTCAAATTCCAATATTCGTTGGGGTTTAGAAAGGTGAACAATTATCAAAATTATTAAAGAAACTAAACAAACACATGATTTATATTAAGAAACACATTTTAAGGAAAATTAAACTTTTCAAAAAACAAAAACTATTCTATTTTATATATACACATATATCAAAAAGTTATTAAACAACATATCTAATTCCAAATGTACAACTTTGAAATATTGTATATCAAAATACATTGATAAATATAAAAAATGATTTCTATTAACATGAAAAGTACGTTAATATATAAAGGATATTTTTTATATATAAAATACTATTATGAATTTAATTTCATATTAAATATATCTTAACTTTATTCTTACATATATATATAATGCTATGTATCGATATGTGATATATAAATTTTAGATACATATTTTGAAATATTTTCTTCAATTAAAACAGCAGTCCGTCGGATTTTTGGCCTTTTCTCCATAACAAAAATATTTTTTAACCATGTTTTTCACCCCGTACATCGCACGGTTAAAAGACTAATATATATATTATAAGGTTGCCACATGAATAAATATGAATTGCCGCTATATGGAATTGAGAGAATGAGGAGATGACACATGTCTCTAAATAATGAGGTGATGATATGTGTCATATTTGTTTTTTCATTTAGTATATATAGTTTAGTATATAGAGTTGATATGAGGGCTATGTTATGGGCGAAAGATTGTCTATGTAACATAGATATAGGGATGCCAATAGGGCGGGCCGCATCAAATCCGCCCCAACGGGTCCCAGTGGTCTTGGATCCAAAATTACAAAACCCGCCGGACTCGCCCCACATATTATTTTTTATTATATTATTAAATATGTATTGAGATATTGTTGTATTATTTACTTTTAGATTTGAGCGTTGTATTGTTTTTTATTTTACGATGTAACATCTTGTAATATTCTACTTTGAATATTTATTTTGAGTATTAATTGAGTACTATTGCAAGATCCTAATAGTATTTTTTAAAGAAAAATCTTAGCTAAATAGTGTAAAAAATAGTTATAATAAGTTGCATAATTTTACATTTTTTTTGACCTATTGGCATTTGATTGCTTTTCAAAATTTGGCCACAAATAAAAAAAAATTATTACAATTAAAAATATATTGGCGGGTCTAGATCCGCCCGACGGGTTTTGAGGCGGGGCGGGCGAGTCCCGATCTTAATTTTCCTTGGCGGGCGGGTCCCTGGTTTAGCCAAACCCGCCCTGTTGCCATCGCTACGTAGATTAGGGATGACAATTTCGACCCACCAACGGTACCCGCCATGATCTACCCTATTTGGGTCGCTCCGTCCCATGACCCCTAATTGCGGTGGGTCCGGGTATCACTTCCGTCCCACGGTGCCCCGCCTAGAATTTTTAGTTTTAAAATATATTTTAATATATATTTTGCACATATAATATATTATAATCTAATTTTTATGTATTCTTATATTATATATAATATTTATAAATTGGTAATAATAAATTTTGTAAATAATATTTTATAAATATATATATATATATATATATATATATATATTTTATTATTTTCATTTGATTTAATTTAATTTAGAACAAGGCGAAATGGGTCGATCCACCTTGCCCATGATGGGTCGACCCATCCCGCCTTGTCCTAAGACATGAAGGGTTTGGGTTTTGGCCGATCCGCCCCATTGCCATCCCTAACGTAGATATGGCTTTCTAATACAAAAAGTCAAGATTTGTGAATATGGCTGCAACAGAACTTGATCAATAACAGAACATGAGCCGGTGGCCCAAAAAACAACACGAAGGCTTTTGCGTGAATAATAGTTCATAGTTTTGGGCTTGGCCCATTCAAGTTCGGGCACTAAAACAATTTGGCCATGTGATACATTCTACCAAGATATAAAAATAAATCCGATTTTTTCTAAAAACTAAATGAATTATATATCACCTTTTTATCATCCATTTTATTTTCATGGCATTTTCGTAAATATTACGCTAACAGACGGGTGTGATGATAATTAAAAGATATTAGTTTTTTCCTCAAAAAGTATCACTTTTACTTTGAAAAATATACGTTTTCAAAGTAATTTTTTGGGGGTAGCGGCATAATATCATAGTGGCCACATTTCAAAGTAACAAACTAATATTATTTACCTGCAAAGTTATACACAATGTTATTAAGTATCACTTTTTATTAAAAAAATCTCACTTTACTGAGTTTACTCTAAAAAGTATATGTTCTCAAAGTAGCAAAACTGATATTACTATTCCTGAAAAGTATTAGTTTTTCCATTTAAAAGTATTGGTATTTCCACTAAAAAATATTATTATTTATTAGTTCCCTGAAAATTATTAGTAGATCTAGATCCCCTAAAAGTATTTTAGTTCTCCTAAAAATTATTATTAATTCCACAAAAAAAGTATTAATATAGGAATGACCCAGTCTTTTAAAATATTTCTGTAAATAAACAATATTGTAATTTTAATTAGGAATGAGCCCTTCTTGTATGATTGTATTTTATTCTTTCAATTAATTGAAACTAGGGTTTGTTTTAATTTTAAGCCGATCCCTTTTTTAGCATAATGGTGTTCAGTTTGATGCTCCATTGTAATTCAAGAACTCTATGAATACTCAAAAGGACATAACCTAAACGAGTTTCTTGAATATTAAGAACACCATTCTTTTGCTTAAATTCCTTACTGAACTCTGTAAAACATCCCAACGCCAGCTAGGGATATAAACGAATTAAACATAACCCAATGTATATTCTATTTGTATTCGACTCATTTACAAAATATTCTTATTCGAATTCTTTTAATATTCAAATACCAAAATTGATATTCGACTTGGTTTCGTGTTCGGCTCAACTAAAACTCGTTTGAGTTGTATTCAATTAATAATCAAACTAAACTCAATTACAATGTTTGGAGCTGGATAAAAATTCAAACAAACTTGAACAATATAATATTCGACTCTATTTGATTCGTTTACACCTTTGGGATTGAATCACCAAACTATATATAGAAACGAAAAATAAAAAAAATTGAAAAAAGAATAAAAAAGCATTTACATGCATGCACCATATCAGTCGAGAACATCAACCTTGACGGTGCAAGCCAGCATCCGCCGGAAAATATTGGAGTCATCGGATTTCCTCCGATCTCTGCCGCACGAGGACGACCTTCTCTTTCTCTTAACCGCCTCCGCCGTACGTTTAGCCATTCTTAAAAGACCGTATTTGATTTTGGTATAGTCATCTTGTGTAGAGAAAGGGTAGCTTATGAGATATAACTGTCTGCTTGATAAACTATCCACCACCTTTCCTTCACCGGAGATCATCAATTTCATGAACTCCGCGTCGGATTCCGGCCACTTGTATAGGTTGGAATAGGTGGCTCTCACCCGCGAACCAGGGGCATCTTCGTCCATATCTTTTCTTTTCTTGCTGTAAATCTGGAGAGTCCCTTACGAATTATGATGAATATTGTTTTGGTACTGTACTGTTTCGAATGTATGTTATTTTTTTTTTTTCTAGAGCGAAATGAGATGTATTTATAGGTATTGATAAGTACCTTTCCTTGTTAGGATTGGAGAGTTGTACGTATATATTAGTTAGTGTTAATAGGTTTCTTTTGGTATCCAAGTTAGGCTATAACACTTCTACAGTTCTACCTGATCAAACTCTATATATGTATATTTCCTAACCTGTTTCGGATAAAATAATATATACTCGCTCTAGACAATGCCTGTTTGGATCATAATATTATTGGATAATTTCAAATATTAACAGTTATTATTATGTTGCTATATGATTTTATCTAATTAATTAGATCGGAGGAATGTAGAATTATTTTCAATTTTAATTGGATAATAAAATGGCTGTTTGGATAATATTATTAAAATTTCTGATATTAACAGTTATTATGATGGGTCGGGTTTCTAAAGGCCCATACCCGAGTTGTCAAAAACGCAATTTGAAGTCCGTCCCGCCGCCAAAAATATGGGGTAGGTTCGGGTTTTAATAAGCACGCAAGAGGCGGGCCTAAATGGGCCAGGCCATTTGTGCCACAGGTTGAGCGGGCTAACCCGTGGCGGGGCGGGCCAGCACGCATCCACCCATTATTTTCCTTTTTCTTAAAAATAGAAATATTATGACCCCAAGACGGTAAAGAAACTGAACAAACAAAAAATTTAGAGATTTTTTAAAATTACAAAAAACTATAAACTCCTTTAAGTTTGATTTCGTCTTACATTTCCCCCTTTATAAGCAAAAGCCCTTAAAAAAAACCCTATTTTTTATTTTATTTTATGAATATTCAAAATTATTACAAATTATAATATGCATATACCATTTTTTATATTTTTGTTGAAAATTTGAATTGGAATCCAAAAGAAACATAACACAATTGGAATATGAAATATTAACCGAATCAAAACAAAGTTATATAATTAAAGATACAACACAACTGGTTCAAAACAAAGTTTTATAATTAAAGCTATAACACAACTGGTTTGACCAATGTTGAATACCAATATCTGCAAACTTGCTCCCTTTTTATTTTTATTTGAAATATACATAAATCAATTTGAATATTTGTATTCAAATTCCCATATCTTTATTGTTTGGGTTATTTAGAAATTATATATTTGGAATAAGAGATATTTTCTTAGTAGAAAGATGATGTGTTTTCTTGATTCATTTCAATTTTGGCTTAGTACAAAAATGATCAACTCTGATATATACTAAGAGTGGCATGTCGAGACGGCTTTGTTACCCTTAGCCCAAAAATTTTCCTTTTAGCTCAACTATTTTTTCCCCTTTAAAAATATATATAAATTTTTTTCTATTTTTTTCCGTAGAAAAAACGGGGCCAAAAAGTTTAGGGTGCAACGGGGGCCGGGGAGACCCTTCTTGGATCCACCCCTGTAGACAATTATCCAATCAATGGCTAGTATTTATTTGATTCATATTCCAGTTGTGTTATGTTTCTTTTGTATTCCAATTTAAATTTTCAGGAAAATATCAAAAATGGTGTATATATTTTATAATTTGTAAAAATAATTTTGAAGAAAAATAAAGAAATATGTAGGCACCATTTATCCCAAAAACGTAAATATGAGTGGCAATCGCAATACTTTGTTAAATACCATATCATGGTATCATAGTCTTAATTTATGCCTTCAAGAAAAAATAAAGAACAGGGTGACTACATAAATGGTTTTTTTTTTTTTTAGGTTTAAAGGCAGAGGCTATCAGCAATGGTAAAAGTGCTGGTCAAATTAACCAGTGCAACTCCTATTTGCACATTAAAATATAATCGAATTAGGATATAAACGAATTAAATCGAACCCAATATAAATATAAGCTATTCATATTCGAATCATTTACAGAATATTTTTATTTGAATTTTTTTAATATTTAAATACAAAAATTGATACTCGACTGAATGAAGCTTGTTCGAGCCCAACAGAATTAATAATAATCAAACTAAACTCAATTACAATATTTGAAGCTGGATAAAAATTCAAACAAATTTGAACAAATTAATATTTGACTCTATTGGATTCGTTTAGACCTCTGAGATCACCAAACTACGGAAAACAAAAAAAAAAAGGAAAAATTGAGAAAGCAAAAAAAAAAACAATATTTACATGCACCATCAATCGAGAACATCAACCTTGACGGTGCAAGCCAGCATCCGCCGGAAAATATTGGAGTCACCGGATTTCCTCCCACCGCCGCCACACGACGACGACCTTCTCTTTCTTCTAACCGCACGTTTAGCGAGTCTTAAAAGGCACTTGATTTTGGTCATGTAGTCCCGATCTTCGTGGAGAAAGTGTAGAACACGAGATATAATTCTCTTCAACTTGATAAACCATCCATCACCTTTCCTTCGCCGGAGATCATCGATTTCATGAACTCTGCGTCGGATTCCGCCACTTGTACAGGTTGGAATAGGTGGCTCTCACCCGCGGACCAGGGGCATCGGCGTCCATCTTTTCTTGCTGGAAAAACAAAGTATGTTGAATATTGTTTTGCTGGTGTGTTTAATTTCGAATGTTAATTAATTGTTTCTATTAGCCAAATGACACATGTATTTATAGGTATTGGTAAATACCTTTCCTTGGTAGGATTGGATTGAAGAGGGGTATCCGCGTAAATAGTACGTACGTCCTTACTGTTAATTGGCTTATTTTCGTATCCAAGTTAGGCTCCAACACTTATTCTCATCAAAATCGTTTTTTTTTTTTTTTTTTTTGAGAAACTCATCAAAATCTATTATATATATTTCTTAACCTGTTTCGGATAAAATAATATACTCGCTCTAGACAAATGGTTGTTTGGATCATAATATTATTGGATAATTACAAATATTAACAGTTATATTGTTACCATATGATTTTATCTAATTAATTAGATCGGAAAAATGTAGAATTATTTTGCAATTTTAATTGGAAAATTGTTTGTGATTGGTCAATGGCGGCGAATTGAATATCTATTATTTGGATGCTACTGAAAATATTGTTACATTGTTACATGATAATTTAATTTAATATGTTCGGTGAAATAAGAGATGAAACACATTTTGATTAGACCGTAAATTTGAATAATACTTCATTTTAGTAATTTTTCAATATTAATCTAAAAATTATCCAAAAATAATTTATAAGTATTAAATATTGTATAACTAATAAAATAAGAACATCAATAATTTATTAGATAAATATTTTTTTTTGAAGAAATTATAAATTAAGTAATATAAACTTACTTTAAATTATTTTTTTATATAGTCTAAACATTATAATAAGTACAATTCATATGAAAACAATGTTAAATAAAGCCGTAGTTTTACTTCCTATTTACATTCATATTTTATCCATACGTCCACAAATCTGTATATTTATCATTTATGTATTTTTATGGATTTTCTTAACCGTAGTTTTTCAATATTCATAATATATTCGCACGTATTAAACTCCAAAAAATTTTAGTCCCATATTTAACTAATTAGGTCGTTGCTAATAATACTCCCTCCGTCCCACTAAGATAGACTACCTTTTCTTTTTTTGTCCATCCCAAATCATAAAATTGTTTCCTTATTGAGAATATTAATTACACAATAATAAACTAAACTACCCCTAATTAATTCATTTTATTTGAGACCAACAACGATATATTCTCATTTAATGCAAAGTCAAAATAAGAAGAATATGGAAAAGAATAATGATCTCAATTATAATTACTGTGTTTTCTTAAGCTGTGCAAAATCTTTCTATTTGTCTATCATAGTGGGACGGAGGAGAGTATTAAAATGAGAAGAGTAGTTTTATCGACAACATGGTCATTACTCATAGCAACAAGTCGATATGTCGTCAGAATTACTCCTGGCAACATCAGCCCGATTGACAACTTGACGAAGACGAACATTATCAAGAATTACTAAATCGTAAATAGGTTAGAACAACTATAATGGGAACTGGACCAAAATACTAAAATTTAATAATATGAGACACAAACCATGTAAATTACTGACTTTTCAGTAATAGTTGCAGCTGAACAAATGAAATTAAATAGTTTCTCCCAAAACAGTTCCTTTACTCAAATGTAATCAGTTTCGCCCACAATTATCAGGCAAATTGGCTGGGTTAAACCAAAAAAAAAAAAAAAACAGTTAAAATCCTATATCTGACTGAAAGTATTACAATGTCTAACCAATCTATTAAAATCTCCAAGGCCCAAAGCAAAAACCCTGGTGTTTTTTATTTCTATTAGATTGAGGGCGGACACAAAGTGACGTATCACCATTTTCAGGCCTTCACCAATAAAAATATCGGCAATTTTTATTTTCACTCTGCTTTCGTCTTAGAAGATCTTCTACTTTTCGATGTACGGATGCCACTCGTACATCTACCGACAAACTTGAGAACCTCGTCGATTAAAATCACGGGAAAAGCCACAGCTAATACCAACAACCATTCGTTTAAGCTTAGAGGCACGATACCAAATATTTGGGCAAGGAAAGGCACGTAAAGGATCAAGAAGTGCAAGCCAAACGAGACTGACATCGCCAGAAGAAGCCAAGGGTTGACCCACGGAGGCATAGATAAGAGGCTTCCGTCCTCGGATAGAGCATTGAGTGAGTTAAACATCTCAATTGCGGCACGGAGAGTGAGAGTGTCATTGCCTTGATTTTTCCAGTCTGGAAGTAGTCACATGGATTGTCGAAAGTGATCACTTGATTCCCAGCTGTGAAAGGTGAGGCAGTAAAATTCTGCCATGTTTGGCACTGTCCCCAGTTGGCAAGCTGTGAGTAGGTTACGAGGCTGTGGCCGTCTCCACTGAGATCAATGCCGAGGAAAGATGAACGAGTGTACCAGATTATGAATATTCCCACGGTTGCTATACCAACATAAGATCCAATCACCTGAATCAACATGAAGCAGTGAGTAAATATATGGGATAATTACAAAACAGAAAACACCCGCAAGGTTAGGCCTAATTACAAAAAACTCTTAGTAATCATTCAAAATTACAAATACCCTTAGATTGCATTTGAATGGGAGAATTTGGATTTGGGAAGAGGATTTGATGTAAGGATTTCAAATGACTCCATCTAATACGAATTTGAAATCTCCAAAATGACCCAAAAATAGATTTCGAGGATTTGAAATCCTAAGCTCCAAATCCTTAAATATAATTCTGGGATGAGAGGTTTGTATTTGCTTAAGAAATACCCTGCTTGACGGTGCAATTTCTAAAATATAAACCAATATCAAGGGGTTTTTTGTAATTTTCAAAGATAACTGAAGTTTTTTTTTTAATTAGACTGAAGCACAAGGGCACTATTTGTAACTAAACTTAAATATAATTCTGAGATGAGAGAAGTTGGAGTTTTGAGGCAATGAAGATGATGAGCATACCAAGTAACGGAATAGAATCCACGGACTGATCAATGAGTCGTCACTTCTTCTAGGTGGTTTCTTCATTATATCCTTGTCTGGTGGGTTAAATCCCAAAGCAGTAGCTGGTGGCCCATCAGTGACCAAGTTAACCCACAGAAGCTGCACTGGTATCAGACCCTCTGGAATGCCTAACGCAGCTGTTAGAAATATTGAGGCGACCTCGCCAATGTTTGAGGAGATCATGTATCTGTGATGAAACAATAAGTACAAATTAGTTGGAAGTATGATATCAAGGCATCATGTCAGACAATTTATGACATGCTCAAAAGTAAAACAGATAGTGTCCCTTGCTTTTCCTCATCTTTGAATAGGAAGAAATACCGAGCAGTAATTACAAGGCCTGGTCTGACTAGTTAGGCCAACTAATAATTCATTTTAACCGTTAACTTGTAGGAGGTCAATGTCTAACCACTGACTCATAAAATGTCATCCACACAAATTGATCATCAAAGGCAATTCCGTGTTCTAGGTTTACTGGAACCCAATCTTTACTGCAACATTGCACCCAGTGTATAATCAATGCAAACTTCCACTCTTTGACTATTTTAATAGATCTATTCTCCATTAACTAGAAATAGTGAAACTTTCCAACACACACAAAAAGAAAGAAAGAAAAGAAACTAGTCACATATTATTGTGTCCTAGAGTTGCTCTGGTTCCCGAATTCCTTCCCCACCCCCAACCCAAAAAAAAAAAGTTGGAATCATGACAAATTGCTCATGACAATGCAATTAACTAGGCATATTATCTATCATATTAGTTGCTCATGACAAATTGATAACTACAGTTCTCCCAATGGGCAACCCACCAACATGATCTTTTGGAATAAAAGAACAATCATACAATGCAAAACTATCATATCCTGCATTCCACCTGTTCAACTTTTAACCTCAGATTTACCATAGCTATTAACTAGGCATAATCTAAAAAGTGGCTCAAACATATATAATAAACCATTCGTGAAGACGACTATTGAATGACCTGATGAAGGCCTTCATGTTATTATAAATGGATCTGCCTTCACCAACAGCAGCAACGATTGTGCTGAAATTATCATCTGCCAAAACCATGTCTGAAGCTTCCTTAGCAACCTAGAAGGAAGGATAAGAGGGGAGATTAAAACAAATGTTAGATATCTGTAGCTCGAACACCTAGCATCATATTACTTTGAAAAAGAAAGGTATGCAACACTGTTCAGATAGGTAGGATCACATAAAGGTGAAATGTCATAAGATAGCAACATATAACACCATAAATGCAGCATTGAACAGGATATTGTAACACAAGGTACACACTGCAGATTTTAAAATAAAATCAATACACAACAAACAGCATGGCACTGTCAGGATTTTTATTTCTAAGGCAATCACCTCTGTCCCTGCAATGCCCATTGCAATCCCAATATCGGCCAACTTCAGGGCAGGAGCATCATTCACTCCATCCCCAGTCATTGCTACCACTTCACCAGAATCCTTGAGCAACCTCACTATATCTTGCTTGTGCCTTGGTTCAGCCCTTGAGAAAAGAAGCCCTCCACTTTGATTTAAATGTGTTTCTTTGTCACGGCTGGAGAGCTCCATAAACTCTTTTCCCGTTAAGCTCCTTGAACTGATATTCTCATGGCGCCCAAAAACACCTATGTCACGACAAATTGCTTCAGCTGTATTTTTGTTATCACCTGTAATTACCATAACTCGAATGCCGGCTGTTCTGCAATCCTCAATTGCTTGAGGAACTTCTTTCCGAGGAGGATCCTATTATAATTTACAGAAAGTCAAACAGTTCGTTCAGAATTTTCATAATGTCATCAGAAAGGTGGATATGAAGAAAGATTGGACGAATAACACAAAAAAACCAACTCACTCTTAAACCAGCCAAGCCAACAAAAACTAAATTGCTCTCAATTGAGGAATAATTTGCAGGGTTCAATAAGAGCTCATGAGCTGGATGGTCTTCATCACCGTTATATGTAGCAAATTCTGGAAGATCATCCTTGTAAGCAAAACCCAGGACTCGCAATGCACTTGTTGACATTTCATGAAGACTTTCCAGTATAACTTTCCTTAAACTTTGATCTAGTTTGGTAATAGAGCCATCACGTAATTGAACAAAGGAGCTTCTTTCCAACAATGTCTCCACTGCACCCTGTTAGTTAATTCCCGAGTTACTAAACAAATATGAAAAAGGAAAAGCACGAAAACAGAATGGAAATGAGTTGCAGAACCTATGCACACTAATTTGATTACCATTTTTCAGTGTTGTCCACTGAACATACTCTCAGAGAATAAACATGGATAACTGGGAATTATATATGGGAACAGGCACATAAACAAGCTTGTGAACATAGTTATTAATGCGATTGGCAACGACAAGAGGACAAGTCATGGCCCAGCGCCCGACGGCCTAGGCAGCAAAAGGTAATGGCCTCGCCATGCAAGGCGACAAGCGAAAACTTAAGAACATGTTATATACTTATATTCTTCTAAAATCAACTACCAAAAATAATAAATCATATCAGACAATGATAAACTATCTCAAACACCAATATCAATCATCAAGCAACAAAAGCACAAGTCAAATAGTCAATAATGTCAACAAGACAACATCATAATTAGAAGCTGACTACTTGCCTATCACCTCTCAGAAAGGCGACACCTAGGCAACAACGAAGCAATAAACCCTGGCGTCGTGTCGTAAATGAGGCTTTAATAACTATGCTTGTGAATAAAAAAAACATCCGAATGTTTGCATCCGTTGGCTAATATTAGAAATACCACTTAAATAAGGTCCCCAGGGCAGGTCATATCGTAGTTGAATAACAAAAACAAATACATATTTCTTGTAATACTGTAATACCTAACTACATGTTGAGTCCTATATGTGATCAAGAAACATAAAGAAAGGTAAAAAATAAATAATAAATAAATAAATAAAATTACCTTTACAAGCAGGGAGTTTTTTCCAGCGCTGGAATTCACAATGACTCCCATTGATTTTCTATCACGATCAAACTCAAGGGTGGCAATCCGCTGCTCAATTTTAATCCACATGTAGGAGCAAGCTAAAAAGATCCAATTGGAAATTGCACATTAGTATAGAAAATCAACCTATTGCACAACAATTTCAATAATGTCGAAAACTTACTCAAAACACCATCATATCCTGAAGAGGGTCCAGAACTTAATTCATTTGGAAGGCCCATTTTCTCAACGAGAACCTAAAAGTACAATCATGTCAAACGATATCCTCAATGAAGATATGCAAAAGTTTATGGTGCTACTAATACATCACAAAAACTTATGTAGAAGGAACAATAAATGATACAAAGAAGACATGAACACTAAAAGTTTGAGCAACATGCCCCACAGTTGTAAAACATCAATCGACCAGAACAGTTGAAAATATTTTTATGAGTAATTATATCACTGAAATAAGTTTATTTACTACATAAAACATCTCAATTTACTGATAATATTAATTAATACCTTAAGTGCAGCCTCAGTCGGCATTCCATTGGCCACGTAATGTCCAGATTTATCTTGACCAGCTTTTTCCACATCAGCATCATTGCAAATAGCAGCAATCTTTGCAATCATTTGAAGGTTAGGATCTAACTGACCCACTGGCCAGTTCTGTATTTTCCCGTCAAAAGGATCATAACTAGTTCCTTGCACATTAAAGGATCGAAGAACATTTGCCTCTGAACCCATAGCAACAAGCTTAGCCACTGCCATTTGATTGGTAGTCAGAGTACCAGTCTTATCAGAACAAATCACAGTGGTGCAACCAAGGGTTTCAACACTAGGCAATCTGCGAACAAGTGCATTCTTAGCAGCCATCTTGCGTGTGCCAAGCGCCAAGCAAGTTGTAATAACTGCAGGCAAACCTTCGGGAATTGCAGCCACTGCCAATGCCACAGCAATCTCAAAGTAATAAGTGCACTTCTCAAATGAGAACTTGAAATTCCTTGGCCACCCATCAACATACTCCCATGAAAGGAAGTACTTAACATTAATAAGCCAAACCAACGTGCAGATTACTCCAATAATAGCGGTTAAAACCTCTCCAAACTCATTTAACTTCTTCTTCAGAGGTGTATCATCCTCGCTTTGGGCTGCCTCATGAATCTGGGAATGCACCTTCCCGATCTCTGTATTCATCCCAGTCTGAGTCACCAAACAAATACAATTCCCATTCACCACAGTCGTTCCAGCAAAAGCATACACTTCTTCCCCTGAATATCAACATCCTCTGCAACAGCCTTAGTAGTCTTACTAACTGCCTCACTCTCTCCAGTCAATGACCCTGTTCAACCCGAAGAGTTGAGCTGATCAAGCTTAAAAGCCTCATATCTGCCGGAACTTTATCCCCAACTCTCAACTCCACAATATCTCCCGGAACAAGCTCCTTCGCAGGCAAATTAGAGATCTTTCTACCCTCACGAATAACAGTAGCATGCTCCGACTGGATTTCCTTCAATGCATCCAGTGCTTTCTCCGCATTGTTCTCCTGCCACACCCCAACAATGGCGTTCACTATCAATATCAAAAATATCACCAAAGGCTCCACAAATGCCGTGATCTCCATCTCCCCGCCTTCCTCCCCATCATACCACGCCAACACAAAGGAAACCACCGCTGCAACCAGTAATATCCTGACTAAAGTATCGTTAAACTGATCCAAAATTAATCTAAAAATCGAAGGGCCCTCATGTTTCTCCAACTCATTTAACCCATAGATCTGCCTCCTTTTCTCCACATCATCCCCCGACAAACCATACTCCCTGCTTACTTGATACTTCTCCTCACACTCTCTCGTATCTTTCGACCACGCCGCATAAAAATCCCCTTTCGGCTCCTTACCAGAATCCAAATTTTCACTCCTACCGTAATTCTGCCCTCCTTTGCCCATTAATAACCTAAAATAATAATAATCTCAAAGTCACCAAATCCAACAAAATTTAACCTGAAAAAAAAAATCAATGCATAAACACCAGAATTCAATTTAAAAAAAAAAAAAAAAATCAATTTACAAAATTCTTTAACTGAACGATCTACAGTAAATCAAAAAAAAAAAAAAAAAAAAAAAAGTACCACCATCACATGGATTAACATTTAACACTACTCACCACCTCGACTAGCAGTTAGCGCCGCTCCCCGATCGGTAGAATACTGTATCTATACACGCATAACGTATAGGTGAAAGATCGAGAATCAAAACCTATACTAAAGGCGTGATAGATATAAATAAATAGTTCCAAGTTTTGAAATCTCTGCCTCTAGAAACTGTATCGAGAGGGGCTGTTTGTTATTTTTGGAGATCGTGTTTGTGTGTTTTTGTGAGAGAATCAAAAGAAGGCAGAGATCTGTGTCCCTTTGTTGTACGACAAGGTACAAACAGCAATGCGTTCAAGGGCATGCCTTTGCTTCTCCGTAACTTCTCCCTTGAATTTATGCTATGTCCACTCCACCACCAAATTTAAGAGCACACGAGTTCTCATGAAAATGACAAAACTACCCTCAAATCACCTAGATAAAAAAAAAATAGGATTTTATCTTTTTCAAAGCAAATACATTTTAGGGAATTAAGTTGTATTTTTCCTGTTCAAAATAAGCTACATTTTGACAGATAAAACATTTTAAAAAAATGTTTTGGCATTTTCAAGGCTGGTGAAAAATATTATTTTTTTCTCAAATTACCTTTAATGTATCATTTTTCAACTAACATTAATGTCTAAATTTCTTTTGTTCCAAAGCGATTTTATGATTAATTAAAGATATATTGAATATTTTAACATAATCCTTAATATGTATGTTTTTCCTAAAATGTCACTCATTTTGAATAAGAAGTATTAAGATCTAATTTAAAATTTCGTTTCAATGAATGGTACTTACCTATTCAATGTGAATTATTCTAATAATCGAGGTAATGAGATCTTTCTGCATCGGGTACTACCCAATTTCCATTTGATTTTAACACGTTTCTCATTATAATATATGTATTTTTTAATAACAAAATAAATAAAAATATGATATTGTGTTAAAATCACATTGGAATTGAGTAATACCCAATTGAGTAGCATCTAATTAAGTCTAAATAAGCAATTTTACTTAAGCTATAATCGGGAACAAATTTATGACGCTTTTGAATTTTTGAGAAAACAACATTTACAATATCTAATTTACACAATTTTGGATTGATAATTACATTATCTAATTTGCTTATTTGTAATCACATTTACATTATCTAGGTGTGTGATTATCTAGGTGTGTGATGTTAGTAATAAAGACATTATTACGTTGGCAATTATATTAAAACAAAATTACAAACTACCCCAGGGGCAACTTAGGTATTTGACTTAAGAAAGATGTGCGTCTAACGATTTCGGGAGCGGGGATGGCACATATTACCACTTCCCAAGGGTTTTGGCCCTATCAGAACTTTGTTCTTGTGTAGATCATGTTCCACATAAGTAGAACCAATAGAAAATCCCCACGTGGAAATCGAAGGCGACTACTGTCACTAATTCTACGTGTCAAGCCATAATTGGTTTATACATGGGGCAAAGGCTACAGCAGTTGAACAGAGAATCAACTGCCCGGAAAAGGCAATGAATTGAATATTAGGCGCAAGGAAATTTCTTGGTGGTTGCCTTTAAGGTCAAAAAGGAAAAATGAAACAACAGTGACGACAGGTTGATGCAAAGCATATTCTTTCTTCAAATGCTTTTTGCTACTAAAATTGTGTTCTTTAATAACTTAAGTCTTTGCTCTTTCACTTCCATTTTTACCCCTACAGTTGGTAGGTTCCTTTAATTTGTAGACTGGTTCCGAAACTTGTGTTCGCTGTACCTCAATAATCGTGGGCCCAGGCGATTAAAAAGCGATGATTTTTTTTTTTTTTTTGGTAAAAATATGCTTGAAAAAATATAAAATATTTATTATGATGTTTTATATTTGCAACCACATGAGAGACATTTTATAAACGAGCTATGTGAACTTTGATTCTTCTATATCCTAAAAGAATAGATAGGCAGTTTAATATTATTATGAATATTAAGTTCAATTCCTTCTATAATTTTCTTTTCTTTTTGTTTTTTTTTTTTGTAACTGAATTTGATAAATAGATTTTAAAAAAACCACAAAAATATCAAAGGAGAAAAAAAAATGGGTTCGATTAAACCGCAACCGTGGAGGAATTGGGTTTCGGTTTGGAACCAGAACCGTCGATACCCGTTCCAAATTCCCATTTTAAAAGAATCGAAAACGATTTTGGAATTGAAAACGGCAATCGAGAACTGTGACCACCCTATTTGGAGATCAATACTTTTAAATCAAAAATAAAATTATAGTAGCCCAAGTGATTTGGAGATAAATCTAAGCGGGCCCTTTAAGTTATATATACTTTAGCTCAATAACTTATGGAGATAAATAATAGTAGCCCAAGTGCTTTGGAGATAAAATAATAGTTCCTTGCTCGTAACTAGGAGCGAAACTTATGGATTATTTGAGCAAAGAGGAGAAGAGAGGTGTGAATAATAGCAACATTTGAGAAAGTGAGCAAATTTAAGGATGCTAATTCTTAACAAGAATTGGAATAAGCGGGTAAATGATAATAAAGTAAGGCAATTGGGTCAAATTATGGGGTTATCGGGGTTAACAGTTTTATAGTATTTGTGAGAAATCGTTGCAAGCGTATGGTAAAAATTGGGGCGTTAATATATTAGGTGTAGACGCTAACCGAATTAGCGCCTAAAGGGAAGCGCCACTCGATTAGCGCCCGGACATGTTTTTTATTTATTTTTCTTTAGGAATAGGCGCTAGTTTGACTAGCGCCCGCGCCTATTATGTTAGTTTTTTTTTTATTTAATAATTAATTAATTTATGAAATTTTAGAAAATTAATCTATAAAACAAAAGGATTAAAATTATTCGATTAAATTTGTAGAATCAACCATAGAAAAAAATCTACGTCAAAACCGTCTGCCAAAGTTCGGGACTCGGTTCTAACAAGTGATGTTGGTTGTTTTGGATAATGAGTTCCAAGCCAACATATTCTGCCAAAGTGGAATAGCTTTTGCCATATTATGGCAAAAAGCCCAAATAACTAAAATGGGCCATAGCAATTAGCAGCAACTCACATTTGGACTCGTACTTGTTGTCGTCAATCTTCTCTCCCAATTGTTAATCTAATGACTAGATGGCCACGGGTAAATATAGGGATTAATTCGATGTTACCCATCTGTATAGTGTCCATTCCACAAAACATAGAGGTGGCAAAATCCAGTCCGGCCCGTGGGCCGGCCCAGCCAGCCCGAGGTTTGGGCTGGGCGGGCTGCAAAATTTTAGGCCCTGAAAAAGTCAGGCCTATTTGGCCCGGCCCGGATCCGGGCCGGGCTAGCCCAACTTTTTCGGGCCGGCCCGAAAATTTGTACATAAGTTTTACGCATGGGCTGGGCTGGGCCAAGCATTTTCGCGGCCTGACCCAGCCCGAAATTTGGCAAAAGCCCGACGGGCTCGAGCTGGGCTGGCCCGGCCCGGCCCATTGCCAGCTCTAACAAAACATGGTGTATTTTTTTCCTAAGATAAAAAGAGATAAATATCTAAAATTATGCACATGTCAAGCACTACCGACATGGGTAGCATTGAATTAACCAAATATAGAGAGAAGTCTTACTTTACATCTGAGAAAGGAAATGAGTAATAAATTTGGGACGGAGCAAGTAACATCGTATACAGAAGCATTTTATCTGGATCTTTTTGTTGTAAAAAATCATAGTGTTAATGAACTACAATCACAACAACCCTAACATTGATTGATGGAATTTTAGTTTAAAAATCCAAGTAGCCTCAAGTTCCCAACAAGACCTATCACACTATCACCCGTCTACATTCCCTCCCCAAGAAGCCGTTAGTTTCAAGTGGAATTTGAACTCCCACCATGCCGTTGAAAGCAAGATAATATTGTTGATGGATCAACCGATTGAGATGTGCCCCGGGAAATTAGAACTCAGGTCCTGGGGCCCTTAAGATATCCTCAAGCCATACGCATGTCACTTACTAATACAATTTCTAAAAATTTGAATTACTTAAGTTATTAATTAGTTTAAAAAATATAATTTAAATTATCTATATATATAAAAAAGAGAAGAATCTGAAAATAGTGGCTTTAAAATTTTCCAGCCCATTTTCATTTACTAAAAAAAGTAAATAAAATATTTGCAATAAAGAAAAGATTGTTTGTTATTGAAATAGTAGTTTTTGATAGTCAACTTTTAAGGTGACCTGATTACAATTATATAAAAATTAGTTTCCAAATTTAATTGTGCACATCACTAATTCTTATATTTGTCTTTTTTTTAAAAAAAAAATTTAATATATTTTTTTCATTTTTGATCCATTTTACATACAATATATCAAATTAATCAGTTTCTTACAATTTTCAGTTTGATTCCATATTGCATATATAAAACAAATAAATAAACATAATAAATAAAAAATATAAGATATGTTTACTCAAATTTTTATTTTGTTAAGGGCTTTAAAAATTATGCATCCAGGACTATCATACCTTAATTTATATATTCATGTATTTTGGCAACTTGTGTTATATGTATAGATGTTATTTGGGCATAACTCATTTCTTTATAAATATATAATTGTACTTAAGTCAATTAAATTCAATTAAAAATACTTATTATTGAAGAAAATTACTTAAAATATTATATATATTATATATATACATACGTAGCATTATTTATAGTGATGTAAGAATATTTAAATTTTTGTTTAATATAAAATTATATTCATAATAGTTTTCTATATATAGAAAAATAATTTTTAGATTTATTAACATATTTTCATATTAATAGAAAACATTTTTATATTTATCAACGCATTTTGATATTTAACTTTAAAAGTTGTAATTATCACACTTATTAAGGATCTAAATCGACTAAAATACAATAGCGGTGAAATTGCGCCTTGAGTGGCTTTATGAAAAATCAGCTTTAAAAAATCGAACACTAATACGTAATCTTGAGTGTATTTTTCATGATTATGAGGTATGGTATTTTTTTTCTTTTTGACTTCATCAATCAAAAATATTACATTATATTTTCTGCATATTGTTTGATTATATTTTAAAATTATTATAACGAAGAGAGAAAGAGTTCGTAGAACAATTAGGAAAGCGTACATGTCATAGTACAAAATGGATGCCTCACAAATATAAAGCTCGTGTATTGCACGGAGATCTCATCTAGTATTTCTAATTAATAAAGAATCTAAAATCAAAATTGAGGTATAAATAATCAAAATATACTAAAAGCTATTTTTATTAAGAGCAATTTTGACCAAACATTAATTTAGGGTAAAAAACAATGACACCTCCGAACTTGACTTTAGATAATATTTACTCCCTGAACTTGCGAATGTAACATTTATTCCCTAAACAACTGCCTATGTACTGATCAACCAAAACAGCTTATTATTTGATTAGTTCGAATAAATCAAGTTTGGACAAAGATATCCAAATATACATGCTTACTTTTGCATGTTTAATCCATAGATACAAACAATCCAAGCTGCATGTTTTCATATTCACATTTTGGGCAGTGCCAACTGCTGGACTGATTGATGGAGAATCTCTATTATATATGACAAACTTTAATTGCTCATCCACAATTTAATGAATTATTTGATAAGTGAGTTATAATCAAATTTCAATACATTATACACCAAAAAGGGTATTATCATTTATCCAATCATAAATAAGCATATATAGCTGCTCAAGACGATCAAAGGCAGAAAACTGATGCAAGTAAATGCAGAAGAAGAAATAATACAGCTTTTCTTCTAAGAAAGAAACCATTAGACAAGTAGATCTGATAGACACAGGCAATAAGAAGACAGAATACCGTCTACAAAACTGCAGGCTGCAGCTAATTTTAACAATTATAAACCTAGGCAGGGCCGATACTATCAATTTTTTGGTCTGAGTCGAGTTTTAAAATTGGGCCCCATTTTTTGCTATACAAACTTAAAGAAAACATAAAAAAAGGAATAATGTGCAAGATATAATATAATTTTCTTACAGTTAAAATAATATGATATCTATGGAATCAAAAATCAAAATAATAATTTAAATACAACTAGTCTAACAGTTTTGGCGGCAAAAATTTTGATCAAGTCAGTATAATCTTCAATAATATCCTACGAACTGTGACCCTAGCAGCCGTGTAATGACTTTTTAATTTATTGCCTTATCAATTTGAGTTATTTTAAATTTAGGGTCTTAAAAAATTAAATGTGATAATTAAGAAAAATATATATTATGGGCAATAAAATTTGAACTTGAGTCATCTCTCAAAGTTTGAAAAGTGGCAAGAATTCAACCACTACAATGGATTTACTCTTGGTGCCATATTTTATTTATTCTATATATGTACCATATATAAAAAAATTGGGCCCCTAAATTTCTAAAAATTCTGGGCCGAGTCGACCGAGTACTCCTTGGACTAAAGCAAGGAGCAACCCTGAACCTAGGAGGGTGACAAAAAAACCAATTATCTTTCAAAATCACAAATACTCCTCAAAATTTGTTTCTATTTTTACGAATTGCACCCCAGGAAGAAGGTACTTGTTAGGTAAATACAAACGTCAAGGAGGTGTAACACCTTAAGGTAGCACTCATAATTTGAAAGGTAACTGGAGTTTTTGGTAATTAGACTCTAGTTTTAGTAAATATCCCTAAAAGAAAAGAAACAAGATAAAGAGAGAGAAACTAGAAAACTTTTCACATATTATAATCATGAAGACGCAAGGAATTTTGAATGACAAAAAACAAGAGAAAAACTTATTCATCATTTCAATCTAAGAGACAAGAAGACGAACCCGATTGTGTTCCCACTACTTACGGTGTCAGTGTGGGCAACAAATCCTCAATAGATCTTCCAATCTTTCATTCGGCGATTCGCTGCCACTAATTTCCTCCAACATCTTCACTACTTGAGACATCCTAGGTCTGTGTTCAACGATAACGCTAACACAATCCATTGCTATTTCCAACACTCTTACCATCGTCTCCTCCTCAATATCATCATACGTCAGAAGCTCTACATCAAACACTTGAGTCCATCGATCACCACGAAGAACAGACTGACACCACTCAACTAGCGAGATGGCCTTGTCATCAACAGTGGTGATTTGAGATGGTTTTCTAGAGAGAAGTTCAAGCAGCACGACTCCAAAGCTGTAGACGTCAGAAGCTTGGGTGACTCTCCTAGTGTCTCTCACTTCTGGGGCACAGTAACCTGGAGTTAGCACATCCAACAGTCTGGCGGGATTCATCAGTTTTGTCAATCCAGCATGTGAGACAATGCAGTATTTTTCGTCTATCGAGGAGGATGTTTGAGGATTTTACATTTCCATGCACAAACTTCAGGCCATCTTGTTTGTGGATGTAAGCAATACCCCTTGCTGCAACGATTGCAATTTTCAGTCGGGTCTCCCAGTCTAAAGGTGTCCTACCAGTATCTATTTTCCCTGCAAAGTTGGAGATAAATGTATTCAAGTATAATCACTATTAGGTCTCAGATACAACGAAGATAGCATTATGAGGTCAAGTACTCATATAATGTGAAAAGTATGAAAATGGAATTCAGTTCTATTTGTTGAAACATTAACTTGTAATTATTGAAATCTAGCATCTGCCAGAAAAAAAAATCATTTCTCCAATGGCATTCAGGTCAGCTGTTCGCAAAATACCAATAGCCTATAGTTGATAAGTAGTAAATACAAAAAAAAAAAAATCAGAAGACCGCTGTCATTAACTTGTCCGTACTCCATTAGTTCATTACACACTGCCAACAAAGAGGTGTGCCTATGATGGGTTGGATCTAATAAAATCACCAGGGAATTGTGATATAAAAACTAAAGCAGCTTATGAATTTCTTCTGAAAGCAGTCAAAAGTTCAAAAATCATGGTTTATATATAACTAACTTAAAGTATCAAAGTTTATATTAACAAAGGAAAGAGGAAAGGTCATACCAGTAATCCTAGGACTAGACAAAGATCATTTACTTGAACCTTTTGTAAGTGAAATTATCCTTCACATGAAAAACAATTTAGGCCAGTTGCCCCGTAGTTTTAGTTCTACGTACCATGCAGCAAAGCAGATACACTATCCTGATTACAATAATCATACACCAAGAGCTTTTCATCTTTCGAGAAGTAGTAGGCCCTTAGTTCTGCAACGTTTTCTTGCCTCATTCTTCCAATGACCTCCATATGGCGCTGAAAATCTTTAAATGTAACAATTACATCCCTCAATCTCTTAACCACAATTGTGTTTCCATTTTCTAGAATTGCCTTGTAAGAAGTCCCAAATGTTCCTTTCCCAAGCACCACAGCAGTAGCCCTTACCATCATACTATCAAAGTCGAATGTGGGGTTAGCATCATCAACAAATACAAGTTTTGCTTCCTAGGGAGCATGACTTATTGGGTCCAACATAGTAATTTCCTCTAACATCTTCATTGCTTCAGACATCTTAGGTCTCTTCTTTGTCGATTTTTCTACACATCTTATTCCTATTTCCAGTATTTTAACCACTTTTTCTCTTATGGTAGGATACTTCAATAGATCTGCATCAAATACCTTAGCAGCCCTCTCCCTGTTTTTTACAGAATTAACCAGCTTGACTAGGTCAACAGCCTCAGGACCACCATGGACATGTGCAGTGGATTTTCTAGTCAGAAGTTCAAGCAACAGAATCCCAAAGCTATATACATCTGATGCTTGCGACACATTTTGAGTATTTTTCACTTCTGGAGCGTAGCAATGCGCCATGAATGTTGTTTCTATCACGTTTGTTACACCGAGATCTGATACACAGCCATACTGTTGAGGATTAAGAAAAACATTTGATGCTTTAATGTTTCCATGGACAAGCTGCCCACCGTTTTGTGCGTGTATTTCCGCAATACCCCTCGCAGCACCAATCGCAATTTTCACCCTGGTTCCCCAGTCTACATGAGCCCGAGTGTCACCAGTTTGTCCTAGAAGAGATTAGAAGATGCATAATAAAATCATTCATATTCTCTTTTCACCTACGGGCCTGTGGCCACATTGAAAGCAAGAAAATGATATGCAATTAAAAGGCATCCTTAAGAGTTAAGACAAATCACTAGTAAGTAGTAATATACTTAGCACTGAACTATTAATATCTTTAAATCTGGCATCTCCTGCACAAGATATCCGCAATCGAAAACATATCTTGTGCCAGATGTCTTCTTATAACAGTGGCCAGTGACTTCAATGCATGTGATTAAACATGACTAATTTGATGGTCTTATGCAATTAAGTAATAGATATGTGACTAAACAAAGTTGAATTGCATTGATTCACAGGAATGTGTTAATTCAGACATGTAAAGAATATCAATTAAGTAAAAAGTGCAATCAACCTCTTATTTCTAGCTTTGCTCGATAATCAAACTGTAGTGAAGCATTTAATAAATAGTAAAGTTTTAATTTCTTAGCGTGAATAAAGAACGAGGGCATATCGATCAATTGAAGTTGCAGAGTTCAACATACCATGTAACAATGTATACACGCTCCCGCCACTGTAATAATCATACAGCAGGAGCATTTCATCGTCCGAGGAATAGTAAGCCCTTAATGCAGCCACGTTGCGGTGCCTAACATTTCCAACAATATCCATGTGTTGCTTGAAGTCCAGCTCAGAAATACTCGACTTCAGTCTCTTCACCACAATTCTTACCCCATTATCCATTTCAGCCGTGTACGCACTCCCAAAGGTTCCTCTACCAAGTAACTCAGCAGAAACCATGTATACATTTTTGACATTGATAACAGGACTAAAATCGGAAATGAGAACCAGCTTTGGAAGCGGTATCCGATACCTTGATAAACTTCCAAGTTTTGCAAAGTCAAAGGCCAGATCCCGAATGGGAGACCTCAAATTGAAGCTAGAACTGAAATCCGACACTTCAGACAGAAGGCTGGGGCTCCTGGAGTGGTCATGAAAAAGTTGCCAAAGCTGTTCTTTCTTCAAAACAGCTGCAACCACTAACCAGCCTCTCCCAGTTGTCATAGATTGCAGACATCTTTTCCTAAACTTCTGCCCCTAAAAATGCTAAAGTGTAATTTATCAAACCCAACAATTTCAACATTAAATTATTGAAACTCTAACGCGGAACCCCAATTTTATATGTTCGTTGACATTGACTAGGTCGAAACTAATATTCAGGATAGCGTTGGCTAAATGCAAAATCCATTTTCTATACAAAACAGATAACAGAAACCGAAAAGGACAAGTAATCTATACTGAGTAAACTCCTCAAAATTAACACGGGAAATACAGTAAACGGAGAAACTATTCTTCGAATCATGCTGGGAAAATGGAAAACATATAAATACCTATATATTCATGTATAGACATATATTTTCAATCCATCGAGAAATTACGACAAGAAAAATACCGTTTGTCGTCTGGCTCACTAAATCCCCATTGCTCCGAAAGCAAAATGAAAGATCCACCCGCCGGAAATCGATGGGCTTTGCTGTTGAAGCCATCTTCTAAGAATTGAATAATGCAATGACGAGCTTGATGGTTTGGGAACCATTGCAAGATGCATACTTTGCTTACAAATTTATCGAAGCAGCCCATTTCAACCAAATCAATGAAATGTACAAACACAACCCTCGACTTAAGAAAATGGTTGCGAGAAGATCAGTCAAGCCTCGACTATCTTTCTACATTCTACTGTCTCCCGTGTTTATGTAATTTTTATGTTCTTTTCAAAAAAAAAAAATGTAATTTTTATGTTCATAGTTAAGCACGAGAGAAACCGAACACGAGAAACCGAACACCAAAACAACTAATACGAATCGATCTGATATTAACAATATATCTAAAACGTAATTGTTTTATATTTTAAATAGTTTTTGATGTATTTTAAGTATAATCCTAAATCAACTCGAAATCAAACATGAACTCAACCTCGATGCCCGATGGCGAATTGCCACCCATATTCGTCGCGTATTTAAATATTTACCAGATGAGACCCATTAAATGCACGGTTGTATATTTGTAATGTTTATGTTTTGTATTGTGATATGTGTATTTTATTAATAGTTATGTTAATTTTATTTTTCTACATTGTAATAATTTAAAATAGAATCGACAATATGTGATAAATATTTAATATTTTTCTATTGATTGTGTTCGATCTTTGAAATCTGATTTTTCATAAAATCGGACAAGGCACAACTTTATCACTCAATGCGTTTTAGTCATTTCGGATCCTTAATAAGTGCGAATATTATAACTTTGAAAGTTAAATATCATCGGATGAGTCCGTAAGGACTAATCATTGCCGTTGATAGAAATTAGACAACGACGAGATTAAAATACATAAATGATTATTATTTAATTTATTTATTAACACTAAGGGTAATTTTGTAAAAGAATACTAATAGATAACAACACACAAAAGGAATGGTTACACAATTTACTAAATGAATCTTAATTGATTTGATTGCATCCGATTTACAACCAATCATGAAAATTTATGAAGCCAAATTACAGTTTTGCAACCCGAAGCGATTTCTTTTTCCTTCTTCGTTCTTCTTCTTCTCGGTTCGTCTTTATAGTATAAAGATACAGTTTCTCACGATGATTTTTCGTGCATATTTACTATACAAGGAGTGCTTGTTTAGAACATATGTGCTGCTTTTTCTATTTTTATGTCTTGTTTATATATTAAATGGAGTTGTTTGATATGTTCATGCATATTTAATATATACGTAATGCATATTTAGAACATTCATCATTCTTTTATTATTTATGTCATGTTTGATTAGGATGTGTTTGGTATGTTTTTGCATACTTACCGTTAGGGAGTGTCAAATCGTGTTATCGTGTCGACCGCGATAACGACACTGACACGATAAGGGCAAACACGAACACGACCGCGATAAGGATATGCTCCAACACGACCTAACACGAAAATTTTAGGTAATCGACCGACCCGACACGATAAGTCAAAATAAAAAAGAAAATGATTTACACGTTAATACACGATAGCAAATTACACGATATGACACGATTTTACGAAAATACACGACATAAATATACAAAATATCGAGGTTATCGTGTCTTTATTTATCGCTTAACGAGGAATAAATGTGTCATTATCGTATCCTTATCGTCTTTCGTCTCGTATAGTCATTATCGTGTCATTGCGGATAAATGTGTCATTATCGTGTCTTCATCGTGTTAGGTAATGTCATTATCGTGTCACTATCGTGTTAACACGATAAAACACGAACACAACACGAAATTTTCGTGTCCTTATCGTGTCGACACGATGATAAGGACACGAACACGTTAAACACTAACCCGCATTTATTTTAGGTATGTCGTTTTAGGTAATCGTCTTTATCGTGTCGTGTCGAGTGCCACCCCTACTTATCAGTGTATTTAATGCTCTTTTAGATCATTTGTTTTGTTTTTTATTAATTATTGTATTGGTTAATATGATATTGAAATATATTTATTATAGGGGGAATTTCATAATAGGATCTAAATTTAAGAAAATCTATCATTTCAAGACCACAATTTCAACATTCTCAAATCAAGACCCAAATTTTATTTTTTTTTTTCAAGTTGGGCTCTCCTCAAATTTTGGTTCTCACTTTAAGACCCAAAATTTTAACCTTCTCAAATCAAGACCAATTTTTTATTTTTTTCTTAAATTAGGCCCTCTCCCAAATTTTGGGATCTCAATTCAAGTTTTGAAATTTAACAAAAAGATAAATATTTATGTAATTTATCACACTGCCACAACAATTAATTTTCTTTCTTTTTTTATTTTTTTGCTCATTCCCTTTTTCATAATCGATACTTGTTTTAAATCAGTAAAATTCAATCATATCTGGATATCTTAATTTTTTAGTAACTAAAAATATTTTACTAATTTGGTATATCTTATTTTTTTAGTAACCGATAAATATTTTACGGCTTTTTCATCTTGTTAACTACATACATTTATATTTATAGATCTTGGTCTCTACACGTTAAATAAAATTGATAATAAGTATGGATCAAGATAAAAGAATGAGCAAAAAAATGAAAAGAGGAAGAAAAATAATTTTTGTGATTGATGTGATAAATTACACTAATGTTTTCTTTTTGTTAAATTCTAAAACTTGAAAGAGAACCCAAAATTTGGGGAGGGCCATGTTTGAAAAAAAAATAAAAATTGGGTCTTGATTTGAGAATGTTGAAATTTTAAGTCTTGAAGTGAAAACCCAAAATTTGAGGAGAGCTCCATTTGAGAAAAAACAAAATTGGGTCTTAATTTGAGAATGTTGAAATTTTTGGGTCTTAAAATAATAGATTTTAAAATTTGGGCCCCTTATTATGAAATTGACTCATTTATTATATTATTACTGCATATTTAATACATTGGAAAATCAAAACTTGAAAAACTCTCAAATTTGCCAATTTGAATTAAAAACCGCTCAGCACTCATTTCCATAATTGAGTATAGAAAAAATGTATCGTGTTTGTGTTTAATTTTATGGTATCATAGTATCATTATAGTGTAAACACGAAACACATCACGATAATTAGTCACCGGTGGCCTCCGACCAGAAAACCATATGTGAGCATATTTGGCATCGGAGTTCCACGTGGGCTTCTTCTATTGGTTCCACCCATGTGGATCACCATCTGCACAAGAAAAAGGTTCCTAATGTGGCCAAAACTCTGGAAAAGGGTAAAATTTGCCATCTCCCTACCAAAATTGTGGGGCGCACATTTTTATTATTTTAAAAACCGAAATTGCCCCTGCTAGCTTGTAATTTCGTAAAATACAAAGCTAAGTTATAGGACACTTCATTAGTGGCTTGGTTCAATGAATTAATTCTCCCATACTGACCAACTGACAAACTTAACTCAAGTCTATTAACTACAAAAACTTTTATTAATAGGAAAAGATAATAATAAGGGCTAAGTTCATAACCTCGCATATTTTAACTCTGCAAAATTATTTTTTACAAAAATGTGTATGTACTAAAGTTTATTGAATATTAACTATACGATTAAATAATGCAATTTTTATTTATTTTTTTGGAAAAAAAAGATGCAAATTTCTCAAGAATTTCTTTATTGAAAAATATCTTCTCATTATACTATAATTAGGGTTGCGAAAATCAAACCAAGTTTCTCGATCTCGACTTGAGATCGATCGTTAAAAAGTTGTTTGAGTTCGGTTCGTTAACATAACAAAACAAACTTGAAGACAATTTTTTGTTTAATAGAATACAAAGCTCGAAACTCGAGCTCGAGCTCAATTAGTAAAAATTAGCATAATATATTTAAAAATATCAAGCTACTTGAGCTCGATTTGTGTTATTTCGACTAAAGCTCGTTCAAGCTCGACTCGATAAATAATCAAACAAACTCAAACACAATTTTTTCAAGCTCGATAAAAATTCAAACAAACATGAACACTATTATATTCAAATTTCACTCAATTCATTTACACTACAGTTACACCTCTAACTACATTATAGTACACCTGGTTGAAGAAAATAATAGCAAATTGGCAATAATCACCTTCCTCATATTGTTAAGAAAACCCTAGGTTATGTATGAAATTGTTTTCAAATCAATTTCCAACTATTCTAGAAAATGAATTTATGTTTGTTTAAGAAATTCTCAATAGAAAATAAAGTCATTTCGGTTTTCATTTTTATGGAAAGATTCTTTTGAAAATACAACCAAACAAGTTTTCACCATAATCACGCAAATCTATGTAAAAATACACTATAATCACGGAAAACGATGTCAAAAATACACTACAATCACACAAATCTATGTCAAAAATACTATAACCAAACATATTTTCATTTCTAAAGAAATTCGGACAACAAACCAAACATATTCTCAATTCTCACACGAAACCAATAAAATTTGAAAATTCACTTTCCAACACTTAAACTCTGAAATTGAGCAAACACATCCATACATCCCTAGCTTATGTGGGAGTTGAGGACATTTTGTCATTCCATAGGACCTCGTGTGTTTTTTGTATTTGTTAGAGGAGTGGAGATAGCACGAACTAATAAATGAAAATAAGTTATAATTGCAAATATTTGAGATTTGGGAAGGAGATTCGGGGAAAGCTAACGAAGACCCCTCGCACGCATTGTCGTATAATAAATACATCTCTCTGCTTTTCAATATTCCTTGACAAGCACAAAAACCTTGCTCTTCTAATCTATTCTCGATCCTTCTATACGTTATGAGTAGATAAACAGTATTTCATCCAATTGGGGAGCCGCTGAGTACAAGCCGAGGTGGTGAGTGATTGTTAATCTTTGTGATTGTGTTTTTTTTTTTTTCAAGTAATTTTTATGCTTACTGTAGTGATGTACTGTAGATCGTTCGGATAAATACTGTATTTAGTGTGAAATTGTTTTTATTTATTGAATTTTGCAAAATTTGTTCTGTGTTTTTTTGTGCATTGACCTTTTTGTGTTTCCCAGGTTAACTTTTGCCTGGATTTGGTGGACTCCGTGATTTTATTTTATTTTGTTTTCTGGTTTATTGATGGGGAAAGGAGGGCAGAATTATGGCAGGAGTGAAGATTTGGGTGCTAGTAAAGAGCCCAAAGGTGATGGTTATGCAGCGTGGTCGAAAGATGTGAGAGAGTGTGAGGAGAAGTATCAAGTGAGCAGGGAGTATGGGTTGTCGGGCGATGAGGTGGAGAAAAGGAGGCAGATCTATGGGTTCAATGAGTTGGAGAAGCATGAGGGGCCTTCAATTTTTAGGTTGATTCTTGATCAGTTTAACGATACGTTAGTCAGGATTTTACTGGTGGCAGCAGTGGTTTCCTTTGTGTTGGCGTGGTATGATGGGGACGAAGGTGGTGAGATGGAGATCACGGCGTTCGTGGAACCTTTGGTGATATTTCTGATATTGATTGTGAATGCCATTGTTGGGGTTTGGCAGGAGAATAACGCTGAGAAAGCACTGGATGCATTGAAGGAAATCCAGTCGGAGCATGCTACTGTTATTCGTGACAGTAGAAAGATCTCTAGTTTGCCTGCGAAGGAGCTTGTTCCAGGAGACATTGTTGAGTTGAGAGTTGGGGATAAAATTCCTGCAGATATGAGGGTTTTAAGCTTGATCAGCTCAACCCTTCGGGTTGAACAGGGGTCATTGACTGGGGAGAGTGAGGCAGTTAGTAAGACTACTAAGGCTGTTGCGGAGGATGTTGATATTCAGGGGAAGAAGTGTATGGTGTTTGCTGGAACAACTGTGGTGAATGGAAATTGTATTTGTTTGGTGACTCAAACTGGGATGAATACAGAGATTGGGAAGGTACATTCACAGATTCATGAGGCATCCCAGGGCGATGATGATACACCTTTGAAGAAGAAGTTGAATGAGTTTGGAGAGGTTTTAACCGCTATCATTGGAGTAATATGCACTTTGGTTTGGCTGATTAATGTGAAATATTTCCTTACATGGGAGTTTGTCGATGGGTGGCCAAGGAATTTCAAATTTTCATTTGAGAAGTGTACTTATTACTTTGAAATTGCTGTAGCGTTGGCAGTTGCGGCTATTCCAGAAGGTTTGCCTGCAGTTATTACAACTTGCTTGGCACTTGGCACGCGCAAGATGGCTGCTAAAAATGCACTTGTTCGCAAGTTGCCTAGTGTTGAAACACTTGGTTGCACAACTGTGATTTGCTCTGATAAGACTGGCACTCTGACTACCAATCAGATGGCAGTGGCTAAACTTGTTGCTATGGGTTCCAAGCCAACAGTTGTTCGATCTTTCAATGTACAAGGAACTACCTATGATCCTTTTGATGGGAAAATACAGAACTGGCCAGAGGGTGAATTAGATTCTAACCTTCAAATGATTGCAAAGATTGCTGCTATTTGCAATGATGCTGACGTGGAAAAAGCTGGCCATGATAAGTCGGGGCATTACGTGGCCAATGGAATGCCAACTGAGGCTGCACTTAAGGTATTAATTGATATGAACTGTAGTTTGTGATTTTTTTATGCAGTAAAATTATATAATACTGATCCATTGATATAATTAAAAAATCACTTTGTTTTTCAACTGTTCTGTCTGGGTTGATATAGTGGGAGAGATGTGATGTATTATTGTGTGTATTGTTGTTCATAGTTTTAACGCTATTATCAGTCCAAGTTAGGCTGTCGCTGGAAGTTATAGTACTTTAGCGGTTGTTCCTGTATCGTGCATTGTTCCTTTCGCTAACTTCCGAGATATTAGTGGAATTAAAAACCTTTGCTTTCATTTTACTGCCTGTGAAAACTAGACATTCTTATCTTCTTGAAGTTCATATGCTTGAGTTGATTTTATTTCAGGTTCTGGTTGAGAAAATGGGCCTTCCAAATGAACTAAGTTCTGGCTCCTCTTCAGGATATGATGGTGTCTTGAGTAAGTTGTTCTTCTGCCTTGCTGAAATATTTGTGAATCGGTTGAGTTTCTGTACTGACTTGCAAGTTTCCATTGGTTCATCTAAGGGTGCTCCTACACTTGGAATAAACTTGAACAGCGGATTGCCACCCTTGAGTTTGATCGTGATAGAAAATCCATGGGAGTCATTGTGAATTCTCACACTGGAAAAAAGTCACTACTTGTAAAGGTATGTTTATTTTGCATTTTGCTGGTTCTCAAATTTTAGGATCTAACATTACTTAAGTAATACAAGAAACAGAAGTTTGTTTTTGTTATTTAACTTTGATATGACCTGTCCCGGGAGGCGGGAACCTTCTTTAAGTTCAATACCGTTGCCTAGTACAATTACCATGACCCATTTTATTCTGAGAATATATTCACAGTGGATAACTCTAAAAATGATCATCAGATTAGTGTATGTAGGTTCTTCAACTCATTTCCATCTTTTTCGTGCTTTTTGCTTCATTTTCGTTCCTTCAATAACTTGGTAGATAACTAACAGGGTGCAGTGGAGACATTGTTGGAAAGAAGCTCCTTTGTGCAATTGCTTGATGGCTCTATTACCGAACTAGATCAAAGTTTAAGGGAAGTTATACTGGAAAGCCTTCATGAAATGTCAACAAATGCACTGCGAGTTCTGGGTTTTGCATACAGGGATGAACTCCCAGAATTTGCTACATATAACGGTGATGAAGACCATCCAGCTCATGAGCTCTTATTGAACCCTGCAAATTATTCCTCAATTGAGAGCAATTTAGTATTCGTTGGCTTGGCTGGTTTAAGAGTGAGTTGGTTTTTGTGTTATTCCTTCAATTTTTCTTCATACCCACATTTTGGATGACATTATGAAAATTCTGAACTAACTGTTTGACTTTATGTTAATTGTAAAAGGATCCTCCTCGGAAAGAAGTCCCTCAAGCAATTGAGGATTGCAGAACAGCCGGCATTCGAGTTATGGTAATTACAGGTGATAACAAAAATACAGCTGAAGCAATTTGTCGTGACATAGGTGTTTTTGGGCGCCATGAGAATATCAGTTCAAGAAGCTTAACGGGAAAAGAGTTTATGGAGCTTTCCAGCCGTGACAAAGAAACACATTTAAATCAAAGTGGAGGGCTTCTTTTCTCAAGGGCTGAACCAAGGCATAAGCAAGATATAGTGAGGTTACTCAAGGATTCTGGTGAAGTGGTAGCAATGACTGGCGATGGAGTGAATGATGCACCTGCCCTGAAATTGGCCGATATTGGGATTGCAATGGGCATTGCCGGGACAGAGGTAATTCCTACTGTGCTTTGCAATTCATTTTGAATAGATTTTATTTAAAAGTTGCAGCCACACCTGTCACAATGGCATGTTAATTGCTGCATTTATAATGTTATGCCGAACTATCTCATAACATTCTATTTTTGTGATATGCCTATCTGAACAGGATATAGACCTTTTCTAATTCCATGAATCTGATGCGTGGTGTTCAAGCGACAAATTATCCAACTTCTTTTTAATCTCTTGTTCTTATCCTTCCTTCTAGGTTGCAAAGGAAGCTTCTGACATGGTTTTAGCAGATGATAACTTTAGCACAATCGTTGCTGCTGTTGGTGAAGGCAGATCCATTTACAATAACATGAAGGCCTTCATCAGGTCATTTTATAATTGTCTTCTGTTTACCATTGTCTTCACTAATTGGTTTATTATATAAGTTTGAGCCACTTTTTAGATTATGCCTAATTAATAGCTATGGTAGATCTGAGGTTAAAAGTTAATAGGTGGAATGCAGGATATGATAGTTTTGCATTGTACGATTGCTCTTTTATGCCAAAGATCATGTTGGTGGGTTGCCCATTGGGAGAATGATTCCAACTGTGGTTGGCAAAACTTGTCATGAGCAATTAGTTAAATAATATGATAGATAATAATGGGAGTCCCGTTTGAGAAGATATATTTGATTAATGATTGATGTGTTTATGTGCATTTGTTGAATATAGTGGGGTAGAAGGGCTCTTTAATATTGCGGGATTTAATTCCTATGATTGATTTTGGTGCTATTGATTTTCTTTTTGAAAAAGCGACTTTTATAGGTAAGATTGTCTAATTCTGACTTTGAATGAATTAGACAATTTACTAATCAATCTGATGTGGGAAATCTGCAATCTTGTCGGATGGATGTGCCATGAGAACCTCAGTTCTATGAGTTTTTTTTTTTTTTTTTTTTTTTAGAGCTACAACCTTTAACAATATCTGAGTGTGCATTCATTTAAAAGTTTTATGATCAGCAATAGGATTGATGCAAGTATAGCCACATATGTGGCGCATGTTGTTGATTTTTAACGTGGTGCCCAGATTATTATTGACAATTCTCTAAAATAATCACTTGTTGATTAAATAGTGCTCGAATTGTTTTCAATACTGAAGGCACCATTTTCCATCAAGTGATGTATGAAGAAATTTGATGTTTTGGTGCCACTTCTATTGGATCTATTGGCTGTTATTTATTCAAACTGGCTTTTCCCTGTTTCCTTTGTTGGAGCACGCTTGTGGGCGTAGTCTTTTTCTTTTTCTTTTTTTTTTTGGGTGGGGAGGTGGGGGTGGGCAGTTTGGGAATCCAGAGCAAACTCCAGGACCCAATTATATGTGACTAGTTTCTTTTCTGCTTTTTTTGTGTGTGTGTGTGTGTGTGTGTGTGAAATTTTCACTATATCTAGTTAATGGGAGAATAGATCTATTAAAATGGTCAAACAGTGGAAGTTTGCATTGATTATGCACTGGTGCAATGTTGCAGTATGATGGGGTTCGGAAAAACTTGAACACAGATTTGCCTTTGATGATCAATTTATGAATGACATTTTATGTGTTTGTGGTTATACTTTGACATCCTACAAGTTAATGGTTAAATGAATTATTTGTTGGCCTAACTAATCAGACCAAGCCTTGTAATTGCTGCTCGGAAGTTTATCCTATTCAAATGTGTGGAAAAGCAAGGAGACGAGCTGCTTTAATTTTCAGCATGCCATAATGACCGACGTGATGCTTTGGTATCATACTTCCAACTAATTTGTACTTATTATTTCATTGCAGATACATGATCTCTTCAAACATTGGTGAGGTCGCCTCAATATTTCTAACCGCAGCTTTAGGCATTCCAGAGGGTTTGATACCAGTGCAGCTTCTCTGGGTTAACTTGGTAACTGATGGACCACCAGCTACTGCTTTGGGATTTAATCCACCAGACAAGGATATAATGAAGAAACCGCCTAGAAGAAGTGATGACTCTTTGATCAGTCCATGGATTCTATTCCGTTACTTGGTACACTCATCATCTTCATTGCCTCAAACTCCAACTTACAAATACTACCTTTGTGGTTCAGTGTATTTAAGAAAAAAAACAGTTGGTGGAGCTAAGGGGGCCATCCCTCCCCCTCCCCCTCAAATCAATTTTTGTTTTTAATAACTTATCACACTAAGAAATATTTAAAAAAATAAGTTAAGAGTTTATATGGCTTTTTTGGAATTTTCTACCCTGCCCAACCCACTTTCACGTGTTGGCTCCGCCATTGTAGATACCTCCTTGATATTTGTTTCTATTTTACAAATTGCACCCTCAAGAGAGGGGTATTTCTGAAGCACGCACAAACCTCAAGGGAAGGGGTATTTTTGTAATTTGAAGGATAACTGGTTTTTTTTGGAATTAGACCAAACATGAAGGGTAGTTTTTGTAATTATCCCATATATTTTTACTTGCTGT
Organism: Rehmannia glutinosa; assembly: GCA_016081115.2. NCBI lineage: Eukaryota > Viridiplantae > Streptophyta > Magnoliopsida > Lamiales > Orobanchaceae > Rehmannia > Rehmannia glutinosa. Next base: position 319,083 of record JABTTQ020000014.1, on the reverse strand, counting down.
TTCATGTTGATGCAGGTGATTGGATCTTATGTTGGTTTAGCAACCGTGGGAATATTCATTATATGGTACACTCGTTCATCTTTCCTCGGCATTGACCTCACTGGAGACGGCCACAGCCTCGTAACGTACTCCCAGCTTGCCAACTGGGGACAGTGCCAAACATGGCAGAATTTTTCTGCCTCACCGTTCACGGCTGGGAATGAAGTGATCACTTTCGACAATCCATGTGACTACTTCCAGACGGGAAAAATCAAAGCTATGACTCTGTCACTCTCTGTGCTCGTCGCCATTGAGATGTTTAATTCACTCAATGCTCTATCCGAGGACGGAAGCCTCTTATCTATGCCTCCGTGGGTCAACCCTTGGCTTCTTCTGGCGATGTCAGTCTCGTTCGGCTTGCACTTCCTGATCCTGTACGTGCCTTTCCTTGCTCAAATATTTGGTATTGTGCCTCTAAGCTTAAACGAATGGTTGTTGGTATTGGCTGTGGCTTTTCCGTGATTTTAATCGATGAAGTTCTCAAATTTGTGGGTAGATGTACGAGTGGCATTCGTACATCGAGTGCTAGAAGATCTTCTAAAGGCGGGCGGAGTGAAAATAAAAATTGCTGATTTTTAGGATTCATTTAGCAGTCTCTTGTGAGTAGCGAAGATATAGAGTATCATCACAGGTATGCTTTGGACCTCATATTATAACAGTTATTAGACTTTAGTACTTGCGTATAGGATTCATTAGGACGTTGACCTGTTTTGTTTAACCCAATGGTTGCTCAAAAATTAAGGGCAAACCTCATTAGATTCATTAGTTGTTGTATTGTCTTGCTTTAACATTATTAGCAAATGTAGTATGGAATATTTATTACATGTTTTGGTCTCTCTTCATATCCATTAATTCTTGCTATTTATCTCTTTTGCTTCTAATCAAAATTTAGGGATGACAATGGAGGCGGGCGGGTATCTAAAGACCCAGACTGTCCCATTCCAAGAATGGAGTGGGCGGGGTCATGGGTGGGGTGGGTTAACTCGTCTTTGCCGGAATTAAATAAAATTAAATACAAAAAAATTGAAAAAAATAAAAAAAATAATTATTTATAATATATTTATAAAGTACTCTTTACAAAAATTGTCATTATTAAATTATATATGATAGAAATACATAAAATAAATAAATTTGATAGGTGGGCGCAAGCGATACTCGACCCATCCCACCGCGTGTGTGGGGTGCACCACGACCCATCTTGCCACGCGTCAAGGGATGCCCCATCCCAAATGGGTAGGGCTAGGATGTGTCAGATCTTTGGATGAAAATTGTCATCTCTGTCAAAAATTAGTCTCCGTTTTTACCTTTCAACAGTTCATTTTTTGTCAATGTTTAATGGTTAGGGAATTGCATTTGAAATTGAATGAAATTATAATAAAAACTCCAAGTTTATAGGACTGATAATTTTTTAACCCAAAGTTATAATAACATATACCCTATAAGGCTATAATCCTAATAACATTGGACAGTTAGGTCCACATTTGTGGAAATGGGACTAAATTGCAATGATGTTACTAGAGTGATCAAAATTGAATTAGTAGTAAAAAAAAATTGAATCTTTGAAATTAATATTAGTATCCTAATGAGGGTAAAAGAAAATTGCAACAAGTGTTTTGTACTAATTTGAACCCCAAGTTTTTCACATATTAATTTGACACTTCAACTACGTGTTACAAAGATGACTAAAGTAGTTCTTGTATACTGGTTTGAACGTTAAACTATTTTACGTGTTACAAATATGATATTCCAACCAAATTTGCCTACTAACATCTTCCTTTAGATTGTAATATTTGACATTCACCTCCTTCAATTTTATATGTTCACTTTGCCCTAGCATTATTTGTTTAAGATTTGTTGAAACTTGAAACACATTTCTAATTCTTGTACTTATAATTAAATAAATAAATGAAAAAGATAAGGAAGGGTTAAGAACTAACTAATTAAATTGTAATTGTTTACTGTACTACATATGTCAAGATAAAAAATAAGGAAACAAATTTTAAACTCAAGTCCCTTTAGTCTCATATAAATAATATGGATAGATATATGATTTTTTTTTATGTAATTCATAGTTTTATATATGATTCACAATTCCCAATGCTTAATTTTGAAAACAAAGTGACAAACATTAAAAAAGTCATATTTAGTAATGGGCAGGTTTTGTGAGACCTGCTCATGGATTTATGAGATAGAACCACAATATAAAAAACCTCAATCAACAATTCTCAAAAAGCACCTCCATCTATTTGAAACCGAAACATTGTAAAGTCTTGAATCAATGTCTAGTTAACAACCAAGTCGATGTTTGAGAATTTAGAAGAGGTTACAACATTAGGTAACGAATTCAGGAAATGAACCACACCGAGTAAGGCCTTGCTGGCAATTACACTCACGAGTTTTGAACCAAACCTATTAGCACTAAAGTATTCGCCATTTTCAACAAAATGCTACTTGAGCTGCTATTACATAATTCTTCACCACTTTCCCGCTCAAAAAAAAACCTTGAATGGCTTCATAATGCTATTTAATTATTGTTTTTATACAGCAATATTATTTAATTATAGTTACAAATACATTTTTAACCCAATCTAAATAATATGCCCAACCAATTTGCTTTTTTGAATGAGTGCAAGTGTTTATCTTGAATCAAGACTAACCAATCTTTATAGTTTCCCGATTCTTTTGGGACAAACACAAATATTTGACACTTGCTCAACAAATTACTCATGTCAAATTAGATTCTCAAAATCACATTTTGAGCCCATCAAACAATTGCTTTTAACAATAATATTAATAGAATCGACTGTTCGATTTTAGCAAGAAAAAGCAAATAGACAAGTTTGTAGCTAGAAAATCTTGATTTCATTAATAATCAAATCCATCACTTTTCCACAGCCCAGATTACATTTTCACGCCCTTCCAGTTTTCTTGACAGCAAGACTTCTGTTTACCCCCAAAAAACAAGAAAAATAACACAAAAAAAAAAAAAAAAAACCAAAACAATGAAAAACCCAAACTAACCACCAAACCCATACAGGGTCCTTCCCTGTCTCTTCAAAGCGTAAACCACATCCATGGCAGTAACAGTCTTCCTCCTGGCATGCTCGGTGTAAGTAACAGCATCACGAATGACGTTCTCCAAAAGATCTTGAGAACTCCACGTGTCTCCTCATAGATCAGCCCGGAAATACGCTTTACGCCGCCCCTCCTGGCAAGGCGGCGGATGGCGGGCTTGGTGATCCCCTGGATGTTGTCACGGAGAACCTTCCTGTGCCTCTTGGCTCCTCCCTTGCCCAGCCCCTTACCTCCTTTGCCTCGGCCAGACATCGTTCGGTGATATGTTGAATGAATTCAAGAAGTGGGACTTTTCACAAACAGTTGGTGGGTGTAGTTTTGCCTTCAGAAATGGTGGAGGCTGAATTGATGGGTTGAAGAATGGCGTGGACGTGGATTTATTTATAGGGGAAAAGGGGTTTTGGGGTGGATCCGGATTAAGGCTGTGAAATGCGTTCTTTAGCGTTGATTTGTTTGGATGGACGGTGTGGATGAGTTTATTGGCGGATCACATGGATCGGTGACGTGGCTTCGGATTTTTAGCTGTTTGCTTCTTTTTGGCTCCGAATAAAAATTTGAAATTTTATTTTTGGTTGTTTTTGGGAGGTAAAATGAGCGGGATTAAATCAAATGTTCGAAAGAAACAAAAATTACACTGTCGTAATATATATTGAAAAACTTAGTTATAAACTTATAATAGTTATTTTTTTAATAATGTTAATATATAAAATTAAGATACTAATTCATTTCAATACGCTTCTATTTATTTACCCAAATTTTCTCTATTTTCATTATTGTTTTTCTTCGTATGTAATTACCTAATAAATATCTTATTGATGATGCATTGAGGGTGCAATTTATAAACAACAACAACAAATTAAACCTTAATCTCACTATGTGGGTTGGTTATACGGATCATATCGCGTCATCGTTTACTCATAACTAGATGTGTTCAACGGTTTGAACCGTCTATTTCAAAAAGCGGGAGGGTGGAACCGAGAATCTAACTGTTCTAAATAAGGTTTCGATTCGGTTCCAATTTTTTTGATTTTTTTAATTTTTAATATTGAATAAATTATAAAATAATGAATGAAACGAAATTAAGTTAGAAAAAATTGACTTTATTGCTTTAAAAGTAAAATTACAACTTACAATTTACAACTTTATGAAAACAATTGACTATTCAATTTAAGTTACAAAGTACAAATGATAAATTATAAGATATTGCAATTCCAAAGTACAATTTAAAAATAAAATTACAAGTTACTACAATTTGGTATAAAAAAATTTAAATTAAAGTACAAACCACAAAGAAGAAGAAAAGAGAAAAAATGGGTTTGAGTTTTATTTTAATTTTCTAAGTTAAAAATTGTAAATTTGACTTTGAATATTATAATAAAATTGCCTACGTATCCTCATAGAGGAATCAAAACCCTCGTAGCCTTCACCTTCTACTTACCTTAGGAAGCTATTAGGTGACAACGTGATTGTTCAATCATTTTGTGAATCATTGTTTGATCCTAGGTATAATAGTGTCGCTTTCTTTTGATTCATCAAAATTGGTTTGTTGTTCATGTAGCTCGACTTTTGTCCAATCGTGGAGTATTGCTTGATTTTCTAGATTTTCTCTTTTGTTAATCTAGATCGTCTAGCATCCAAAATATAACCTCCTCACTAAATGATTGCTTCTACTAAAAACGGTTGAGCGCGAGAACGCTAATATCTCCTTCGCAATTAATGTCACTATAGAAAAATATGAAGACCTCTTTGACCACCACTTTAACAGATCGAACTTTGACTTCCTACTATAAATTCAAAGATAATCAAAAATAGATGTTAAATATGTATCAAGCTCGAGATAAGGGTTTGTGCCTCCTCTCGAATGTTTTGGTATCCTCATGTCATAAAACTCCTCAAATGGTGCAAATATCGTCGCCTCATTAAAAATACCACTAATCTTTTCAACATCATCACAAGGAGTAGAAGCACCAGAGTTTCTAATACTATCGCCATATTTATTGAATATTCTCTAAAAATATCACATAAACATTGTTTAGCATTAGGTACTACTACGCCTTGTTTGGGAGTGTCATACTCTTTAATAGGGAACAAAGCATCATAATAAAGTCTTAACAATTCTTCTAGACCATCTATTCTTACCCTAGGATCTAATATTTTTGCAACTAAAAATATATTAGGAATATAAGTGAAATATTTTAACCATTTTAATGTCATTTGAGCAATAGTTGGTCCTAAATGTTCACAAGACATTAGATATCTAAAAAGCGATCAACTTTAACACAACGATCTACAATAAAGTTGATGTAGGATAATAAACACCGATAATTCTTCGGTGCATTTGACATAAATAAGAGCATGAATCCCATTGATTCAAAAATTAAATCGTGTCACATTGTTGTTCGGCAAAAAGGAACATAAAGTATCTCTATATTGGTACCTAATTTAACGTTTTATATATATAATTCCAACGAGTTGGCACATCGGCCCGATTTTTTTTTTGGTGCACACCAATATTTTTACAATATTTAGCTCATTTTTTCCATTTAAGATGAATGTCTTGTTAAATATAAAATCGCATTTCTAATAGGTAAAATTTCTTCTTTCAAAGTAGCTAAACCATCTTGAACACATAAATTTATAATATGACATATACATCGAACATGAAAAAATTTACCACCAATAGAAGGTTCACAAATATTAATAAGTGATTTTAAACTAGGCGTATTCGCACTAGCATTATCAAATGTAATTTAAAAAAAGCGTAACTAAACCATATTATTGTAAAATAGTATGAATTTTATGAGAAATATTAATAGTGGTATGTTCAACATTAAACTCTCTATATGCAATTAATCATTTTTGCAAAGTTCATGTATCATCAACCCAATGACATGTAATTCCCATAAAAAAAATGTTGTCAATGATCACTTCATACATCCGAACAAATTGAAATTTTGTTTTGTAAACTAGCAAATGATTTAATTAACTTTAATTTAAATTCACCAACCGTTTTTCTAATACCACGAGTAAGTGTAGAACGTGAAATCTTTTTTACTTACGGGTTAAAACTAAATCTAGTAGAATTTTCATAAAATTTACTACCAAAGAAAGTTAAAAGAAAGTGACATACCACTAACAAATTTAGCTAACTCTCTCTAGTATTCATTTCACAATATTTAAATAAAGCGGAAAGAAGACTCCATACCTTATGAAGAACTGTGAATCCTCGTAATTGTGTTTGAGCAATCCGGATATTTTTGTTTAAGTGGTTCATGCACATCCCATAACTTCCTCCTCCTCTAAATTTGTAGGCATTGTTGTAATAGTTGCAAGTGACTTTGAAACCTCCGGTTGTAGGATCCGGAATTTTTTTAAAGTGCACCCAAAAAATATCGGATCTAAGTCATGTAGCTCGACGACTTTGAGTTTGAGTTTGCGGTTCCGGTTGTACTTCACTTTCTTGTGTTGTTCGTTTTTCCGGTTGTGCTTCACCAAAACATGCCTCGATTTCATCTTCGCTCAGATCGAAAGCTTCTTCAAATCGTGATGGCCGTTGCTCAAGCATCTGACCTTTTCCCTTGTTGGATTGGTGAGAAAAACATCAACGGTTCGATATTTTTTAAATAGATAAGATTATAAAATGAACGAAAATTATGAAAATGAAACTACTAAAAATTAAATTAAAACTTGAGGTTGAAGATTTGTAGATGTAGAGTTTTCAGAGATTATAATTTAGAGAGTTGGTGTGAGAAAAACATGTGAAATAGATGGGGTATTTATAGAAGAAAACGTGGGGAAAAAAACAACGGAAAAACCGCTAGTTTAATCGAAAATCGCTGGCGAAAAAGGGTTTCCGTTAAGCGAAGCGATTTTTGCATCAACGATCAAACAATTATTACCGTTGATCATCAACGGTCAAATAATCTTAATAGTTGATTTTGAAAATTTGAATTTAAAAAAATTAAAAAATCGGCGGTTTTAACCGTAATCACGGTTTGGGGTTAACCGGTGCCAACGGTCTGCACTGGATTTTATATTTTAAATTATAATATACTTAGTTTAAATTAAAAAAATGTAAACCGCCGATTTACGGTTAGAAAAATTGCAAATCGTAACTTTGTCGTATAAAAACGCTTTTTGGTTACGTTCAAATCGGAAGTGGTCAACGGTTTTTCGAACCGTTGACCCGATTCGGTTTAGGTTCGAACCAAACCGTTGGACACCTCTCTGCTCATAAGCCATATTTTCATTTATTTCTAGATATAACATGTCTTGTTTAATAGTTTATTTCCAAGTCTTTTTAGGTCTTCCTCTCATCTTTTGGTTTGTGTGAGTGATTCCCCACCTGCTACACCCAGGTGCATCTAAAGATCTCCTACAAACATGTTCAAACCATCTTAATCGTGTTTCTCTAATTTTCTCATTTATTGGTGATACTCCCATTTTGTTTCTAACGTGTTCATTTCTTATTCTATCTAATTTAGTGTTCTTGCACATCCATCTTAACATTCACATTACTCTCATTTTTTGTTCGTGTTCATATTTAGTCGCCCAACATTATGCTCCATAAAACATTGCGGGCCTTATGACCGTTTTATAAAAATTTTCTTTCAATTTAATGGTATTTTACGTTCACAAAAGATAGAAGATGCGCTCCTCCATTTATTCCAACCCACCTTGATCATATGTGTAACATCTTTATTGATTTCTCGAGTCCTTTTTAATTATAGATACTAAATATTTAAAACTCTTTATTATACTTATTTCGTGTCCATCAATTTTAACTTTTGTCTCATTATTCTTTGTTTTTTTACTAAAGTGGCATTACATGTATTTTGTTTTAACCATACTTATAGTAAAACCTTTTTGATTAGTGCTTCTCTTTTTGCAATTATTCATTCCCTAGTTTCATCAATTAGAAGGGTGCAATTTACAAATTAAAAACAAATGTCAATCAAATAACGTAGTTTTTTTGTAATTAGACTAAACCTCAAGAGTAGTTTTGTAATTGACCCAGTCACCCAAATAATTATTAGTGGAACATGATAACAACATGATAAAATTCGGATATTTGGTTGCAAGACAAATTGCACTCTGTACTCAAACGGAAAGGAAATAAACTTTCGAGGAAAATGTTGTAAATGGTTTCATCTTTACCAAACTAATCAATCCACTACTATATGCAGCAGCTCAAGGAAGTCCCTAGGAAAATAAGATAAAACTTTGACAAAATCTCGAGGAAAATTAGTAGGATTAAAGATCAAGTTTCAAACAGATCGTCCCAGTCTCCAGATAAACACCGTCTTGAAGAATCGTACAGAATCAGTTGTTCCTCCAACGTATCTGATATAAATTGGAGATAAGATCTCATTCAATGGCATTACCCAAAAATATGTATTAAATACGCACGAACATGTTAACTCAAACATGATATCAAACATAATGAAGCGTGTTAATATCAAGCAGTGCAATAGCACATCATTTGAGAAGAGTAAAACGAATAATTCTAATAACTAAAAGAACCCGAGATCAACAAGAATCGATAACACTATCATATGATTATATTTTACTTCATGAATAATAAAATCAATGGCCAATACAGAACCCCCATTGCAGAGAGCTATATTCTTCTGTGCACAGCAATGCATGCTTTCTGAATCCGGAAAACCTACCATTCCTATCATAGAGCTGGAGACCACATCATCATATTTTCTAAAGAGGCACCTCAAAATTTAAAACTCAGTATGTTTAATAAGAGCATAACCTGGAACACGAGCCGTGACGGGACTATTAATCACCTAGACAAACTAAGAACGCTTCTGCAGGCAATATACATGATACATTTAAAATCAAAGGCAACACTAGTCACTAGTCAGTAGTCGAATATCACTAAGCGAATATTCTAAAACCTGCCCCAACATCAAGAGATCAAATTTGGATTCAATGATAGATCACAAATTATAGAAACAAATATATGCAGAATATTAACATTATCCAGAAAGAAAGAACAGATTTTGTTTTAGTTATTTAGATACAAAAAAATAGAATACGACGAGCGGAAGAAGTCATATTCCAACATTTAACCAAATTAACTTGTGCGTCAAAGGTTAACCCATGTAAATTATGTACTTGGATTTAATCATCAGACTCAATTATTTCTAGAGTAAGAAAAGTGCATAATTTTCACCCTCTACACCATCATTAGCAAGTGAGAGAGACAGAGAGAGGGGAGAGGGCCGGATTGAGGGAGAGAGAAAATATACAGACTGATCAGCACAGAATAATTACCAATTTTACATTGAATAGGAGATGGTTCATTACAATAATAATATAAATATTTAGAAAATTGCAAGCATATTCAAGATAATCCATGAGAAAGATGAAGTTATGCAACTAAAATTCATTAAACATAGATTCTAATCCCTCTGTTGACTTCTGTCCCGGCAATTAAACATCTATGATACCAAGGAATCCCTTATACATTGAAAATATAGATTAATGCACACGAATGATGAAATAAAACCTACTTACCAATGAAAACAAGCCATTGGATAAAAAGTCACCAAAAGGAACATCACCCAGATACTAGTTTTACAACGATGCACAACAAATTGAGAAGTATAAGAGGAACTCTCAAGTACTGGGTCGCATATATAAGACCAAGGATCTGTCCCTTGAATGAGTTTCTCTTAACACCAGAATACTCCTGGAAACTCCACCCTCTGGGAGCAAGGAATCGATCTTCGTTTAGTATAGCCAGTGCATTTGCAAGAAGTAGACAGCCCTCTAGCAGTGTCCATAACCCCATTTCCTGCACTATACATCAGTTTAATAACTGTCTCTTCTAGATTCTTTTTTATCATAAATAGACTATCTTTTCAACTATAAAGTTTTGATGGATGGATTAATTAAAAAGCCAGGCATGACATTGACAACTTGTAGTTAAGGAGAACCTAGAGGAGTGGTTCCCAGTTACCTACCAAAAATGCCGGGATTTAAACGGGCCCAGAGTAGAGCTGTCGAGCGAGACACCAGGGCGAGCTGGCCAGCAGCCCGCCACAACCTGGGCGTGTGGTGACAGAAAAATCCTCAACTCAAACCCAACCCATCTAGGGTCGCGGGTTTTGGGCGGTCGGGCCGCCAAATATTATCATTATTTGTTCTAAAGCTCACTTTGCTGGAAATTGAAAGTGAGCAAATAGCCAAATGTCATCCATTATCTATTAATTTATTCCTCCAGGCTCTATTAATAAGTCTCAAGTAGCCAAATATCATCCAAGATTTGCAGCAAAGTAATTAAACGTCTCAAATCTCATTTTCTAACATCGATAGCCGACCACGAAACGATCACGAAAATAGTGGGTTAGTGTTTAACCTTATCGTGTCGACCGCGATAAGGACCACGAACGAAAATTCCGTGTCGTGTTCGTGTTTTTAACGTGTTTACACGATAAAAACACGAACACGATAGTGACACGATAATGACCGCGACATGAACACAATAAGAACCACGATAATGACATATTTACGCATTAGTAACACGATAATGACACGACATCAACACAATAATGACACATTTACCTGCTAGTGACATGATAACATGATATCTTGCATGTTTGTATCGTGTATTGTCGTATAATATCGTGTCATATCGTGTAATTTGCTATCGTGTATTAACGTGTAAATTATTTTCTTTTTATTTTTGACTTATCGTGTCGACATGAAAATTTTCGTGTTAGGTCGTGTCGGAGCAGATCCTTATCGTGTCGTATTCGTATTTGCCCTTATCGTGTCGTGTCGTTATCATGTCGACACGAAACACGACATGATAGCACGATTTGCCACTCATAGTTTGTATGCTTCCGATAAAATATGTCTTTTGTACGAGAAATATTTTTGTGAAATGTTGTGATCTAAGATGATTCATGTGTACTTTCGATATTTGTTTTTAATATCTATGGTATGTGTAGTGTCCCAAGCAACTCTTTCTCAACTGGTCGTCATATCGAGAAACTCCGCCTATTTTCAAGTTTTGTGATGTGGGCATTGAAGTACCATTAAAGACATCGTGGGTGAGAAAAATCCTGGTCGTAGATTTCACAGTGTCCTGTGCGTTGATTTTTTCGATTAACATACATGTCATTAGATATAATTTAGATTAACTGAACAACGACACGGGCATTATGTTGTAAATTAATAGTGAAATTTAAATAACGAAACCATTGCAGGGGCCGTAGGTGTGGTTTCTTTGAGTGGTATGACCCAATGATGTGCAAACGTTCTACTAAAATCATCCCCGGACTGATAAGGATAATAAACCAATGTCAAGACACCATTAATCAAATGAAGCTCCGTGAACGAAATATATCATCACTTTGATAGTTTCTTGGATTGTCCTCGGTGTTGTCATATTCGTTGCAACTTGACATCATTTGGATTTAAATAAAAGCTGTCTCTTAGTTGTATGAAATCCTTTATGGGATATTTGATTGTAATGGAATGATTAAGACGATGTAGTTTTTGTTGTTAGTTCTTGTATGCGTTAATTAAATATTTGCGACTTTCCATGTGAATTGTATTTACATTATTGTAATGGAATTATTGAGCTGTTGTTAGTTGTTGTTGGAATGATTTAGCCGTTGTTAGTTGTTGTTGGAATGATTTAGTCATTGTTAGTTGTTGTTGGAATGATTAAACTGCTTTGTTAGTTGTTGTTGGTTGATGATGTGTATTATTATGGCTACAGATTGTTAATTGAATCGTATTTAAATTATTGTACTCTTAGCATTGCCTCGGATAAGAAATCAAATAATTTGGAATATGTACTTTATCACCGAATTGGAAACCTGAAGAAGAGGACTACTTATACAAAATGTTGGCTAGTTAAAATGTGGATGACCCTTCCGAGTGGCACTCGTTCATCCGTTTAATACCTTCACAACTTCGAAGACAATTTGAAAATGAGTTTAGTGTCGTCCAGGTGAAAAATCAAATTCAACTATTCCTAACCGATTTGATGCATTTTTAAGATATATCGAGGAATCGGGGCTGAATTCGATGAGAAAAAGAACATCGTACATGTGGATGGCAATTACTTTGGAAATTGATCGGAAAGGTGAAGATATTGTAAACTAAATAGAGCTTTGTTCACTAAATTTGTTGCCTATTGATTTACTTTTGCACGATCAATATGTTGTTTCATTTGCGGAGAACTCGAACAACGATACTTTCGGACTAATGGTTTTAAATACTATGAAATGACTTTCAAAGTCTTTAAAATAGGAAACGCGGCTCAAATTGATTTCTCAAATGAACCTGACTCGAATCCTCGGAAATCCACTTTTGATTGATGATGATGATGATGAAGTAGACGAGGGCGTCGGCGAAGGAACAAATGATGAGGCGTCTGTTGGTAGTTGTTGAAGAATTATGTAATAGTTGTTCTTTTTGTTGTAATTAAAACTATTTGCACCTATGTAGTACTTGGTTGTAATAGACTATTTGGTTGTTTCTTTGTGCACATCTGTAGTGAATTAACGAGGCTTGAACTCTTTGGTTGTAATAGACTAAATCTACTGTGTAGTTTTGAACCAATTGGCTTAATCAACATATTATCCTTGTTTTGAAGTTCTTAAGTTTTTAAATAGATAGTCTTTGTTCAAATATCATAATTATTTGGGTGAACAAGCGAATTCGGAATAGGCAAATCAAAGTCAACTTTATTGAGGTCCATATATTGGGAGTGCTTAAATATGATTATGGCATTAGTAGCACTTTGGTTTATTTTCTCGGGGATAATTATAAAAACTACTCATGAGGTTAAGACTAGTTACAAAAGAAACCCAATTTCAAAGATAACGGATTTTTTGTAATTATGCTAAACCTAAGGGTAGTTTTTATAATTTTCAGCTGGAAGATAGTTTGCAATCGTATCACCAAGCTGGGTTTTGGTCTCAAGCTTACTAATAACAGATCTATGTAATGGACTCTTTAAGGAAGATTTACTAAAAAAATTAACGAGGCTTAGGTTCATTTTCAAACATATGGACCTTGTTCATACATTTAATAATCTAAAGTAACAAAAGAATATATTCCCAATGATTCCAACCTACAAAATGTGATGGGTAAAGCTACTTAGGCTCACTTGGAAAAAGATAAAGAATCTTTGAGGTGTTCACATGCATGCAAGCTTTTGACCCATCTCTCCAATGTGATTGGCTTTAGAGGATACATAGAATCAAACTTTATGAAAAATCCAAAGAAACACGTAAACCAAGAAATCAAAATGCTTTATGAAACTAGAATCAAAAGATTGTTTTGCGAGGCATTTGAACACCATTTAGGAAACTAGAATCAAATGATTTTCATTGACGTGTAAATCAATTTTCTATTTCCATGATTGAAAGACATATTCGGAATCAAAGTATTTTGTTGGTATGCATATTTTTAAATGTGTTCATCGATGAATGCAAGTGATTCCCGTGAGCTTGGTCACATGCATCTCATTTTACTTGAAAGTGTGCGAGAAATCACTCCAACGTTTCCATCCCCTATTTATACACTCGCAAAATGAAATGAAGTTGGTGCAACACATTTCTAAGCTTTAACACAATGCCACCAAAAAATGCACCAAATTGGGCCATCTCTCGTGGCCAAAGTCTTTTACAATGTGACATAGACTAAGGGATGTTGACAAAAATTTATCCAATCCTCGGTCGAGTGAAACAAGCTGAGGAAATTTCAAACCAGGGGAGAAACACCGGGGCCATTTTGAGAGCAATGGCAATTATTAATAAGCGATTTGGAACTAATTTCGACTATGCCTATTGTGTTCAAAGGACCAAAAGCCGCGTAAGAGATACAAAGTTTTCCATTGGATCATCCATCTTTGCGGTGTCACTTATAATCCTTTCTCGAATAAAGTTGACTTCAACTGAGGAGATTTTGAGCAAAATGAGGAAATATTGGTGATGGCTCAAAAACTACCTTTAAAACCTTAGGCAAGTGCACATATCGTTTTATAGAATAGATTATTGAGTCCGAGTGTCATTCCCACGAGGATTGTAAGTACTAATAATTACTTGTCTTTTTGTTATTTAATCTAGCAATTTTCAGAGTTTTTGTTTGTTAAAAATGGAAAATGAAAAATAAAGAATTTGAAATAATCACAACTTACAATAGATCAAATAAAAGTAGACTCAGTAGAATGAGAAATCAAGAGCTGTGTTTGAATGTAAATCCCTCTAGAATGTTTTTGTGATTCAACAAGATAAAATTACAACCATAAGCCCTTAAGCAAAAACCAACCTCTTTTAATAAAATCTCATATTTCATGGACCGTATAAATTCCCGATTTAAGTTAAACCCTTTATCAAGGTGAAAAACTCCTAATCTCAAGTTGATTATCTGGAAATCTCTTTCTAGTTAAAATCCCCTAGATTGCATTAAAATGATTTGTGAATTCTCATATTAGGTTTGACCTAATCCGGAAGATTTATGTCGTCCTATATCTAGGATCGCATGCAACTCCTTTCACTTATGTTGGTTCTATTTCACCATGAATCTCTCGATTTCCCGATGAAAAATAAACTTCAAATCAATATTGTGCATATACCGATTCGAATAAACAAGCATAACATAAGTGAATCGCATAAGATATGAAGATTTTTATTGAAAACATGCAAACCTTAATCACAAATTCATTCTAGAGTTCATTACATTCAAACACTAGAAATTTAGCTATGCATGGCTTTGACAAAAGAATATACTATCTGAGAAGATTTGAATAAAATGAACATGGTGTACTTAGCTCTTATTCAAGACCAATACAAGACTTCATCCTTGGTTGATTGCAATGATGTTGAGCTCTAAGATTTCTCCTCTATTGCTCTTCAACTTCCAACTCTACATCTCTTTTATCATCTCAATGTATTTTGCTTTGAAACTTAGAGTGAATGAATGAATGAATTATGAATAGAATGCCTCATCCAACCCAAACTCTTGGCTTTTACAGACATTGTTGTTGTGAAAGAACACATTAACAATGTCATCTTTTGACAAATAATTGTTCCACTTCTATAGTTGGATTGTTGAATCCTTGTTTTCATATGATAATTGAGGGAATAATAGGACTTAATGCATCAAAATGAGATGTAAAAGTTGTACAAAAGTTGTCCCGAGAAGCAAAAAGGAAAGCTTCCATAATTTCCACCAAAGAATGTCCCAAATCGAAGAAAAGCACGCCCGTGCTTTAAAAGCACGGCCAGGCCGTGTTCGGGATTTTGTTTAACACGGCCGTGTTTGAAAAGCACAAAGTTAGCCGTGTTTGTTACGTCGTGGCGAAATTTTGCTCGTTTTTGGCTCCTCAAAAGCACGCGTTTAGCTTGGAATTTCGAGTGTTTTTGCATCTATAAACCCCGGGGTATGTTTTGACATGAAACCATGGCCCAAAATTCACCAAAAACACTCACGAATCATCAATCTACACCAATAAAAGCACATCGGAGTAATATGAACTATGTACAATCAAAATTTATGAAACTAACAATGAAATAACTCAAATCATACTCAAATATACACATACAACATGCATAAAAAGACCTTATCAATTAGGATCAACCATCTTCAAGTGCTCGTCCACCACTCGCGCTAAAGGGGTTAGCTCGAGTGCTTCAAACTCTCCAATGAAGAAGCCATGATCATATGCTTTCGCCATCCATCTCGTATTATTAACTCTAGTATGGTCTGTTATATTGAATTGTTTGTTGTCTTTTTAAGTTGATTGTCTTTGTCGGTTTCAATGCTTGATTGTCGTGTCTTTGTCGTGTTAAATTGTCTTTGTAGTTGCGTTTACTTAGGACGATGTATATTAGGATACGAATGTATGGTAGTCGTTGTACTTCGTAACCTATTTGGAAACAATTTTACCCGTATTGGTTCCAATCTTCGGGCTTAAAAGTCTTTAAAATAAGTTGTCAATTTTTGAAAAATTACCAACCCAAATTAACATTGCAAATTACTAACCCCAATTAACACTCGCAAATTACCTACCCCATTAACATTGCAAAATACCAACCCCATTAACACTGCAAATGAACTGAGCAAGTAAAAATGAATCAAGAGGTCGACAAGAGGTTCTTCACAAAATGAATCAAGCAAAATGAACCCAAAAAATGAACTATTTCGTACTAATGAACTCGAAAAAATGAATCAAGAAAACTATTTTCAATAGGACCAAAATAACATGACCAACATAACATTCCATCAATAACATTCCATCAAACTATTCCAAAATAACATGACCAACATAACATTCCATCAAACTATTCCAAAATAACATGACCAACATAACATTCCATCTGCCATAAAACAGAACAACCATCAAATGCTTTTCGAAAGTGCTTCAAAAATAATAAACTATTTTTGGTTCATCCAAAAGATACAAGACTAATAATTGGTTGGTCATCCAAAAGTAGGATCTCGAGAAAATTGAAGGAAGTTCACAAAAAAGAGTTCACCGACTCTTTTTCTGATTCCCTGCCAGTTTCATCCTTGCAAACTCGAGCTTTTTGCTTCGTAAGGCAATGAGAATAATAACTCTAGATCCTCCGTATTCTTTACAAAAGCTTGAAACCAATAGTTTCTCTTTCAAGCTTAGCCCTTGAATAGTGCCAACAATTCCAAAAACTTCCTTCCTGGCCACAGAAATGTCATATTCGTAACTCGTTTGGCTATTTCCCCTAACTCATGCGTCGGTGTTCCGACAATAAGTGCGAATAGGTCGACAAGAGGATCTTGGACTCAACAGATTTTCTTTTACGACCCGAGCTCTTCTTTGTGGATTCGGAATTTCGGGGAGTATTTTCAGTGACAAACAAACATCATCTCGTTTTCATCATTACACTCCTCGAACAGATTTTTGAATTGATTGGTGGGCTCCTCATCTAGTGTTGACATTCCATTCAATACGTGATTGACCGCCTCGGTGAAGCCTTTTGCATGTTCTCCGTTGCCCTATATTTCCCAAAAATATTAACCCAATCGAAGTAATATGGCCAAGACTTGAATCTCATAAGACGGGCATTTGCATCAACCTATGGATAGAAAAATCTAAAACCATGTAATTTGAATTGAGTAAATATCGAACAAAGTATTGGAATCGTAAAGAAATCATCACCTTAACATAGTCAGCCCATGCCTCGTCATTACACTCAATCATTTTAGTTGTGTCATTCCAACCTATACCACTACGTGATAACATTGAGATGAGGCTACCATAATCCTTCTTCCACACGTGGTTTTTGAGTTAATGTGCGACATCCCTTTAAGATCTGTGCCGAGCGCATGCCTTAGCCATTTCTTGTTCCAAAACTTGTAAATACCCAATCTTAAACCCATTTTCTAAGGGCTTCCACCAAGACAAACTATCTCCTTCAAAGCCGCAACTAGTACCTTTTCTTCTCGTCGACTCCAACTTTTTCTACCCTTGTCATTCCTCTTACGCGAACCTTTTGACACTTTGCAATTTGATCCCTCCATTTAGATTATATTATTATCGACAACCAAAAAACATCAAAAATCACATTAGCAAGTAAAAATCACATTAGCAAGTGTTCATATATAACCAAGAAGTATCTAACAAATATTGTTCTTATATAACCAAGAAGTATCTCACAAATGTCCCAAAAAAATAGATTCATATATAACCAAGAACCTTGTTATATCCTAAATTCATCTTTGCTCGACGCACAATATCCTTAAGTTGTGATTGTATATTATATAAAAATGTAATGATTAAAAGTTGATTTGATATAAAAATAGAGAAATAATGATTGTATATGATTGGTAGTTAGAATTTGGAAATTCGTGAGTAAGTGAATAATAAAATTTGTGGGAAATGCGTAATAATGATTGAGATTTGATGGTTATATATACTAGTAATTCACCGTCGTTGCACGTATATTTTATTTTAATATTCTTATTTTATAATACATATTAACATGAACTGGTATTTATTATTTTATTTTAATATTAATATTCATATAAGGTTATTAAAAACAAAAAATTATCTATAAATTTTATATTTTCAATTATAAACTTAAATGTCTAATTCAACTCCTTCAGAATTATACCCCAATTTATGCATGTCTCTAAATTATTGTTTTATATATCCTTTTCTTTCTCACACACCTCTCTATAAATAATTATATATAATTTGTGAGACATGTATTTATATATTGTACTTGTACTGTTGAAAAAAACGAATACTTCACATCGTTAATCAAAAATATAAATTGAGTTATTATTCAAAATAATATGGTAGAAAAAATCGTGAATAAAATTTAACATGAACTATTATGTCATTAATATAAACATTACATATATTTTACAGCAATATCATAGTAATCCACTAAAAAGCTTACAAACATAAACATGATATAACTGAAAACAGGGTATAGAAATAGTACAATTGATATCAATATTCATTCTTTGACATTTATTTTCAATAGATGTATGTAAACCCCATGAGTTTTCTCATTTTGATCAATAATGGATTGATGTTAATCGCCCATCAGTCAAAAGAAATGATACAATACACTGTAAGTTTGACAATCCAAAGAGTTTTAAATGGGAAGTTTATTTTAAAATGTAACATCAATCGATCCTATAGAAATGATTATACAATTGACTTTATAGCAATTAATTTAATGGCATTGGTTGACAATATAATTATTAATTGTCATATATTGAGTTAACAACACATTATTTTCGTTACGAAAAATATTTCTATTGACTTACCAAAGCAAAACATTGTCAATTTTGGATAACTCCAAAACATACATTGGTCGCTAGATATTGATTATTTCATCTTCCAATATTGATTTATTGATTTACCAAAGTAAAGCACCAGTAATTCTATGATTGTTTTCTAGAGTTATAGTTAATAAACTATAAAAAAAACAAATAAATACTAATCGATTACATATACCAATTAAGTATTATATGATTGATTTTATAGGACAATTGTAGTATTGATTGATCATGTCAATTATTTAACATCAATTTGATTAGTTTTATTAATCTCATATCAATATGTGAAAGATATATGTACAATTTTCAAACAATCGAATATTTGTTACCATTTTTAGATTTGTAAATATTTTAATTAGTTGTTTTTCTTAATTAAGGTAATATATTGTTGTCCAATCATAAATTTGTGCGCCATGGAAATTAAAAAAAAACTCTCATTGATAATTATTGTCTTTTTTTTTTTTTAATATATTTTTCTAAATTGACAAATTTTTAATCATAAGGTACGATTTTCTTAATTTTTGTTAAATCAAATTCAATTAAAAAATATAAATAGATACTCTCAATTATTTTACCAAGGGCTTAGTTTTAAAATTATTTCAATCAATAGTTGTTGGTATCTATAGATTGAATAAATACAATAAAAATATTTATTGTATTTATAGTAATGATTCTGATCAATTTGTTGATTGTATAAGACACTTACATGATTGATTATAGAATTTTTAAATTTTCAAATCTCAAAAATTATTACAATCATGACCGAAAAACAATTAGCCAATAAAATATTTACGTTACTAAAGATTCTTGCCATTGACTTACCAAATCAAAGCGCCGCTAATTTTGGATTACTCCAAAACATGCATTGGTTAGGAGAATATTTGGATTGATTTATGCAAAACTGTATCTTATTTTATATCTTTTATTTTTTATCTTTTTGTTTTTATGATTGGGTTGCCTTAGTTATATCATATATACTAATTTTATTCAAAAGTAGTAATTAGAGTTATTAATTATTCTTAATTAAGTAAATTATCATTAAATTTAACACCAACATTGATCAAAGGGATCAATCGAAAGATATTTTATTTTTCTAGATGAACTTAATTAGTATTTGTTCACACTTATGGAAATACCAATATTTCAAAAAATAATTATAATAAATTAATATTGCAACAACAATTGAATCAATATGAAATAAAAATCCATATCTTCCTTCAAAAGTATGATATAAAAATCAAACATCTTATTAATAATAAAATATTTTCGAAATCATCCATAAAAAGTCCATAATCCAAAATTAATTTAAATATAAATAGAATTTGGCAGCAAAAAAAATATTTCAATCAATATATGAAAGAGATATATATAATATTTTCGAGCAATAAATATTTGTTATCACTTTGAGTTTTATAAATCATTCAATCAATTATTTTTTCTTAAGTTAATACGTTGTTGTCCAGTTATACAATTATACTCCCTTGTAAATGAAAAAAAAGGCCCCATTGACCAATTATTGTCTTTTTTATTAAAAAGTAATACATTATAATTTTTTAGGTTAATAAATCATTAATCTTAAAGTGCGATTTTCTCATTTTTTTCTTAAACATGTTGTCAATTATCCGCTCACATAGTATTGTCAAATTCGATTAAAAAAATATTAATAGATATTGTCTATGAATAAAAGTACAATTAGATATCGCCAATTATTTTACCGAGGCTCAATTTTGAAAAATTTCAATCAATAGTTCGTTTTATCTATGAGATTGATTAGAACAATAATAAATACATATTGTATCTATATGATTAAATATCATCAATTTATTAATTGTATACAACAATTATAATTTTGGCAACCACGTTGCATGAAAATCTTAGATTTACTGTTGCTTTAATCGACACAATATTGTCTTCCACAATGCCTTATAATTGCATCATTTTGTTCTTTGTGTGTACACTTGATTAAATCATTCCAAAACTTCATAGGTATAGGCCGTTGATCCCAAAAACAAATATTAACAAAAAAATCTCACCACTAAATAAACATAAGATATCGCGAACTTACACACACACACACACACATATATATATATATATATATATATATATATAAGTAAATACTTACTAAGCGATGTTTCTTTATATGTGACTCTCAACAACATCCATCTTAATGTCATCATTGTCGGAATCATCGATGTCATTTGCACACGTATTAATTAAATCAATTAATTCAATTAAATGAAATATCATACATATATATATATATATATATGATTTAAACTATAATATAAAACCTGAACTGATATCAAATACATGTATAATCGGGTACACATCGATTCTCTCACATGAATCATCATTAGAAAATATTGACACATAAAAATTGTGGTTGACACGATAAGACAAAATCAATACTACCATATGAAATTTCGTTATCATGGGCGAATTTGATCCATCCATCCGTAAAATAAAACGCGACATAGGGGCTAACCACTTTGACCGTCCAAGTGTGTCCGTTCATATTATGCATGTCACAATTTAATGGTGTTACACCGTTAAATTGACTGTCGAATTTGCATGGAAGACGTTGACACAAAAAATTTAATGTAATTACAATTTGTAATGAATTTCTAATCGAACAATATAA
Source organism: Rehmannia glutinosa (assembly GCA_016081115.2). NCBI lineage: Eukaryota > Viridiplantae > Streptophyta > Magnoliopsida > Lamiales > Orobanchaceae > Rehmannia > Rehmannia glutinosa. Next base: position 297,515 of record JABTTQ020000014.1, on the reverse strand, counting down.
GAAGCCATCACAATAAGTAGATAGAAGTTTATTGCCGAATCAAAACTATAAAACTAATAATAAAAAAAATGTTGCCGAATCAAAACAAAACAATAATTTCCGAATCAAAACTATAAAACTAATAACCAAAAAAAATGTTGGCGGGATAGAAATTTATATATATGAACAAAAATGTATGTTGACACAAACAATATTGACAGAAAATATGTTAGTATGAGGAATAATAAAAAATAAACAAATCATACAAAAAATAACTTAAAAAAATACAACAAAATTATCAAAAATAATCAAAAAAAAAAAAAATCACCAAATATTGTCTGTACATATCTACAATATAGTTTATATAACAACTCTTGTTTATTGCAAAATTCGAGTTCAATACTGTCGATGTTAGCGGACACTTGATGAAAATGGAAATAGAGGAGAACGTAAAGATGAAGACATATTTGGTGGTTATGCTTCAAATTTAGTATCAACAATATCAGTGTTTCTCTAATGCAATTTAAGTAGTATAAATATAAGAGGATTTAGCATAAATAATAAGCTGACAAAAAAAATCTCTGAACACGAAATCAATTATTAATTCAATGGTGAAAGATACATAAAATTATAATTCGCATATTTAACTATTATTAAACAATTTAGGAAAATTTGAATAGTCATCAGTATTTAAAACTTGATTAATTAATATTATAATGTACAAAATTGCATCGACACCATTGAAACAAATAAACAATATATTTGATGAAGATATGATGTATGGATTCAACACATCATTGTAATATATATTTAAGAAGAACATACATATACTAATATCAATTATGGTGAAATACTATTTGTAATTTTAAAATCTATATATTATATATAGATAGAATTGATATTGTAGACTCACTTTTGGTATAAAGTAGGATACCAGCAAATAAATTTTCCTAATTTTTATACATATAAATTAGGAATACCATTTATGATATTTTTCCTAATTTATATACATATAAAATAGGAATACCATTTACAATCTTTTCTTATAATATTTTCCTAATTTATATAATTACAATGATTTTCTTATAATATTTTCCTAATATAAGAATTTATAATAATTACCATTTATAATATTTATAATTGTTTTCTAATATAATAAGCAAAAAGAGCGGGAAAATAAAAGTTCCGGACTTCTGCTATTATATATATATAGATGTGTGTGTGTGTGATTAGTGGAAGAAAAAAGTAAAAGTGAGTGAATAGTAACTTTTTCCAAAAACATCATTGCAATTCACATTTCTTAGTGAAAAAAATATCACTAGCAAAATAATTCCTAAATATTTCTATATTCAATCACAACCTGAAACTCCTGTTTGATACATGCTTGGACTTACAACTCCTATGTTCTCTCTCTAACTTTTGGCATTCCTTCAAACCCAATTTATGGGGTAGGACAATCTTATGTAAAGGAAAAATTAAAAACCCTTGAGTAGGGATGATAATGGGGCGGAGCGGGACGGGTACCTAAAGACCCAGACCCATCCTGTCCTTAGAATGGCGCTTGACATGTCGACCGTCTTGACCCGCTATAAATATAATTAAATACAAAAGGAAGAAATTGTATAATATATTTATAAAATATTTTTTTACAAAAATTGTCATTATCAATTTATAAATGTTAGATATAAATAAGAATACATAAAAATTATATTATAATATATATTATATATGTAAAATACATATTAAATATATTAAAAATTAAATATTCTATGCGGGGGAATAGATACCTAGGCCCGCCCCACTATGGGTCCCGGGGACGCAGGCGACCCAAATAGGTCGATTAGCGCGGACGAATCGCAATTGTCATCCCTACCGTTACAAATATGGACAAAATATAAATCACATATGTGCATATATAAGGTGGATCGAGTATACCTATTTGCAACGGAATTATCGATCCACATAGCCGAGATTAAGCTCTTCTACAAGCGCCCTTTTGATCTTGGATTAAGTCCATCTACAAGTCTCCCCTTGATTGAATCGCGAACAACGAATGAATCCCCTAGATTGGTTAAACCACGAACAAGATCACGAAACATCTTTCTGGTTGGTGCAAATAACTACTAGAGTTATTCACTTTGATGTGCACATCTTATACCCTTGGAGAACTTTTGGTGATGCTCAAGGTAGAGAGAATTTGTAGGAGAGAGATTTCGATATCCGTAGACGAGGATTTTTTTTTCTCACCGTTAGCGGGGATGGGAATCATATTCCCGCCTCGCGTGGATCCCACCCTTTCCTCACATGGGAACCGAATATATATATAATATTCTATTAAAATATATATATAAATATAATAAAATGATAAAACTTTTAATTTATTTTGTATAATGAGTGTTTTATTAGTTTTTTATATAACTTATATATTTTTAAACATTTAAAATGATTAATTTTTTTAAAAATATTATTTTTTTTGCAAAAAATAAATAAATAAAATGGGGGTTGGGGATGGGGAAATTTTTTCCTATCGCTTTCCTTTCTGCGCCCCACCCCGTTGGCATCCCTAGTCGGGGGATCGAGTTGGACTCTCCTTAAGCGTCTCTCTAAACAATCTTATCTCTCATGGGCGATAGGAGGTGATTTTAATTAAATTTTATATTTTTCGGAGAAATTCGGCGGTATGCCTGTCGGATAGTCTTACCTGACCAATTTCCACGAGACTCTTGATCATTGCAGCTTGATAGACCTCAAGTATAATGGACCTCTTTTCACGTCGGAAAAGGTTGAAGTCATCGGATAATGTTCTTGAACGACTTGATAGATCGTTGGGAATGAACAAAACTCATTTAAAACTATGTCAAATAGAAAAAAATAGATATTTTAGTGGTTACATTACAATACAAAAAGTTTAGATTTATTATTGACAAACAAAATGTGAATATATTAGTTTACGGAAAATAACCTACAATATAGTTATTTAATAGTAACCAATTTAAATTTAGTATATAACAAATAAAGATTTTAAAAAATAGTTATATGTATTTAATGTCATTAAATCAAACATAATAGTAGGGGCAATTAAGTTATTTAATAAATGAATCGATGATAAAAATGATATTTTAATTATATAAGGGTAATGTGATACAAATTGATAGTACAAGGGGTAAATGATACAATTGAAAGGACAAAAGGGTAAAGTGATATTCAATGAGAGTATAAGGGTAAATTGCGATTTTCTATATATTTACCCCAAAAATGACAAATGCACCCTATTATGTTCAAATTGACATCAACCCTATATACTAAAAAAAAAACAAGTCGCCACATGTAATCACATCTGCAATTTGCTACACGTGTCAATATCTTAGTCTTCCAAATCCACGTGTCACCTCCATATTTAGCCATGTGGCAAACCATGTTACCACATTATTCTTCCAAGTATAAATTGATAGTAATTGATTTACTATCAATTTATCATCAACTTATTAATTAAATTTATGTATTTACGTATATAACTATTGACTCGATTGATTTTCCTTGTAACGATATTATTTAATTTTTCTATAGAATTATTGATTCAATTGATTTTATCAAAATTTAATCCAATCAAATATCGATGTAGTAATTAAATTTACTGTATTGATATATATATATATATATATATAACAATTGACTCAATTGATTTTACTCGTATAACATATTAATTAGTTTTTCGTATATAACTATTGATTCAATTGATTTTCTCAGTATATTTGGATAAATTGATTTTTTGGCTTCTATTATGAATTGATTTTATTTTCTAAAAGACCATAAAAGACAACCAAAAATTAAATTAATTTTGACCGCATGCAAATTAATCGACAAAAGTAAATTTTAATCTAATCACATTCATTTATATATATATATATATATATATATATATTCGGCATTTAACCCACTCAATATTTAATCCAATCAAATATTTAATCCAATGAATATTTAATCTCCAAACCATATATTTTATATACGAGTTTTGAAAAAGATATTTAATATATTTATATAATATGTATGTATATCCTACAAGTTTATTGCAATCAATATTTAATTCAATTAATATTTAATCGGCAAAAATCGCATATTTTATATAAAAGCTTTTAAAAAGATATTCAATATGTTATGTAATATGCATGTAGCTTTCAAATTTATTTTTTTATAATCAATATTTTATGCCTCTTCTAACTATCACAAACAAATTTGAGATACTAAAATTTTATCTTTTGGACAAATCCCGTGTAACACACGGGTGTTTTCTAGTTGTTTATAAATTAAATTTTAATGTAAAAACTAACAAAGTATATCAAGAAAATTAACTAATGAAATTGTAATATATTAACTCATAATACACATTAATGAGGTAATTATCACGTAGTGGGCCTTTACGACCCATTTTTCGCCATCCGTCGGGACAAAAAGGCTCACCATTGTATTGGGTACATCATCTAGAATCATCTAACATGATTCTATAATGATCTATAATAGGTTATAAGAATCTGCAAATGTTCTATAAAAGTTTGGAATGTTCTATAAGAATCTACAATAGTGTAGAAGAGTCCAAATGTGGTAGAATAATGTAGAACATTCTAGAATAGTCTAAAATATTATAAAGTAGTATGAAAATATGTAGATAGTTGTAGACTAGAGTAGAGAATTATAGAATATTTATAGAATATGTAGGAATTATTTAAAGAGTTATAGAGAACTTCTTAAACCGTTGGATCAAACGAATCATCACCGTCCCCTTAAGGAGGTGGAGTAGTATAAATAGGTGCAAGAACCCATTTGTAAACAATCAAGCATTATAAGCAAGTTTGAGTGAATATTACAAATGTTGTTCCCAAATATATTGTGCTTACTTTGCCATATTTCTACACTTCTTCACACACAAACTTCACACACACTTGAGGGAGTGTACAAATCATTATTAAGGGAACAAGTCTATGACATTAATGTTATCATTTACGTATAAGAAATTGAAAATTAGATAAAGTCTGTGGCATAATGCTAATTAAATTTATCATTGTTAGGAATCGATCCGTTGTCCAACTAGATCAACATAGCGGAATAAAGAATAAAGATAATAATATCTAACTAAATAAACTATTATTACAAAAGCTTCTAGGGCAAAAAATTACAAGTTGCATCAAAAATACAAAAGACACGCGTTGTGAGTGAAAACAAGGTATTCTAGTTTCTTTCAACCAAAGTCAAAATGCAGCTCCGATTTGTTCTTCGCCTTGGAACAAACATCTCCGTCACCAGGATCGAAAAAGAAATTGAAAATTACTTAAAATATATAAATGCATATTTTTTACATATTTTTTCCATCAAGATGATCGACAAATGAAATCGTGCAAATCGGATGATGAATTACACACAAAATTCGGATAACAAAATGTAATAACTACAATAAAGATTTGACACAAACATAAGCAAAAATTCTCCGACTATTCTAAAAAAATATTACAAAGAATTAAGAGATAAAATAGAAAAATAAAAAAAAAATTATTAGATAAAATCGAAATAAATTATTATAGCTATGTTTGAGAATTGGAAAATAATTATTTTAGAAAGATTATTAATAAAGGTTTAACTGTCGAAACTTCAATTATTTTGAATATTTTGTCATATTACTTACTTAAATTTATGAATTATATTTTTCAAAATTAATTAAATTATTAGTGATATACTCATATATATACCGAGGAAAACAAAAGGAAATTAGGTAAAATACCCCCAACAAGGGGTATTAAGGAAAAATACCCCTTCATTATTAAACAATGAAAAATACCCCTTTTTCCTCCTGAAAAGTCTAAAATGCCCTTATATTTAAAAAACCAAAAAAAAAAAAAAAAAAAAATAATATGAATAGGCGGAACCCTTCATTTGCCCATTACTCTCTCTCTCTCTCCCTCTCACGTCCGACTCATCTTCCATTCTTCTCACCTTCCAACCCATGTCCGACTCACGTCCGACTCCACTGTTTTCTCTCTTCGACACGCGAACGTCCTCACGAGAACCTATTCCGACGAGCACCTATTCCGACGAGTTGTTTGACGTCTCCGTTAGTGTTATCCATCGCGATTGTTTGACGTCTCCGTTTTTGAAAATCAAAGGTCATTCTTCGGTTGAAAAGGTTTGTTGTTTCATTTTCTTCTCTTATATGTTTATTTTAGTTAGTTTTTTTGAACCATTTTGGGTTTTGTTTTGAAAACAAAATAATAAATAGTTTAGGGTTTCATTATATGACTCCAAACGAGATTTAACGTTGAATTATTCATGTTTTGCGGAGTTAATGGTGTGTTTATGTTGGAATGTGCTTGTACTTGGCTTTATTCCAACATTTTTTTGTTGCCCACATATTAGCCATGTGTTTTGCCCACGGCGTTGCCCACATGAGTGCCCACATGAGTGCCCACGTCGTTGCCCACTTCAGTGCCCACTTCTTTCCCCACTTTGTGGAGTCTGTGATGTGTTGTGTGGAGTCTGTAGAGTCTATAGTGTGTTTTTAGGTTGGCATATGTATGGATTTGGGTCTTTTCATGAATTTTTAATCTTGCCCACCTATTTGCCTTGCAGTCTGCCTACATGTTTGCCTACTTGTATCTAACACTACTTTGTGGAGTCTGTGACGTGTTGTGTGGATTTTATGATCATATTCTGTAGAGTCTATAATGTGTTTTTAGGTTGGAATATGTATGGACTTGGGTGTTTTTGATAATTTTTATCTTGCCCACCTATTTGCCTTGCAGTCTGCCCACATGTGTGCCTACTTGTACCTAACACTACTTTTCATTGTGCAGTTCAAGAAAGATGGCGCTTGTTCAAAACGAAAAGGACCAATTTCCAGCGAGATTAAGTGCTCGTTGCAATCTGAATGAGGAAGTAAACAGAATAGTTGGTTTTTTGAGCGTTAGGAATAGACAAAGGTTCAGGGAATCGTGCTTTGGCCAATTCATGGATGTACAAAAGTTGAAATTTCAAGGCCAATTATATCTCCACCTTCTCTTTCGACAAGACAAGTCGATGTCATTGGACAAGATAACATTCCACTTCAACAATAAAGAGGCAGATTTTGGAGTAACTGAATTCTCATTGATCACAGGACTTGGTTTTGGGTCCAAGTCTACTATTCCATCATCCTCGGGGATCTTCAAAAAATGCTTTAGGAGATTTAATCCCCTTTGCCTGATACATGTGGAAAACGCTTTAGAAGAATGGTCCAAGAAAGAGAAAGGGGATGGAGATATGACCCTTAAGCTGGCTTTGCTATGTTTCTTATATGGTGTTCTTCTTGTAAGAGACCGTAAAACCAAAAAGATTGTGGAAGAATATATTCACCTTGTCGATGATCTAGAAGCATTTAATGCTTATCCTTGGGGAAGAGTAGCTTTCGATTTCTTGGTGAAAGAAACACGTGCCTGCATGGCCGGACGAGTAAAGGGTTTTTGGGAAAGAAAAGAAACGAAAGAAAAGCACGATTTTGAGAACTTTGACATCCACGACTTCCACCCTGCCTTACAAGTATGGGCATATGAGGCGATCCCCCATCGCCAAATTGTGTGCCATCACAACAAAAGCTTCCAAGAATCGGGTGCCACGTATTTTGCGTTGGTCAACCGGGCCACGGTTTTTACATTTGATAAATTGAAAACAACAATCTTCGGACTTTGCTTCCGGGGATGATGATACGATAAGCTTTTTAATCAATTTTTATTGTGTGTATGCATGCCCCATCGTGGCACTTGTATGCCCACATTATCGCCCACATGTTTGCCCACCTTTAAATTTGACATTCACTGCTGACACGATTATACCCACATGTTTGCCCACTTTTTGTGCCCACATTCACGCCCACATGTTTTTTTGACTTTTGTTTATATGTTTGTAGCTCGTTGTTCACAAACACCAAAACCATCCAAACCGGAGCAAGATATCGAGTCCTTGCAAAAACTTATTGTGTGGGAAGATGCACTTGAGAAAGAGGATTTGAGACAGAAAAAATGAAGAAGAAAAAAAAAAGAAATCTTTGAAAAGAAAAATGTTTGAGGAAAAAAATGAGGTGAAGGTAATGATCGATGGAGGGCCAAATCCTCCCATGGATCGTTTGGTTTGGTTTGTCGAGGAAAGTCGACAAAATTGAGTCCATGCTTGAAGTCAATAATGGAGCATTTGGGATGCTCAATTCTTTGAAGAGGTGGGCAAAGAACAAGCTCCATCGAGTGCCCACCGTAGTGCCGATGATGGTGCCGGCAACCGCTGTGCCGACAAGGATGGCGGGCGACGCAGCCCGCGTTGCCCAACACGATGACGACGACTTGCTCGCCGACATTGTTGCCGAACAAACCTGTCGACATTCCTGGCCGACAAGCCTTCATCCCCTTCTTCGATGTTTCCTCAAAAGGTATACCAGGACTGTGTGTGATGAAACCACTTCGATGAAAAGAAAGATACACCAGGTCCTTTTGCCCTTGTTCCTAAGCTAGCAGACGGCGCAACCCATTACATATGTCCCGCACAAAGGATTTGAAGAATTGATTGCCAAGCCTTCAAAACTTGATGCATTACTTTCGATGGTTCAAACCACTAAGGTTGTGGCTTCAAATCCAACAATTACCAGGATGGTGCATCCGAAAGTGATGGGGACAATGCCAAGCCTCGATTTTGTCGATATTGGTAGTCCGTCGATTCGGATCTCCAAAACTTGGTGACGTTGTTTATCAAAACGTAAAGGGCGATAAAACCTGGCCCCACGAAGAAATCACCTTTACGGACCCAAGTCATCATGTCCCACCGAGGAAGAAGGGTAAGGTGGTTGTGGAGGATGCTCCGGAAATTCCTCAGCTGCAACTCTTTGATCCAATGGGCCTTTACCCACAGGCCTTGATTGAAGAATTTGAGAAGTGGTTTGATGAAAACAAGGACAACAAGGACGTAGTTGTTCATTGTTCAGTTGAGGAAGGTCACAAATTTTGTGCCTCGTGGTTCTTGAATATCCGTGACACAGAAGGATGGCTGGATGATCAGGTATGTGAATAAAATCACTTCCATTTTCCCCGCCCACTTCTTCACCTATCTTCCCGCCCACTTTTATTTTTACTTGCCTACAACTCGCTTCTTTACCTGTGCCCACATATGTGCCCACATTGCAAAATGGACTTGTTGATGCGCCTCATTGCGTACAAATCAAAAAAATGGCCTGAACGTTTCTTGTCGAACTGGACAACCGTTGATATGCTATTTTGGGTACGTAGCATCATTCATTTACACAAACATTTCATTCATCTTGTTTTTTGATATAAATTTGTTTATGACATTGATTTACTTTTATTTGACGAATAATTTGGACTATAAAATGGGGTGCCAAGTTTGTGAAAGCTTTAAAGAACAAAAAGAAACTCGGTCTTGGTGGAAGGAGGACGAGACTATGCTGGAATATTTGATGGGCACATATCCAATAGACGGTGTAGGGAAATCATGGGCTGATGTTGAGAAGGTCTATGGCATAGGCCACGTCACTGGCAACCATTGGGTGGTATATGAGTTGGACTTGAACAAAAAGTTGATCGTTGTATATGATTCAATGTCCGACTCCAAGTCATTCAATACTTATATTGACAATTAAAGTAAATTAGCGTTGATCTTTACCAAGTTTGTGCGAGGAAGCTCATATTTGGGACAACAGGGTCGAGCCCACCCAAAAGGATTGGAATATTGAATGGTATGAGCATCCTCCGCAACAATTGAATACCAGTGATTGTGGAATAATGTGCATGAAGATTGTGGAGTCCTTGGTCACGGGCGCGGTGTAGTGAAAATCAACCCCAAGAGGTGCGATGAATTCAGCTCGAATTTGCTCGAATTATACAAAGAAGAAAATATTAGATGTTAATTTGTAAGTATATTGTGTGGATTAAACTTTTATTTCTGTTTCCTATATTAGATGTCAATGTAGTACTTGTATATTATTTATGACGTTAGTACTTGTATATCAATCGTAATTATATATGACATTAGTACTTGTATATTCTTGTAATTCCAAATTAGGCCTGCCCACAATCCTGCCGACAATCATGCCTACGCAAATGCCCACTATTATAAAAAATTGTATAAGACACAGATCTAAAATTAGGCATGCCCACAATCCTGCCGACAATCATGCCTACGCAATTGCCAACTATATTCAAAATTTGTATAAGACACCTGCTTAAGCAAATGTAAATATTAAACAGTTTAACAATCATAAACAATGTAAAAATCTCAAAACATTAAAGAGTTTACATGCCCACAATCCTCGCTTACAATAATGCCTACGCAATCGCCCACTATTACAAACTTTCGTATAGGACACAGATGTCATGCCCACAATCCTGCCCACACTCCTGCCTACCGTTTTGCCCACAATCCTGCCGACAATCATGCCTACGAAAATGCCCACTATTTCAAAATTTTGTATAAGACACATCTGCTTAAGCAAATGTAAATATTAAACAGTTTAACAATCATAAACAATGTGAAAATCTCAAAACATTAAAGGGTTTACATGCCCACAATCCTGCCTACAATAATGCCTACGCAAATGCCCACTATTACGCAGACTTTTGTATGACACGGATGTCATGCCCACAATCCCGCTACACAAATGCCCACAACCCCGCCCACTTTCTAAGATTTGATATTACTTCACCGGAATGGGTTTCTTGCATGTTTTGCGATTATGACCGGTGCCTTTACATCGGCCACACTTCCTTTTCCGTGGACAATATCCTCATTTTCCGTGGCCTACCGCTAGGGGCCGCATGATTGAGGCAACACATTCAATCGATACTTCCTGGGGTATTCCGAGTCCACGTGGCCTATAGGAAGATGGCCTCTGCATATGCATCTATTAGTGCATCAGTTGTGTAAAATTGAGAGGCGAGTTCGTACCTTGGCATTCCAACTTTCCTAGTTGCTGCTAGTGCATGTGTACATGGTAATTGATCCAGCTGGAACACATTACATGTGCACTTTCTTGCATTCAAATCGACCTCGGCATTCCTATCACCATCAAGTACATAGTAGGTGTAGTAATGCGATGTTTGGACATCCATCCTCCTACTCTTTTCATCCCGCTCTCGAACAATTTTCTCCAATCATTCAATGGATATTTCATCTTCATGACCACATTACGCCGTTCGCATACCACCTCATCAACATCATTAAGATTGCATCCAAAAGGGCCACGGAGGGTATTCCCTAGCATCCTTGAGCACGGCATTAAGACTCTCCGCGATATTGGTAGTCATGATGCTATATCTTCTACCCTAAAAAACACACGAGCCCATTGCTCCTTCGAATATTTTCGATCGTCGGTAGTTATATATATCACTAGATACAAAATATATCTCGTTCATGATATGTCGAAAATCGGATTCATTATATGTCTTAGCGGCACAATAGAGTAGAGTGATACATCGACATCCTTAAATTTGGCAACAACATTTTGTCTTAGATGGTAGATGCAAATTCCATGGTGTGCATCGGAAAACTTCTTAACGGCATTAACAATAGATGATGGCGATGCGAGATAATAACCAAATCTTTCTTCTCCGCCAACAAGCCATTTATCTTTTCAAGAAACCATTTCCATGAAGCGTCATTCTCCGAAATCAACAATGGCAAATGCTAAAGGGTAAATTTGGTTGTTACCGTCCATACCGGTAGCCACTAATAACATACCTCGGTATTTCCCCTTTAGATGCGTACCATCCACGGCTAATACGGGTCGAATACATGTCCAAAATCCACGTATACATACACCTAAAGCCATAAAATAATATTTGAAACAACCACCTTCATCACCTCAATCTCGGTCACAAGACTCGATTGACTTGTTGGACACGCTCCAAGTAAGCCGCAAGTTGTTTGAACGAATCTTCCGAGAACCTCTAACAAATTTAATTGCTTCTTCCTTTGCTCTCCATGCTTTGTCATAACTTATGTCCACATTGAATTTATCTTTTATTTCAAAGAATAATAGCTAGAGGTGGGTATGAATGTGTGGGTTGTTTATACCGTACATAATCGCTCACCCAACACCTTACTCCTAGCTGCGATGCTCATGGTTGTTCATTTCAATCGAACACTCATGACAATTTATATATTTCACAACAACCCATAGATGCCCACCTCGCCGCCTAGTCACGCGTATCATCCACCCACAATTTTTATCCACACACTTGGCAACAAATCTAATCGTATCGACTTTTTAACAATGTGTTGTCTATTTTTCAAAGATACAAATTATTGCAAGTCGCCGAGTAAATTCTTCTTTCGTGGAAAACTTGACCAACCCGTAAATCATCATCTACTGAGATAGAGTTACAACGCTTGTTTGATTGCTAATAGGCCACACACCACTCGTGCCTGTTTCGCCGATTGTGACTCCTTTTGCATGATTGACTACCATGCCTAGTATGCCCACCTTCATGCGCTACCTTCATGCCCACAATCTTGCCCACAATCTTGCCTGCCCACATTCTTTGTCATTCTTATGCCCACTGACCGCCCACAATCTTGCCTTTACACTTCTCGCCTACCATTATCCCGCCCATCATCATGGCGATTTTCTCGTTGATGTTCTTGCCTACTCTCTAGACGACTTTTGTGCCCACCCCCGAGTTTAGCATTCCCCCCCTTGTCAGCCCTCAACACCACCACCACAACCACCACCACTACCATCTTCGTCCTCCCAAAACAGAGGTCATTCTCAAGGTCTTCAATAGTCATACCTAAATATTCTTCAAAACCGGATGTTTCTTTGACAACCCCTTTGCCTTTATCGATGTTATTCTTGGGCGTGGTAGATCCTCTTGAACAATTGGGATGTAGATAGTTTCAACACCACCATCATTCTCTTGAAGTAATAGGACAATCATCGCCACTTGACATATCTACATCCTCCCAAAACATAGGGTCATTCTCAAGTTCTTCCATAGTCATATCAAAATATGGAAGTGTACTTGGTTTTCTTTTCTTTTTTTTCATTTTACGCTTTTTTTTCAGACGCACCTGGAGGTGGCATAAGCTCTTCAATGATAGGTTCTTTTTTAATTGGTAACATCACTTGATTGCTACTTAGTCGACTCCAAAGAGTGTTTTTTCTTCTTCTTATTTTCCCTTCTAATCGACAAATCGGAATGACAAAGGCTTCTCGCTATTCATGCGAACAAGTAGCTTTGACATCGTCATCATCGGATGGACATGGTGGCAAAAGGATCAACATGTTCATAGCCAAACCAATCGGTCAACTCTATTTCACACTCATATGGATTGAATTTAGAGAAAATATAAGCTTTCCGCAACAATTCGAGCGTAAGTGAACTCGAAAGGAAGAGAACAGTTTTGGAATGCTTCCTCTGTATACCTCCATCGGGATGTACTTATGTCACAATCCCAAACTCCATCCCATAAGAGCATTATATGAACCCCCGGCAAAAATAGATAGATATAAAAGATCGGTTTAGTTTGTCCACCCACAAAATTTTGACATTCAATGTAATCGCCCACATGAATACCCACCCAAGTGCCCACATCCTGTCCGATTCACTTTGTCCTCCCAAACAAAATGACATTTGAATTTAATCGCCCACACAATCGCGCCCACATAAATACCCACCCAAGTGCCCACATCCTCCGTCCAGTTTCACTTGTCCACCCACAATTTTTAATATTTGACATAACCGCCACCCAATTGCGCTACGGTTATGCCCACGTGTTTGCTTCATGATACAACTTGCGAAAAATCGAAACTTTTCAAATTATACCCATTTCAAAAATCGTGAAAAATTGGTTAATTGAACCATTTTGCGAAAATGAAAATCATTAACATTACACGAAAGAACAATCAAAACTAACCTTTATCCATATTTTTGATGCAAGAATCGAGATTTATTGTCGAACACAGGGTTCTCGATTTTGCCTCCTTCAAACGCGTCGCATTTACTAGGGTTCGTAATTTTGAAGAAGAGCTCGAAAATCTTGTAATGTTGATCTCTTTGCTCGAAATGTTGAGAAGTAGGCTTGTAATGGTGAAACTAGGGTTTGTAATGGTGAAAATGAAAGGCCCGCAATTTAAAATTTCACTCCCGCCATGTGCTCGCTTTTTTTTTTTTTTTTGATTTTTTTAAGTTAAGGGTAAAGTAGACATTTTAGGTAGGGAAAAGGGGTAGATTTCATTGTTTAATAAAGTGGGGGTATTTTTCCTTAATACCCCTTGTTTGGGGGTATTTTACCTAATTTCCCAAAACAAAACTGCCCTCCTACCCTCCTTGCTCCTAGTCCAACACTCCGCCGCCGCCACGGCCACCCCGCCGCCGCTATCGTCTCCTGTACCATCAAATGGGTTTCTTCGACTTGAACATCCCCTACCACGAATCTGACCGCCATGTCGTCGACAAATCCTCCCTAAAAGGCCGCCGCTTGAAGCTCGCCCTCAAAGCCATGGAGCTCGGCTACACTGGCGTCGCATACAACCGCACCATCAAAGGCGTCATGTCCGAATCCGACCGCTGCTCCACCATTTTCTTCCCTCTCTCGAAACTAACGCCATCCTCCTCCTCCTTCTTCGCGGCCGTCAAGTTACATCGCGAGCTCCTAAACGTCGCCGTTTCGTCCCCTTTCCGCCAGTACACTCGACTCACAGCAATCGTTGATATTTCCTCTCAAGCGTCGGCTCTCAATGCCGGGAACCCTATTCTCAAGAGCTATGATATTGTTGCTGTTAGGCCCATGAACCAAAATGCCTTCGATCAGGCTTGTCAAACATCAGAGGTGTGTAGTATCTTTTGGCGAATAAATTGAGCTTTTTTAATGTTTAATTGAATTTGGTTTTGGTGTTGAACGTTCAGGTGGATATGATCGCCATAGATTTCTCGGAGAAGTTGCCGTTTAGGTTAAAGCAACCTATGGTTAAAGCTGCCATCAAGGTTCCTTCTTTGTTCCGTTGTATTTATCTCCTGTTATTTCATGTTTTCGGAGAATCTCTGTGGTTAGTTTCATGTCTGGTTTGATTATGTATGCTTTGAGCTTACATTTGAACTGCAACCTTTTTTATTAACTCATGAGGATTAGCTTGGATGTTGAAATAGGAATCTCAATGTTCTTGCAATGGAGTTCCATCATTTGAGAAATTTGAACTTGTGTGCACTTAGAACACTCGCATAGTGGACGTGATCAAGTATGGAAGCAAGAAATCTTAGTTTGTCAATATATAGACGGTGAAGCTGGACGACACATCTCTTTTCCAATAATGTTGCAGAAGTTATATTCCTCGAATACATAAACCTATAGATTAATTATCAAACTAATTGAATATGTTTGAGTTGTTTGAGGGCATAGTCATTTTTGAAATCCAATCACCCCAAAAATTCCCTACAAGATTTAAGCCCATGTCCGATATAGAGTGAGTTTCCGGAAATAGATTTATGTTCAAGGTTTTTTCAGTGTCTACCATTTTCTTGAATCTGGTTGATATTCTTTTATCCTGTGGTTTCGCATGTCAAAAGCTTGACTATCAAGTCGAATTACTTAAGGTGAAGTTAATCTCCTCTTTTTGTGTCTTTCTAGTTGCAACATCAAAATTCATTATTCAACAGTGAAAAAAAGAAATGGACCATGCAACATAACCATACAAGACCTAGATTTTCTTGTGTACTTTTGTTCATATCACGTCTCCACTTCATTGAGCAGCTGATTGATTTCAGACTCAAGTTGTTACTTGATTTCTAAAGGAAAAACTAAGAGGCGCAGAGATAAAAAATTCTCTGTATCCCTTAATTACAGGAAAAATAGGTAAATCAAGAATTGGATTAACTACAGTTGGGTGACAGGCTACGGAAATTTAATTTGGATTAAGACTAAAAGGCAGTCTAAAGGAGGAACACTTCTTTTAGGATAGTAATGAAGATCTCAAGGAGCTACTGAAGATGCCATTGCAAATATTTGATATCATTGTTTATATGTTACATGATGCTTTAATATGTTTTATCTTTTGCATAGGTTTTGTTATTTTATTTACTTGAGCAAGGAAAACTATCATTTAAACATCTTCTTTGACAAATACAATTTTTTCAAGAGTTGGAGGTTATGTAGTTGGTGCTTATGTGGGCAAGGGTTGCCCCAAGTTAGATTTTAGTTAGGGCTAGAGAAAGGATAAGAATGGGATTAATGATAGTAATTGGATAAGAACATAAATGTATTAAATGTGAAAATTCACTAATTCTTGCTAATCTTTGACAAGTATAAAATTATAACTCTTAATTCTAAGACAACATAGTAATACCAAGTTGAAAAGGCAGAGGCATGCACCTCTAGTTTCAATTGCGATTAGCCTATAGGCTTAATTATGATGATCTCCCTTGCGAAATAGCTAAATTGCTGAGAATTGAGAATTTGAAAAAGTGATGAAAAGTATAGAAATGATTTTGAATGAAAAATAGTGACAACAAGGTACCACAAAGAAGATTTTCCAACTTTCGCCAAGAATAGGAAATAATATATGATGGGGTGAAGTTATAACTTTTCCGCGCAATATGTATTGTATGTACTTCTCTGGTTACCTAGAACTCCTAGTTTTAAGATGAAAACCGTAAGGGGCGATATGTTGGGAAATACACTGAATAATTTATTTAAATGTCAACTGTGGTTTTGCTTGGGTGAGTGTTGGACATTCCTGAGTCTCATTAGTCATTACTATACTCTGGAAATCTTCTTTCCCCCCCCCCACCCACCCCCACCATTTTAGACTATTTCTAGTTGATGGTTTTAACTAATATTTCTGCATATTTTGATGTGCAGCGGGGGATATACTTTGAGATCACATACTCTGGTCTTATTGCTGATATACAATCAAGACGACAAATGATATCCAATTGCAAGGTGAGTATCTAGGATTTGTATAAGCCTGGTTGTGTTTTTCTCCCTATGTGTTTCCTACATGAGCCATCGAAGCTCAATTAGACATAGAACCATGACATGAGTGAGAAGTGTCCGATATATACATGGAGCATAGAGGTTAACTGTTCTCTGGAGTTATATAAATCATTCCTAATAGCTACACTATTTGGAGTAGTAGTGAACTTTTGGCCACTGAATTTTAGCTTAGTGCATGCACGCTCGTCTCGTATTAATCTGGACAATGTTGAGATCATTGGAAGTGTCTCCTCAGAATATTTCCATTGCAAGGGGGTTGGAAGGCAGATTACAAGGTGTCATAGTTGTACTGTTGGACAAATGAAGATATCACTGCAAGGATTCTCATCTTTTGTAAGACTTAGTTAATCCAGTAATTAAAACACAGTTTTAAAAATAAATACATGTCGTTTTTCGTATGTGTACTCGACAAATGAATAAGTTAATTTTCAAAATAAATGAATTGACTTATCCACCACCGTTATGCCACGCCAACTCCAAAGCCAAGGTATAAAATTTTTCAAATTCGATTACTAACTTAAACCAAAATAATAAACAAAAGGAAAATCGAAACATCGACTACTAAAAAAATGCTATCTGATTAATCATCTTCCTCTTGGTCTTCCTGTGGATCTTCCTTTGGATCTTCATCTTCGCTAGATTCGCGTGGAGGGGCATCGTCGCGTATGTTCTGCTCTTCAGGCAAGTAATGAGGGTCGTTTATTGTGAGTTGTATATGATCCACCCACCAACGCCGGTATGCCGAAGTAAAATATTCGTAACTACCTCATGATCGGACACCTTGGACATCTCGCTATCATCTGGTTATAGATTTCTCTTGCCATTCGCAAGGGTATCTCCTGAAGGGTATTGATAAATCTTAGTATGCCTTCTCAATCGGGTACCCAGTGACCAACGTATCTTGCTTCTCTCCATAACTCAAACATGATTGTTAAGTGTAATACAACGCTATGGCTTGGATCCCACTGATACGTTTAAGTAAATTTCTATCTTTGCATTCCTATCTACACTACTAACGCCGGACTTCCGTGCTGTATACCCCTTACGTGCCATCTATAGAGCATGAAAAGAAATTAAGTTTCGCTAAGTTCTTTCTATCTACAGAATTCATCAGTATCCAACAATCATATTCTATCATATGTGCTGTGCATCCAAGAAATCTTAGTTAATCATCATTCTTTTTTTTTCTATGCAGTAGGAATCTTTAAATTTGTGATAGCAGTATCTAGCAATTGGCAATAGCAATATTAGTAGCAATTATATTAGCAGTAGCAATAGCAATCGAATTTGAAAAATTTTGTACCTTGGTTTTGGAGTTGGCGTGGCATAGCGGTGGTGGATAAGTTGATTCATTTATTTTGAAAATTAACTTATTCATTTGTCGAGTACACATACGAAAACTACATGTATTTATTTAATCATCATTCTTTAAGTAATTTGCTAGCAATAAGAATCAAGGTAAACGATGTAACCTTAGGATACTATGAGTAGTTTAGGCAAAACTCTTCCAAAAGGAGGAAAAGAGCATAGAAAACTTAGATATTGTATTGATATTTGAATTTGCTAATAAACAGGATCTAATGAGGTCTATAAAGTACATTTATAAATAAAGAATTATAGTAGAAACTTTTTTAGAGTTACTTGTTTTTTTAATAAATACCATGGCTAGGAGATCCGAAAGGAGAATGTTGCATGGTATAATTTCAACGTTGAAAGTAAAATGATGTTTTGGTATCTCTGAATTTAGAAAAATGGCTCATATTACACTTATAAATATATACTTGAACTGGCAAATGTATAGCTGCCACCATTTTATTTAGACTCTAGGCATGGCAAGTATAATTATGGCAATAAACCCATGTCAATATTGACAAACTGAAACACAGTTTCCTCTGTTTTTCTATTCATTTCTCCCATTTTCCGCTCCAACATAAGGACTGGAAAGCAGACAGTAATTGCATTCAGTAGATATCTCATAACGTTTCTAAGGTTATAATGACTACATAATATACCCGTGGATTTATTTGATGTTCTGATACTACACTATATAGAGGTGGGAATGGCTCTGTTTGACTCATAGCTAATATACTCTATATATTTAATAGGGATAATTACAGAAACTCCCATGAGGTTCGGGCTAATTACAAAAAACCCAATTTTTTTGGAAATTACAGAAACCCCCTTTAGATTTGATCCGTCTTACATTTCCCCCTTCATATGCAAAGAACATTTCAAAAGCTCCCGTTTCGTTCATCAAAATATTACATTTACCCATTAAATTTAATACACAATCAAACCTCAAGGTTTTTTTTTTTTTTTTTTTTAAATTTTTAAAAACCTCTTGGTTTTTTTTGTAATTAGTGCAAACCTTGGGGGATTTTTGTAATTATCCCTATTTAATATTATACAACTAGCACTCTTACTAGTTAGCAAAGTTATGACATCATGTGTTGGTCCACATCGTTAACAATGTTTTTACATCAACATAGTGCATGCTCTTGAGAAATTTAATTTTCTTATATGCACTAAATGTCTACAGATTTGTGACCTCTTTAGTTCAGTCTAAGTTTCTTCAGAAGAATTGAACTCTATTTACTTTCAGAGAATATATCGCACTTATGTTTTCTAAGATATCTTGGGTAGTTTTCTACTAATTCAGAAGAATTGAACTCTATTTAATTTCAGAGAATATATCGCACTTATGTTTTCTAAGATATCTTGGGTAGTTTTTCTACTTAATAAAAAATTTTCTGGTCCCAAATAGTGTGCATTTGGCCAGAAATTATGAAACATTATAAGGGTAAGTTAAAAAGAAAAAGTAAAAGAAAAAAACTAAGAAAAAAATTGGTTTAACATTACGTGCATGACTTTTAAATACTACGTAACATTAGTATGATTTGTGACAGAGGAGTGAATGTTGACCTTTCTTCTCGTCCACATTTTGCGGCATGTTTCTAGAGTAAGGCTTGTGCCATCCCTGTCATATTTAAATAAGATCAGATGTTAGTTTAACTGCTAATGCTATGCTCAAACTCCAAATGTTTTCTAGCAGTCACCTGCTACATTATGTAGTATTGGAATAAATCTAGTTGGGAAACTAGTTTGTGCTTAAATTTATGAAGATTATGTGTCAAATTCTTTTACATGCTATGTTAAATATGGACCTTAATGTGGTACGGAATGTGTTCAAATCCTTCTGAACTCCCAATTTCTGAATTTTCAATGTCATACAGTGCATGTTGAGTGTGCTATTCTATTTCACTATCTTTGTTATGTTCATGAGCAAGCATGTGTATTTCTCTCCATCTGTTCATTACTGGGAGAGGTTCTGTTTCACTTTGTAATTCATTCTAACTGTATAAGCCCAGCTACTTGTAGATTGGACACGAGGAAGAATCTGATTATCTGTAGTGCTGCCCCTTCTGTAACTGAACTTAGAGGGCCTCAAGATGTCGCAAATTTGTTCTCTCTACTTGGGCTCCCTACGGAACGTGCTAAAGCAGCTATTTCCAAAAATTGTAGGTATGCAATCTTGCTGACTCTTTACAATATCTTCTGGGATAATTACAAAAATTACCCCTGAGGTTTGAGCTAATAACAAAAAAACCCAGAGGTACCTGAAAATTACAGAAATCCCCTTGAGATTTGATTATGTATTTACAATTTACCCCCTTCATAAGAAGAAAACATTTCAATTACCCCTTTACATATTTAAAAATATTAGAGTTACCCCTTTACATTTAAGACAGTCAAATCTCAGGTTTTCTTTTTTTGAAATTTCTCTCTCTTTTTTTTTTTTTTTTGTAATTAACCCAAACCTCAAGGCTAGTTTCTGTAATTACCTCTTATCTTTTAACCTTATCTCATTTTCCCAATGAATAACAGTTTTTTTTATCTATTTGTTTTCTGGTCAGATCCCTCCTAGCTAATGCATTAAGGAAAAACATTTTTACAAGGAGGCTGTGAAGGTCGAAGAAATACCATCCGGCGGACAATTTAATCCAGCGCAGTCTGCATTTGATGACTGGCTTAAATGGGATCCTCTTTCTAGTGGTGAGGGAGATATGCTATTAGACGACATGGAGAAGTCTTTCGCCATCTCCAACACGCTAACAGAATCTGTGAAAAAACCCATCAACTTCACCTCAAATATGAATGGCCTGCCTGCGCATGGTTTGCATATCAAAGATCTAATATCTGTGACTAAGGCAGCTTTAGAACCACCAGAAACTAATAACTTTGAGCCTGTTGCCATGGAGACTGAGAAAGCCGCAATAATTGAAAAACCCGAAGAGCAGGGTGACCTTAATCCTGAAGGGCTTGTTGCTCTTCAGGCTCGGTCAGAACAGGGTCAAATTTCTGCTAATGATGCAAAGACTGGACATGAGGCTTCTGGTTTTGAAGATTCTGAAATGTCATATTTTTCAACTCATAATGGCACTTATACTAATTCTGAAGAAACTGTACCAATTTCGAGCGAAAATCTGGATCACTCAAATGACTCGAAGCAAATTACAAAAATGCTTTACATGATACACCATCCGAAGTGTATGGAGGAAATGCTTTACATGATGATGTAGGTATTATTACAAAAATTGAAACGCCTATCACTGATAATCATGTTTCAAAGGAGCTTTTGAATCCGTTAAATGAATCTAGTTTCTCTGCCTTTGCATTAGAGGAGTCCGATGTGGCAAATCGATGTGGTGTAGGTGTATGTGCTCAAGAAGGTGTTCCTAACGAGATTGACAGTGAAAACAAACAAGAGCTACACGTGGCATCAAATGATGCACCTTCTCAAGATGTCTATGTGGAAGGAAAACAATATTGTGAAATGACTGATAGTTCGCTAAAGTTAGGTGATTGCTTGCCTGTTGATGGACTTTTAAATCCGACTACAGATGTTAACGAACCCATCTCCTATGATGTGATGGGAGACAGGGAGCAGATAGATTCTGTCACTAATTATCGAGGCCTCGGTAAATCTCAAGCAGGTATGATTCAGTTCTCTCTCTTATTATTTTGGGATAATTATAGAAACTACTCCTAAGGTTCGGGGTAATTACAAAAAAAACCCAAAGAAGTTTCAAAATTACAAAAACCACCCCTTAGGTTTGATTCTATTTCTGCCTTAATTTTAAGGGGTTAACTGAAATATTTCTATAAATGTAAACGGGGCTTTTGAAATTTTTTTTCTTATGAAGGGGAAAATCTAAGACGGAATCAAACCTCAAGTGGTTTTTTGTGATTTTGAAACTACTCCGGGTTTTTGTTGGTTGATCTTTCGCTTCAAACCTAAAATTGTTCTGTTCATCAATCTGGTGTGACAAATGTTCTTGCTTTTGTCTGATTATGTCATTTTGTACGATCTATTCTATCACAATGACACTAAATTAATCCTTTTGGGAATTATGGAAGAGATACTTCTACTAACTTTGTGGTGCCAACTTCATGTTTCTCAGTTCTTGCAGGAAGAGAGAGAAGAAAAAACGAAATTCACCTCATAAACCTTTATTGTTTCCGTTCAAGCGTTTTTGAATCCTAGGCCTTCTAAGAGGAAGTCCTGGAAGTAAAAGCCACTAACTAGTATGTACTATCATGACTTAGATTTTTCAGCTTACTTCAATTTATGTGACAATTGTTATGCAGGTGTTGTTCTGTTTCTTAAAGTTCATGAGAAATAGTCATAATTTTGATCGAATCATTGTAGCTACGGTTCAATTACGTTATCGAGATTAATTTCTCAATAGTGGAAATTGTAAATCTTGAGAATTTTGCAAGTTTTTTTTTTTTTTTTTTTTGTGGGAGTATGAAATTTGTTAATAAGAGACCAATTTTAATCTACCTTGAGTTTGTAATTGACATCATTTTGAGGATACTTGAGATTATTCTGAATCAAAAGAAGAGAAGGATGTGATGAAGTAACTCTAGGTTCAAATAAATATTAGATTTTTACTTTACACAATTTGTGGCACTTTTTTTTTTTTTTTTGGGATAACCGGGTTCGAACTTACGCCCGACTAGTCCCGAGATGGCAGTCCGGGACACTGCAAACTGCCACCGGATAAATCGGGGATGTGCCTAAATGGTTAGAGTCGACCAGGTCCAATCGCTTACAAAGAACAGATAATCTACTCCCTGCCTAGAATCGAATCCACGCAACAATGAAACAGAGCGGATGATTGGCCCTCCCTTCACCATTCGGTTATGCCGCGGGGGCCACAGTTTGTGGCTCTTCATATGAGCAAAGAGAGCTTAAGGTATATGCTATGTCTCATCAGGTTGGAATGAGCTCAAAAACTATTTAATGCAATTTGCATGATGATTTTGTGAAGGTTTTGGAAATGATGACAGGCCAACCTACATCACTTTAATTGTTATAAATATCATAGACTTGCTGATTAATGCTTTGCATGTGCTAGGCTATTTTTCTCAAGTGAAATTATAATGTTACTTTTATCTTTTAAATATGGTGAGAGTGGCTGCTGTCTGTTACTTTTTTGGCTTAGGCATTCCCTTTTCCAGCATAATAGGGACTTATTAGTGTCGGGTAGGGGTGATAATTTTTGACACGACACGATAAAGACGACCTAAAACGATATGAAAATAACGGGTTAGTGTTTAGCCTTATCGTGTTAGGTCGTGTTTCGTGTTTTTTGTGTTTACACGAGAAGGACACGAACACGATAGTGACACGATAATGACACGACACGAATACGATAAGGACACGTTTACCTAGTAACACGATAATGACACGACACGAACACGAAAATGACACATTTACCCGCATAGTGACACGATAACCTGATATTTTGTATGTTTATATTGTGTATTGTCGTGTAATACCGTGTAATATCGTGTAATTTGATATCGCGTATTAACATATAAATCATTTTTTTTTTTGTTTTTGACTTATCGCGTACGACCGCGTAAATTTACGTTTTTCGTGTTCGTGTTCGTGTCGGAGCGCATCCTTATCGTGTCGTGGTTCGTGTGTGTTTCTTATCGTGGTCGTGGTCGTTATTGTGTCGACCGAAAACACGATACGATAACACGATTTGCCACCCTTAGTGTCGGGCTTTTTTAAGTCATGAATTATCTTTGCTTATTATTCATTAATTAGTGGATCTGACCGTGTTTGGCCGAGCTTATTTAAAAGATCATACAAACTCGTGACGTTTTATAAAATGTTTTTAGAGCTTATGAGATGGTAGATCTCATTTTGAAAATAAGTTGTTGAAGTGTTTGAATATAAAATCTTGATAAAGTTTTTAAGATGTTAGTAATGATAATTTTTTTAGTTAAAATAGTCAAAACTAAAGGAGCGAGAATGTTGGGCGACTAAATATGAACACGAACAAAAAATGAGAGTAGCGAGAGATGAGAATGTTAAGATGGATGCGCGGACATACTAGATTAGATAGAATAAAAAATGAACACATCGAAACAAAGTGGGAGTAACATCAATAGATGAGAAAATTAGAGAAACTCGATTAAGATAGTTTGGACATGTTTATAGGAGACCGTTAGATGCACCGTGCGACGTGTAGAAGACAGAGAATCACTCGCGCAAAATCCAAAAAAAGACAGAGGAAGAGCTAAAAAGACTTGGAAAGAAAATATTAAAAAAGATATGTTATCTAGAAATAAATGAAAATATGGCTTATGATCGTAAACGATGACGTTATATGATCGATATAGCCGAATCTCATTTAGTGGGATTAAGGCTTAGTTTGTTGTTGTTGTAGTCAAAAAGGAGATTTACCATTTAAAAAAATAGCTTATAAGCTTTTACATCGTTTAATTATTTTATAACACCTAATTAGTAGGTGTGATTTTGTTAACATGATGAGTCGTAGACATAGTGGATAACCCACCGCCACCGCCGGCCGACAAGAACCAACATGGCACTTCTAGGGGCCATCTTGTTTAGTATTTTTATTAGCCTTTTGCTTATAATAAATAAAGAACAGATTCAGATTCTAAGTCAAAATAGTTACTCCTGATTTTCACATTATTGTATTGCTGAAATCAATGATTCAGTAACATGAGAAAATGAAATGATTAGAGTAAAGAGATTGTGCAATTTGTTGCTTTTGCATTATAAAATATGTGGTATGGCTCCTAAAGCCAAACATGCCCTTTCTCATTTTGTGAGATAGTTGGAAAGTGTAGGGTGCATTTTAGTAGCTAAGCTTTATGTTAAATAATTTAATACAAATATTAATGGTGAGATATTAGTGTTTTCCATGTTTGTGGGGGCAATGTCTCTAAACTTTATTTGGGTAGATCAAAATGCTCGGGACGCCCCCATAAGCCCGACGCAGTGTGGACAATTGCGTAACTAGATGTGTGGGGATCCTCGCCGATCAAAGAAAAAAAGAAAAAAAAAAAAGGAAGATGGAGCTGATGGATGGTTATTTATGAAATACTTTTAGTTTAGGACAATTAGGGCATATGTGCTTTTTTATGCTTATAACGACGTCATTTTGTGTTTTTCGTTTTTTTTTTTGCTAGTTTTCTTTTATGTAATATTATTGAGGTTTCTTTGTTGAGGGGGATTTCGTATCGCTCGCTTGGTACTAATGAAACGGGTTTATGATATGATGTGTTATATAATAATACAAGTATCATGTTATGATTATCTACGGTCTTGTAGATGCTACTCCTAGAGGAATAGTAGCATTTACCATAGATTTGCATACAAGACACGCGTCGGAATGTGTGATTTTGTGTGAATTACACATTAATAACAAATCTACGGTTGATATGCACCTGGTGTACTTCTCCAGTGTAGCATGGAATAAACCATGTTAAAGCAGGTTTATAAGCTGTCAAATGTATGTATATCATCATATGTAATCCAACGTTCTAGAATATCACAACTGTATAACAACTCATCATGAAAATGTGAAAGTAAACACATATAAATGCATGCATATATTTTTGAGTTATTGTTTATATGATTTTTTTTGAGCTTTTCGTCCTGTCACCCCATTTTTATGTGCCAGCCCACCTTACTTATGTGGGCTGGCTACGACATTGATCATATGTAATCCAACGGTCTAGAATTTCAGTCGTATAAGAACTCTTTACTCATGACAATGTGAGAGTAAAACACACAAAAATGCATACATAATTCTCATATCTCAATTTAAACAAAATCAAGACACAAGCAGGGCAATTTGGAAATTTCCTCCCAGGTGACCAACCCTCAACCATCTAAATCATATTATGTGACAGCCAATCATATTATTCTCCATTTCCAAGATTTCCACACATTTTTCTATAGCCATTGCCCCTCAATTTTTCTTCAAATAGTGATTACTGTAAGAACTAATGCTTATTTTTGTAGTGCTTAATTCTGCTGGAGCCACTGTCCACATTGACCTGAGATATATAGCCACTACTTATTGGTAGAACATCATTTTTACACATATATAGGTATAATTACAAAAACTACCCTGAGATTTAGCCTAATTACAAAAAAACTTCAGTTAGTTTTCAAAATTACAAATACCCTTAAATTGTTACAAGCACCTATTTGAGGTTTCTATTTTCCTAACAAATATATGTCAAGGGGACTTAGTTGTAATTTTGAAAGATAACTGTTTCTTTTGTAATTAGGGTAAACGGCAGGGACAACTTTTGTAATTATCCTTATATATATATATATATATATATATATATATATATATCCCTAGTTTCAAGGGAAAAAGTGCGGCGTGGGTCCTTTATCACTAAATGGTATTCCATCTCGTATTTCATATTCACCAATATACTTCACTTGTATCGTATGTCAATGACGTGATCGATATACACATGACGTCTTTGTTTTGGAATAGAGGATCCCAATTGCCTTTAAGTGGATTTGGAATAAGTCAGTTAGTGACTGGGACTTTGCAACAATGATAGGAAAGCTATTGTGTTCAATTGATATTTCATTGGAGTACTATTACACGTCAAACATATGAAATGACATTATTAATGCACATATTACATGTAGATTGATGTTAATTAAATACAAGATGAAAAACAATATGAAACTCATGATCCAGATTGAATAGCTTTAACCCAATAAATTTTAAATGGGATCCTCTATTTCAATTGCCATTTCATTAGAGCCATCATTAGATGTCAAATATATGAAATGACGTTATTAAGCACACATTAAATGATTGATGTTAATTAAATACGAGATGAAATATCATATAAAACACATGATCCAGATTGAAATAGCTTTAACAACATAAAATCCCAATAACTTTTAAATGGGATCCTCTTATCATTACACGTCAAATATATGAAATGACGTCATCAATACACATATAACGTGTATTGACGTTAATGAAATACGACATGAAAAATCATATGAAATAGAGGATCTTGAATAACAACAGAGTAGTTAATTAAAAGCTGACATTTTCAGGTACTTGAAATCGGGGCGAGCCACCAACTTAGTATCCTTAGCCTCAATTTTTATCTCCCTAGCTCAACTATATTTTCCCCTTAAAAATTATAAATATAATTTTTTTATTTTTTTCCATAGAAAAAACGGGACAAAAAAAAATTGGGGTCCCGGCCCCCCATCTACGCCCCTGCTTGAAATTACGCCTATAACGGCTGATGTGAAATTGGTATAATTATACAACTACCCCTAAAATTTATGGTAATTACAGAAAAACCCAGAGAGATTTTCAAATTACAAAAAAAAACCCTGAAGTTTGATCTGTCGTCTTAAACGAGGGTGATTGAAATATTTTTACGGCAAAATGTAATACAAAATGAAAACCTCACGGGATTTTTTGTAATTTTTCAAAAACTAATGAGATTTTTGTAATTAACCCATTCCTCAGGGGTAGTTTTTGTAATTATCCCTTATCTAAATAATGGAACGAGCCATATGAATGTCCATGAGATACATTTTTTTTTCTTCAACAATTAATTCTTTAATATACTTAATTAAGTAATATCTCAAAGCAAAATCACAAAACATGAGCTCCTAAACATGTAAAAATTTGAGGAACCCTCTTTTTTTTTTTTAAAGGATCAAGATATTATTAATCAAGGCATCATATTAGCTGAAAATGCATCAAGAAAATTAATCCAGTTATCATCATCATCCTCATAATCTTGATCAATATTCCCTGTATTATGATCCCATATTTGAGTTTGAGGTGTCTTCTCTATCATCATCATCTCATCGTTTCTTGCAAATCTTCCTCTGATTCGTGGTCGGCTGTCTGCCAGAGTCTTTCTGCACTCGTACTGTTGTTTGAAAGAAAAATATGATAGTGAGTTTGTGTAATACAACTACATGTGGTAGACACGCGCACAATAAATGTTGATTACAAAAAGTACCCCTGAAATTTGAGGTAATAAGAAAAAAAAGATCTAAAGATTTTTTTGAAAATTACGCAAAAATTCATCTCTTGAGGTTTGATTCTATATTACGTTTTATCCCCTTAATTTGTAATCAGGACATTTCAAACTAACCCTTTCCATTTAATTTAGGGATAATTACAAAAGATCCCCGAGGTTTGGGCTAATTACGAAAAATCCAGAGAGATGTTTCAAAATTACAATAAGCCTCCTCAAGTTTCATTATGTCTTAATTTTGAGGGGTTAACTATAATATTTCTAGAAATATCATGAGGATTTTGAAATATTCCTTGTCTATGACGGGAGAAAATGTAAAATGAAATCAAACCTCAAGTTTTTTTTTTTTTTTTTTTTTTTTTTTTGTAATTTTGAAACATCTCTCGGCTTTTATAGTTAACCTAAACCTCAAGGATGATTTTGTAATTATCCCTTTAAATTATAAAAGTATTTAAGACAGAATCAAACCTTGTTTTTTCTTTTTTGTAATTTTAAAACTTCTCTAGTTTTTTTATAATTGCACAAACCTGAGGGGTAGTTTTTGTAATTATCCCTTTTGGCATTTGTTTTTAGTTCACAAATTGCAAGGTACTTGTTAAACAAATACAGATATCAATAATTTTTGAAAAATAACTGAAGTTTTTTGTAGTTAAGCAAAACCTCGGGGTAATTTTTGTAAGTTATCCAAAATGTTATGAAATCCAAATATATGTGATATGTATGTATCCTCTTGAAGATTTGACATTTATATATATCTTCTAAAGTCAAGTTAAACGGTGATACTATATGATTTCATTCTTGATTTTATTTCTTCTTTTCTTCATTAATATCTTAGATGGACTATTTTTATTTTGTCTCTGTCTAAAAGTATTTTTTTCCTTCTACATTTTAATTAAGAGCATGTTTCTTGTAAGACGGTCGCACAGTGCGACGAATTGCACTTTTGTATAACAAGTGATACTTTTAATGTAAAAACTGATACTTTTAATGTAAAAACTGATACTTTGTCTGAAAACACTTAATTTTAGTGTATTCAGACAATGTATCACTTTTTACACTAAAAATATCGCCCGTCGCACCGTGCGATCGTCTTACACAAGTGTTTGCCTTTAATTATTGTGACTAAAAAAAGGAAATATTGGAAAGTGGTTTATTAAAACCTTGATTTTCTTGTTGAAATTCCTGAGATTTCTCTTGCTTCTGTATCTCTCAATTCTTTCTTTTTTCTCCTCAGGACTGTATGGGCTGGCTCTGTTCATGCTCTCTATTATACTGCTCTCTGTTGCTAATGGACTGTTTGCCCTTTGATTATGTTGTCCCAAGTTCACTCCCTGGCATCAATATACACAAAAATAAGAAGACTTTAATTATAAAAACTACCAATGAGTTTAGTCTAATTATAAAAATTCTAGTAATCTATCAAAATTACAAATATCCCTTAAATTGTTACAAACACTCTATTGAAGGTTGTATGTAAAAATTGCAAAATTGGTCATGTTAACTTGAGGGGAGTGTCAAAATTGGTTTTAAGATTTTTAAAATAGTCGGAAATCCAAAAATTCACATTTTTAGGGATCACTTGCGAGTTACGTGTCGATTTCTGGTGGTTTTGTAACATTCCCATGATAATATGGCAAAAATTAAGCAATTTTAAAACTCAATGGACCAAATTTAAAATGAACATGACCATTTTTTTACACTTCTCCTAAGTTACATGACTGATTTTGCAATTTTGTCGGATTGTATTTCCCTAATAAATGCCCTCCTCTTGATGGTGCATTTTGTAAAATAAAATAAAATGTCCACGGGCATTTGTAATTTTTGAAAGATAACATAATAGTTTTTTAGGGATAATTACAAAAGACCCCTTGAGGTTTGGACTAATTACAAGAAAACCGAAGATGTTACTAAATTATAAAAAACCCTGTCAAGTTCGATTAAGTCTTAAATTTAAGGGGTAATTCTAATATTTCTATAACTATCGACGCTTTTTGAAATAATTTTTCTTATATTGGGAAAAATATAAGACGAATCAAACCTCAAGATTCTTTTTTTTTTTTTACAATTTTAAAAAATCCCTGTTTTTTATTTTGTAATTAGCCCTAATCTCAAGGTTTTTGTTTTTGCAATTATCCCTTTTTGTAAAATTAACACATATTTTGATGAAAATTATAGTAATCTCAATTGGTATTAAAATTCCCAATGCATGTTTGCTACATGATGAAAACTGATTTTTCTTTTTTTTTTTAATTAAACCTGTAAATCACCAGTGCTCAAAGCCTTCCTGACATAGCTGGTCTCTGGTTCAAAATATCCCGGTGGAGATGATGAATTCATGGGAGAATAAACCTCCATGTTTTTCTGATGAAGAGAGTGGCTGCTGATGCTCCGTTGGATCATCGACGTCGGACTATACGTTCCGTAGCTCGTGATCGAGCTCGGTGGGGACCCGCCGTAGCTGCTACAGCCGCTGCTGGCGTACCCGAGCTGCTCCGACCTCAATGCCGATAGCGAGTCGTGCTCGCCGGGTATCGCCAGCAGCGGCGGTATGAATAGCCGCGGCGACGGGTATGCCTGGTGGGCCGCGGCCGTAACGTCTTGTGGTGGGAACTGGCCTGCAACATGCAATTCCGAAGAATAGTAGTTATAGGGAAGTTCATTCTTGTTGTTGTGGTGCCCAAACATTTTTTTAATTTCTTGAGGGTTTTTTTGCAAAGGTTTAGTGTGTGAGTGTGTGAAATGGAAATTAGATTGGAGTTTGATTTGATGAAAACCAATAGGCACATGGAGTCTTCTTAAAGAGGGTGGACAAGCTGGAGGGTGACGTAGATGATGATGTCATCTTTCTTGAGGGCGTTGACTTGCAAATATTTGTTGTCACCCTTTGAGGGTAAGTTGGCCTACATGCACTACCATGGAGTTCTTGATGTGGGCTTGAATTGATATATGGACTTTGTATCAAGAATTGGAGTGTCCCCAATCTAGGACTGTGACTTGTAAAAGCTATATGGAGATCACTCATTTTTTCATGCATGTTCTTTGTGTTAAGTGTTTTTGTGCTTCAAACATTTTTGCCAAGTGGGAATTTATATACATGATTTTAAGTTGTCACTTCACATGACTTTCTTATTTTCTAGTATGGGAATACTCTAATAAAATAGGGGATTATCCTATTCCGTACAACCATTTATATCGTATTTCAATTCATCATACATATTAACGCCACGTGTGTAAGACGATGACATTATTATTAACTTGGTGTTCACCGATATATTGAAACACCGGGATGAAATACAATTGAAAATAGGAGATTTGAACTGCTACTTAAAGAGTGTCACATCCAAAATACTCTTATGGTATAGTTGTAAAAGTCTCATCCTATAAATCCCAAGTATGCATGTGGAAGGATATCGAGCACCAAGTTGACTATGCGGCCTTTTACCCCCACGGGATACCTACGATGACTTTTCGTGATGAGTTTCGACTGACATCTTTTTTTACTATTTGCTAAAGTATGTGGTAATTTAATTGGTATGATTCATTACTTTTTACGAGAAATTAATTAGTTTGAACTGTAAATAACTCGTTATAATGGTGAGAATTCTTAAGATTGAATTAGTGGATGTGAAATATTTGTTCCAATATGAGAGAATCGACCTTTGACTACTAAATTCATCAAATTTGTTTATCTTAAGTTGCTAATGATCATTTGTGGAGACAGAAAGCAATGATCCCATATAAAATATATCAGTCTATGAAGACATATATGTACCAAGATTACAATTTTATGAATATATATATATATATATATATATATATTATATCAGTCAACAATGTGACTATTGAAGAAAGCACTTTTAATTAACCAGGTGGCTTAGCCTTAATTTCACCACCACCACAAGAATTGTGGGATGGAGGTCGAGGGTTCAAATCCCCGCTCCATCAAATTGTTTGTGGGGTGGAGGTCGTGGGTTCATATCCTGCTCCATCAAATTGCTCCCGGGCATATGCGAGCCGTGAAGATTTGGTGGGAACTCATACCGAATAACATCTCGTGTGGGTTCGATTCGGGAGAGATCGTTATTAGTAGATTGGGGGTCGAACATAATTGTTCTCTTTACCTGGGAGGATCTCGGTTGTACGTTAGCGCGCACCGCCGTAACACCGCCAGCGTGCACATCCCGCGTTTACCTTGGCGGGCAAAGAATGAGGAGCCGGAGTTGTTGTCTCTCGCGATAATCGGGCGTAGTTCTGGAAGGCTCAGTTATCAAAAAAAAAAAAAAAAACTTTTAATTGTGAAAGTGGTCCAATGAGATCTATTTTGCAGGGTATACTGATCATAATCTGCGCCTTGTGAGATGGATTCGTATCCCAGTCCAATTTTGCAATTTGACAACAATATTATAAGATGTATGTCCCCACCACTTAGTTTTAAGAAAGATGGAAAAAATAAACAAAAGAAATGTATAATTAAATGAAGACCCATGTGGGAGGCATATAACATAAATCAAAACCAGGTGGCTTACCCCACCACCACAAGAATCGCGATTGTGGGATGGAGTCGGGGTTGAAATCCCCGCTCCATCAAATTGTTTGTGGGGTGGAGGTCGAGGTTCATATCCTTTCTCCATCAAATTGCTCCCGGGCATATGCGTCTTTTGGTGAAGATTTGGTGGGAACTCATCTTGAATAGCATCCGTGTGGGTTCGATTCGGGAGAGATCGTTATTAGTAGATTGGGGGTCGAACATAATTGTTCTCTTTACCTTTAGGAGGATCTGGTTGTACGTCGCCAG
This sequence comes from Rehmannia glutinosa, assembly GCA_016081115.2. Lineage (NCBI taxonomy): Eukaryota > Viridiplantae > Streptophyta > Magnoliopsida > Lamiales > Orobanchaceae > Rehmannia > Rehmannia glutinosa. The sequence goes on along the minus strand of JABTTQ020000014.1, from coordinate 264,352 downwards.
ACCCGCCGTCGAACATCAAGTGCGTGCACATCCGCGCGTTTACCTTGGCGGCAAGAATGAGGAGCCGGAGTTTGTTGTCCTCGGGCATAGTCGTAGCGTAAGCCCAAGCTGAGTTATCAAAAAAAAAAAAAAAAAAAAAAAAAATCATTTGTCATAGGTTTAGGGTTGATCAAGGTTAGGTAATCATTATTAGAGTGACATAAACACTAATTAACTCAGATACTAATGTTTTAATTTAGGTGTAAATGATGTGATTTTCAGAAAAAAATGTCTGATTGCTTAGTTAAATTAAAGGGATAATTACAAAAACACCCTTGAGGTTTGGGCTAATTACAAAAAACCCATAGATGTTTCAACATTACAAAAAACCCCATCAAGTTTGATTATGTATTAAATTTAAGGGGGTAATCGTAGTATTTTTATAAATATCAAGGGGTTTTCCATATGTTTCGCTTATAAAGGGGAAAATACAAGACGGAATCAAACATCAAGGGGTTTTTGTAATTTTCAAAAATCTCCTGAGTTTTTTTGTAATTAGCCCAAACCTCAGGGGTGTTTTTGTAATTATCCCTAAATTAAATGTGTAATTTAGGAAGGATCACATCATGATATGCTTTTATATTGTGACTCCATGCCACTAAGGAAAGTACTCTTTTTTAATCACATTTCTATTTCTTTTTCTATTTTTTTTTTAAAAACAGTCTTTCTTTTTTTTTTTGGAGTAAAATAAACAGTCTTTCTTGGTTAAGTCATGAGTGCATGCTTAATTTTAATAATGCCTTTTTATGAAATATAATAGTACTAAATACTAATACAAGAGTTGATTACTTATTAAATCCCCTTTATTCATATTTCGATATGTTTTAGTTCATGCAGAACATATTAGCCACGTTATTGTATCACATTCTTAATAAATCATTCATTTAACTATACAATACATATGCACCAAACATTTGATGCAGCTAAAAATGATAAATTGTGATAAATGTTAATAGAGTCGGGACGAAATGTGATTTCGTAAGTCCAAAAAGAGAAGGATTTATTTGGTTTGGTCCATTAGGTCCGAAATGCCGATGACCCCAATTTATAATGTGTATTTTCATAAGTAGAACATCAAAAAAAGGTGATCTGATAAATTTTTGGTCCGACTCGATTTTTTTTTTGGCCCAATCAACTAAGACCGACCTATTTGACAGCTGCTTTGCTTAAAAACCCAGACAAACGTTTGTTCTCATGGGCATTGGATATAATTTAAACCTTTCCGCCATAGACCTCCTTAGGTTGATAGTAAATGTATTATACCACTTGGGCCTCCTGCGTAATTGTTGTTTTTGGGCCTAAGTTGTTAATTGAGGTAAAAGTTAAAAATTAACTCAACCATAATTATCCACATCACATCAAAACAATGATGAAATTCAAGAGTTTAGTATCATTTTCATAAGGATGAGCTAATCCAATATATATTTGAAAAAGCGGAAAATAATTTCTTTGGTCTCGTAACTTGGATTATCTTGGAATTTTAGCCATCTAAATAGTTATTTTAATTTGGACATTTAGTCCCATTTTGATCGAAAATGCCCGAAATTAATGACTATAACCGACTGATGCAAAAATGTCAAAATATTATATATTTTAGTGATTTGGCGCAAAAATTGCCACCAAAATATTAAAATTCCTAAATTTTGTGCATTAATTTTTGGTGATTTGACGTGTCAATTTTGCTTCGATCACCAAAATCCTAAAATTTCTAAGACACATTAGCACTTATCAAGAGAGCGGCAAAAGTTCGGGTTGGGCCAATTCGCCCGAGTCCATTGTGCCAATGCTCAAAATCGGGTTGGGCCAAAAATCACTTGGGCCGATATTTTCCTTTGCCCAACCCAACCAACCCAATCCAAAACACAATCTTATGGTAAAATGTGTTAGGCGGTCGGGCACTCGGGCTTCGAGGACTGACCAAAGTAGACTCGACTTATTTCAGCCCGTAAAAAACATAGCCCAGGTCAATCCAATTCTAGCGGTCGGTCGGGCTGCCCATGGTCCGGGCCAAAAATTCCACTCTACCCATCGGTTCTTAGTTAGCAATTACGATAAAGTTACATAGCTAAATGTCCACAATTTGAAAGATATTAGACCAAAATTTAAAGGTAACTACTTAGATGACCGTAATCTCAAAGTAGTCCAAGTTACGCGACCCAAAAAACTATTTTCAAAAAAAAAAAAAGAAAAGAAAGAAAGAACATGATGAGGGAAAGTAGTATGAATATATGATTGACTCAATATCTATTATCATGATGAATATTTTGAACACACAAGTATATGCACCATGTACGTATATATAGTGACCCTGGGGGTGGGGGGAATTAATTAATTCTTTTGTAGGTCCTAAAGAATCCTCTATATCAATTCAAAAGTGCATGTACCCAACTGTCTTGTCTTAAATTCTTTAAGTTGCTCAAATAATTGCCCTTCTGACTTTTCATTTTTATTTTTTTCTTGTAGAAAGTATAACTGAAAAAAGGGATTTTTACTCGACGTTTCGTTATTCGGTTGGTCTAAAACCAAAATTCAGAAAATAATGGGCGTTTCCACCAACAGTAGTTTTGATTTCTGTTAGTACTAGTAAAGATTCTTGTATCTTCACAATCAATATATAATATATTGGTTGCATGTGTGAAAATATATGGGTGCATTTGGATGGGGGGATTTGGAAGGGAATTTGGAAGGAGGGATTTGAAATCCTTAATAAATCCACACCCTTGTTTGGCGATATAAATCAAAATCAATGGATTTCAAATCCTCTTTAAGTTTTAGTTCATTTTTAAAGGATTTCAAATCCCTCCCAAAACCTACCATTTGAAATTCATTCTTTTTTTTTCCCCTTTATGTTCACTTGCATATTCACACACATTTACACACACTGCACACATTTACACACACTACACATACATTTACACACACTACACACATTACACATATTTACACACACCGCACACATTTACACACACACTGCACACATATTACACACACTGCACACACATTTACACACATTACACATATTGCACACATTTACACACACACACACACACATTTACACTCACACTCACACATACTCTCCTCACATATGCACACACATTACCATCACACACATATTCAGACATAATAAAAGTTATATATTTCATATTTTTATTAGTGTATAAAATTATAATTATTACAAAATAATAAGATTATATCTTTTATTTTTATTTATTAAACATTAATTAAGAAAATAAATAGAGCTTCTAAATTTTTTTTTTTATCAAAACTTACGATGGATTTGAAATCCATACACAAATTCACATCATCCAAACAAGAGGTGGATTTCAAATCCAATGACTTTGAAATGCATTCATTTGAAATTCCTTCAATTTCAAATCTCTCCATCCAAATGGGCCCTATATGTTTTTATGCAACATGAATTGTCACGATCATTGTGGTTAATTCTCCGTGTATAGGGAGTGTTGCTAAAGATGACGTTTCGTTCCTTTGTTGGTTGATTATGAGAAATGGAATCGATTCGATCGAAATATATATTTCGATCTACGTCTTTGGAGCTAAACATATTTTTGTTACACTTTGACATCCGAACTACGCGAGTTTTGCACTTTGCTATCCGGAGCATCTCGAATTGTGTATTTTTTTGCCTTGATTATGTCACATGCACGCCACGTTTCTTGTTCCATGATGTTTTTATGTAGGGAAAATAGTAACGTAAATTTCCAACATTGAAATTGAACACATTAATCAAATTGGAATATTAGACAAAATCCGCAAGAGGCGTGCCATGCACGTGACAAAATCTCTCTGAAAAATTCTACCGTTGTGCTATAGATGGCAATTAGTGCAACATACCCGTATAGTTCGGATGTCAAAATGTAACAAAAAATAAGTTTAGCTCCCAAAGTGCAAAAACTCCATAATTCGGATGGAAAAATATTTTCCCCCAATCATTTCTTGCCTATATCCATTGTATTAAAAATCGGACCGAATTGGCTGGTCCAATGGGGTCAATTATGAACCGATGGTCGGTCCGATCTAAATTAGTTCTCAAAATTAGTTTTGCGGCGATTACCACAAAAAACCGATTTTCTACTTATTACCCAATGGATGTGGAATATTTACCTCCAAATTGAAAATTACCCAATTGTTGTCCATGCCATCAATATTTCGATCCAAATCAGCAATTGCAGGAAAATGAACTAAAATTTTAAAGTTACTGAATTAAAATCAACCTTTGACAATTTAGTAGATAAAATGTTTAAGAAGCCAACTTACTAGACCAATTTGACAATTTTCCCTTTAAGTAGCCTCAAGACTTTGTAAGTAATTCTAGAAGCATGATCTCATTTGATGTGATGAATAAAAGTTATTTAGGTATTTGGAGTAGTTCCATGATGGTAGAGAGAAAATTCTGAAAAATGCGTTTATGGTAGAATATTAATTTCCTAAAATCTAACCCAATTTCCAAGAATATTTATACATATATATTAATATAGTATATATATATGGGTAAAAAGGCTGCAGGAACATTTCAAAGGGGAGAAACCTGCGCGTTTTTATCAAGTTGAGCCGAAATGCTGAGAAAAATAGATTGAAGGGTTAATAGTAGATTAATATTAATTTTGATGAAATTGGGTAAAACAAACACATGATTTTATATATCTAAACTACTAAAAATAAAAAAAAGAAACCATTGAAACGAAAACAATGCACACCCTATGGCCATTATTGGAGTTTTATGTTGAAGTGCTTGTCGCTAGGGGTGGAAATAGGCGAGTCCGACTAGGCTTTGCGTCCGACGGCCTGGCCCTGCTTTTACGTGTATTCGGCCTGCCTACCTTTATACGTAGTAGGCTTTTTTTCCACCTTAAACCTCCGACCTATTTAATAAATAGGCCGTGACCTAAGTCTATTAAAAGCCCATTAAAAGACTACAAACCATATATATTTTATTTTAATATATATTTTTCCGATTACAATAATTAAATAATTATATAAAAATAGCAATATTAATAAAATATATAATATATATTGTGGTATTTAAATTTGTAGGCCTTAAATAGCCCTATTGCGCTTGAAAGACTTTTTGTAAAAGCCCAAGCCTAGCCTATTTATTTAGGTAGGCTTGTTAAAAGGTCCTGGCCTCACTATTTAATAAATAAAGCTAGGCCAGACCGACCGACCAAAAGTAGGTCGGTAGTAGGCCCTGTCGGATAGTCCCCACCTATTTCTACCCCTACTTGTCGCCAAAGATTTTTATTATGCTAAGGGGTTGGTTTCTCATGTTCTTTGTTTATGGACATCAATCCAATATTGAGGATAATTGATCAATTGCTAATATAATAATCTTGAGTTTGACTAAACTTCATCTGTATAAGTATTTCATAGATGTGACTAGCTGTTCGGCCGTGTGAACAATTTTTTTCCTCATTTTTTTATATTGTTGAGATTTATTGAAAAAAGATCATACATACAGCCCTAGGATAGTTTTCCTCCCGACATAATGAAATTGATCTCTTGGAGACATTGGATTTTAGAAAAAGGACGAAGAAATGGATTTTCATGGGCTCCAAAATTTTATATTCACATTTAATTTTCTTTTGTAAAACAAGAAAAAAAAAAGGAAAGGAGTAAAACTAAAGTAGGAAGTATCCAATGCGTTTGAATGATATATACCTAGAAGAGAGTATTGGCGTCAAAGAAAAAAAAAACATGGTGTAAGAGACAATGATTTTTATGTTGTTGGGGTGGAACATGGAAAAACAGAGTAAGTGAGGGTGACTCCATGTTGATAATTTTCTATAGTTTATTAAAAAGTTGCCAATACCTAAAAATACAAAACAGTTTCACCACTAGCGACTTGTGTTTTTGGGCTTCATTGATTGACTCTACGGTTATTTTGCCAATCATCCCCATTTTTTTTAAAACTAGATTCCATATTTTCACATGGTAGTTAAAAAAAAAAACAACCCTAGCCCCTCAAGAATCGCCCATGTAACCGCGAGAATGCACATTGGCTCCCGTGTCCCTAATATCCTCAACTATCACAAGACAAGGAGTCGTCCCCCAAGCGATTGCTTCATATTGACTCCTTTATCCACCAAGCAGCTCCCATCGAGTTTCACCCCCCACACCGCCGCTTGAAGCGCCATTATTAATTGTTCCATCATTTGTGCTTGCTGGGGACTTGAACTTGACCTCTTATGTAGAGGCCAAGGATTACTTCACTTGTAACCATCATCCCAATTTCCTAATATATGTAAATGATGTGATATCATGAGTGTTTGCAATCACTAAAAAATATTTTTTAGTTTTTGGTTGAAAAAATTACTTTGTAGTGTTTGGAAATGACAACTCTACTTCTAATTCTCGCTTTATTCGATTTTCACAAATAAATAAGCACTTTCTAACTTTTATACCAAACACTCTCGACTTCGGATTCTCAACTTCTTACTCTATTTTCAAACACTACCAACTTCTAATTCTCAACTACTTTTATTTCTACTTGTAATAAATCACTTCTTTTAAAAGGAGAAGTTTTTGCAAACATTCCCATCATATGAGGAGTAACGGTTTTGTATTTATCTCTCTTTCTCTCTCGTATAATAATATATGTAATACAAGTATTTGTGTTACTTATATATATGCTTATGAGAAAAATACACACATTCTTCTGGAACAGTATATATGTAGGGCGTATTCTCCTTGGTAGATGGGGGCTTTCCCCCACCCCCACCACCACTATTTTTTTTTTGAAAATTAATTATTTCTATGTATATTTTATTCTAAAATATTAATTTTTAGTACCAAATAATTATTTTTTTATTGATTTAGCCCTCCCCCTAAAAAAAAAAAAAAAAAAATTACTTAGCCCCCAAAATTACACGTCTAGCTCCGCTCTCGTATATATGTAATACAAGCATTTCATTACTTGTATATATGCTTATGAGAAAAATACACACTCTTCGGAGAACACTCATTCGATATCATTTGGACGATTTCCTAGCAAGAGGTTGTATTATTATTAATGATAATTACAAAAACTCCCATAAGGTTCGGGCTAATTACGAAAAAAATGTAGATGTTTTTGAAAATTGTAAACACCCATCGAGTTTTCAAAAAATCCCTAACATGCATTTATAAAAATATTATAGTTACCCCTTAAATTTATAACATAATCAAACCTGTTTTTTTTATTATTTTAAAATATTTTTGCGTTTTTTTGTATTAGCCCAACCGTAAGGTGTTTTTATAATTATCCCTTATTATTATTATTATTATTATTATTATTATTATTGATAAAATCTGGTATTTATGACTTCAGAATGGTTTCTTCAAGATATTTTAGTTCGAACCCATATTTTTTTCTCTATTAGTAGTCATGAAGCTATACTTTTAGTTTAAGTCTATATATAGTGATGAGGTTCATTAGGGTTTATTGATCAAAAAGAGGTTGATTAGGGTTGAAAACCAAATTAAATTACCCAATACTCAATTTAGGTTGATTGTTAAATACTTATTTAAATTCGAATCTTTTCGACCAGGCTCGATTCATTTAGTGTAAAACTAATAAAATATATGTGAAAACATCAAATTACTCGAGCACAAATCGTCTTCGACTAGATTAAAATTAACCCGCGCGTTCAAACTCAATTCAATTAATAATCAAACTAAACTCAATCATTATTTTTGAAACTCGTTTGTTTATTTTTCAAATAAGTTGGAATAACGTGTTTGGCTCTTTTCTATTCCTACGTGTACGGTGATAGGAAAATCACAACGGATTATCGCGGTGGAGAAGCCACTAACAAGTAATAACTTGTTTTTTCTCCCGCATATTCAAATTTCTAAATTCGACAAATCACTTCCATAGTTTTTTAATTCGATGGAAATTTTCATTTATAATATTTGGCACTGGAAATATTAATGGGTCATGTTGGTTAAGGCTGTTGTAAACTTGTAATTAGAGGTGTCAATTGCACTCTAGCCCAAATATAAGGCCAGTTGGGCCAAGAAATATTCGAGCCCAAAAAGGACCCAATTTTTTTGTCCCAGTCACCCAACATAAAATATACTACACTGACCAGACCGGGACGCGAAAAATCGACCGATGGATTTTCGGCCCGTGGACACACTCTACTTGTAATGTAACAAGCTAGCAGAATGTAAAAGGTGGGCCATGATGGGGTGAAGGATGATATGACCTTTAATGGGTCCAGAAAATGAAAGTCATAAGAGTTTAGACTTCCCTTTTAAGACCGAAACATAAAAGAAAGTCGTTGAGATTATGAGTTCATAGTGATCATCTATATATATATGCTTCGCCCATTTGACTTAAGCAGATATCTATCTATCTATCTTGATTCTTGGGGCCAAATCTTGACTCTCCTGCCCTATCAAACACCACTATTCTATAAAATTCCCCCTCTCTCTCTCACACACACATATTTTCATTATATACATAGGGAAAATAGTTTTTTCAGTGTTGTAATTTAGATTACTTGGATATTTAGTCTTATAAGTAGTCATCTTTAATTTTTGGTCAATATCTTTTAAAAAATTGGACATTCAATCAGATTTTTCCGAAATTGTATAATTTTAACTTATGGATGCTAATATGTCCGAAATTTAGGGATTTTGGTGATTTGTCGTAAAAATTAACACGTCAAGTGACCAAAAACGACACAAAATTTTGAGCCAAATCACCAAAATCACTAATTTTTTTGACATGTTTGCACTTGACTGGTCATAATTAATCAACGATTTTTCGATAAAATTACACAATTTAAAAAGTAAAAATAGGATTAAATATTCAAATTTTTAAAAGATATTAGACTAAAATTTAAAGGTAAATAATTATAAGAGGACTAAATCAAACTAGTCCAAGTTAGATGATCAAATAAATTATTTTTTCCTATATACATGTGTGTATATTTTGAAGATATAGAGAGGAAAATGTGAGAATTGTTATGTTTGGAGTTATTTTGATTGTCTTAAGGAAATGTGCTAGAGAAAGACATTTTCAGATGTTATAGTGGAGATTTGTGTGAAGAACGGAAAATGTTTAGACAAGATAATGAGAAATAATTTATGTGACCTATTCTTGAAAAATTAAAGAACATATATTTCCTATTTCCAGACACATTTTTAAATTAATTAGCAGTCGTATAGGAGAGTTTGTTCAGATATTGATGTCACACCAGGTTTTATAGCATTATATGTTATTAGATATGCATTCTGAGATAATTTTCGAAAGACAAATACACCTGCAAACTTATTTATTGGGGTAAGTTCAAAAATGACCTCTTTTGATATTTCGATTCAATTATAGCCTTCCATATTAAAAGAGTTCAAATATTCACCAAGTTCCCATTATACCCTTTATAACGAGAATAAGGAAACATGATTAAATTCGTTCATTTCACCGAATATGAATACTTTCAACTTCACACTGTTTCATTCGTGGCATTGTTACACCTGACACGGCCAAATGGAACCGAAACCGGGTTCTAAACCGAACCGGAACCGTGGTCAACGGTTCCTAAACCGTAATCGTGGGTCAACGGTTTCAAAACCGAACCGAACCGTGTAGATCGGTTCCGGTTCGGTTCTAGGTTTCAAAACCGTGGAACAAGGCGGTTTTAACTCGGTTAGAGAACCGTATATGGAACCGTGATGGAACCGTTTTGTTAAGGTTAAAACCAACAATCTTGTTTTGGTAAATACATTCTAGAAGAAATGTAAAATGTTTATTATGATATTTTTAATATTGCACAACGATTACTTAGGGAAAAAAGTAAACGTCGAGGGTTCCTCTAGCTCAAATGTAGAGCTTGAGAATTATTTAACTACTTCTTTCGAGTTTAGTGAAATAGATATTGAAGACTTTGATATTTTGAAATGGTGGTCATAAAGAACTCAACCTTATACAATCATCTCAATCATCGCAAAAGAGGTTTTGGCATGCCCCGTTTCAATCACAAGTAGAGCAAACGTTTAGCTCGATAAAAATATTTTAGATGAATCATGCTCGCGTTTTTTTTCCTTTTTCTTTTTATTTTAAACTAAATTGCTAAACATTTTATCTAAATAAAATTAAAAACAAAAGGTTCCTACAGGTTTAACCGAACCGAACCGTATAGAACCGTGTTCCGCTTTGGAATCGAACCGGCAGGGTTCGGTTTTGGAACCGAACCGTGAGCATAAGGTTACAGTTCCGGTTCCTCAATTTGGAGGAACCGGAACCGGCGGAACCGAGCCGAACCCGGCGGTTCCCGAACCGTGGCCAGTGTCTAGTTACACCTACTTAGATCCGGTCTCCATACGGAGGTTTTAAAAAGATCATGTCGGGTTTCAGGTAGATAAACTTAACAGGTTATAGAATTAAAAGATGTTCGATTACGTGTTATCGGTTCAAACTAAGGTTTACTGAGATGAAAATAGAAATAGTCCATTACGACCATATCGGCCCAACATGCTTCCGTAAAATTAATAAATCCCTTAAAATTCATACCTCTTTTGACCAAAACAACACCGGGTTAAGTGGTTCGCAACGCCACCACCGGAAAATTATCGCCCCAAATCGTTTGACAAACAACTCCTCCTCACTGTTCAACCTCACCCTCGGGGAAGATGATCTGCAAGTTATCCGACTCCTTCGAGAAACCACAAGATCTGACCTTGGTTCGTTTCCTACTCAAGGCGTAAAAGTAATTCTTCAAAGGGGATTGATCAATAGTACATTATGAACACATGTTGAACAAACACCTTTATTTTATTAAGAACTTAAAGGAAAATTTATTACATCGATAATCTCCTTTTGGGAGGAGAAAACTTGTTTAGCCTCTCATAAAGGCTATCACACTCTTGTACATAAAATTAAAAACTAAACTCTAAAACTCGAAAACACTCTCCAAATTCTAAATACTCAATAATATTACAGAAGAAATTTTATTGTAGAAGACTAAGGGAAATGTTCGATGCCTTTAGCCTTCTGAAAACTCTTGTTTATATAGAGGTAAGGGCTGCCTCTATTCCTTGGATTCTCCCATCCACTTGCCGAAAGTAGTGGAATACTTTATTATCTTCACATGGCTCGGGTCCCTCCTCGCTGGTATCCAAGGTAAGTTGATAAGGCTCCAAAGCCATCCGACTATTCCTTTTCCGTCTTTTAGTTAGATGGAATTTTATGACGCCATTGCTTACGTCATTTGATTGAATTATCGACATCTTGATGAGTTGGATGCCAATTACTAGAGTGACCACACTTTTTGTCTCTTTGTTGAGTGGGTTATCCTTGAGTCACATGCTTTCACTAATTTTGTCGGGAATCTATTTTTTGGTGGTCCCCAAACTTTGGATACTTACGACTTTTCTTCTCCGTCACGGTCTTCTCCGATCGACTTTTGGCCGGAATCCTTTGCCGAATTCCGGTTCATCTTCTGGTTTTGACATTCGGGACAAACCCGAAGTTCCCAATGGCCGATGTGAGCCATATTGCAATATTTCAGCGAGTTTCTTTACTCCCCGGCACTTGTTTTCCCACGAGAAGATTTATTTTCTTTTCAAACAGTCTTCTGCGAATCTTGTAGTTTTTCTGTCATAGTATTCAACAGAAAAAGATCCGTTCACTTTGAATTTTGATAAAATTTGAACGGAAATTTGACCTTGTCCATCTCCGTGAGACAAACCCACAATCCACATGCCCTTCTTGTAGTAATCGATCTTGATGAAGGTCATGGCCAATTGTACTTCTTCCGAATTAGCCTCCTTGATATTTTTGAAGGCTCTTTCATCCGGTCGTCGGCTTTGTTGTAATGGAAGGCTTCATGTCCACCCTTTCCGACGGGCTCTGTGTCGCACTTATGAAATACAACTCCAATGTATCCCCTCATTTTAGGCTGTCATTGTTGGACCAAAGATTCGTAATGCTTCCTTCGGATCCACTTTGGCAATTTTATGATCTCCTAGAAGGCCGGGTGAAGTAGTATAGACTCGAGGCCAAAGCCCCAAATTCATACCTCTTTACTTCTTCAGACTGGAATTTGGTAACATCAAACCCTTTGATATTTTTCAGAAATATCAATCTTTATTTTTTCTCGAGATATCCCTTGCCTGGTGATCAATTTCTCCCAATTCACCTGGTATTCTGCCAAGAAGAAGAAACTTTAATCTCGTTAGTATCAATCTTAGAAGTGCCCATCATAGGCCTAAGATTGATCTCTCCGCCCTTTACCCCGGACGTCTTTGGGTTGATGTGATAACTCGGGATTTGACTCGGAGTATCGCTTTTTCCTTGAGCCAATATTTACGCCAACTTAGGACTTGTGCTAGAGTACTTGAATCTTCTCGCTACGGGTTGGGGAGCCTGCGCTCTAAACGCTCCATTTGTTTATTAGCGGCCGGAGGAGTGGCCCTTGAAATGCCGTCTTCAATCGAGAGTGAGACCGGACACATGCTCGTATACGATCGGTTACTTTGTCCCGATCATTCCTTTGTAATTTCCCACCAAATCGGCATTGATGACCAGGGTATAAAATTCTCGGAGTAGCATTTCAAAATTTGGTCTCCAAGATGTCTTGAGGCTATGAGGATGGAATCAACTTCAATTCCTCCATCTCTTGTTAAAAAATCTGCAAGAACATTTTCATGAGATTTTATAATGACAATATCATAATAATAATATTGACATTCAAATTGACATCTAAGTATTCTAGCTTTTTCCGGTTTTAATCAAATTTTGTTTTTCGAAAAGCTTTAACACTTGAATTATCTATTTTTAAGATAAACTTTTTAGCCAAAAGAAAAATAAAGGCCATTTTTTGAAAGCTTTTAATTTGCAAAGAATTCTTTCTCGTTGATATGCCACCGAGTTGCTTCACTGCATAATCGTAAAAAGACCGCCGAATATCTGCGTGGCACTTCACCATTTGGTGTAGCTTTAGTAAGAATGCCGCCCACCAATAATCACCATGCATCCGTGTAAAGAACCAATTCATCTTCATCCTGTGGAATTGCAAGTTTAGGAAGCTTTTTGCAAACTTCTTTTAAGCTACTTAATTCCTTCTTGATGTTCATTTTCCCATTTGAATCTTGATTTTTTTAAGCAATGAGCTAAACACCTTCATGTAGTGTGCCATATTGTTTATAAACATTCCAAAAGTTAACAACTCCAAGAAAACTCAAGTTGCTTCTTGTCTTTCAGGTGTATCCGGAAATCCCCGTATCTTTTCTACAATATGACTTTGTAGAATGATTCCGGATTCGTCGATCTCAATTCCAAGGAATTCAATCTGCCTCGTTGCAATCACTCGCCTTCTTTTCAAAGCACTAATCCTTCCTTGTGACAAACATCCAAAATATTTCCAAATGTTTAAGATGCTCCTTCATGTTCTTTGATGCGATAAGAATATCATCAATATACACAAACATGAAATCAAATAATCCTTGAAGAGATTATCCATCTTCCTTTGATATATATGGGGTGCGTTAGCGAATCCCATATGCATCACATTCTAAATATAATGTCCTTGTGGTGTAGAAAAGTCAGAACTTCTTGCTTTCTTCCTCCATCTTAATCTGGTAGAATCCAGTTGCAATCGAACTTTGAGAATATCTTGGCACCTTTAATACGCTTAACCGGATGTTCTCTGCTTGGGATATAGTATCCGTCGAACTCCAAAATGTTATTAATACCTTTGTAATTAATAACAAGTCTTCGCTTTCCTCTTTTGATTTCTCCATGGTTTCGACTAGGAATCCTGGAATCACAGTATTGTCTGGAGAAACTCCTGGTGAAATCAACTTAAGGTCAAGATATTCCTTAAGTATCTTTTGCATATCCTCACGATCTTCTTGATTCATAAGGATTGATTTGAATCTCACGAACTCGTACTCCTTTCCTGGATTTAACCTTTAAGGAAGCTTTAAGCTCGTTCTTATCCCACCAAGCCAAAAATCTTCATTATAATTCCTTTGGATTTTCTTCTTGACATCCTCGAGTGATATTTGTTCCTCAATGGTCACGTCACTCGGATTCTCCATTAGACCCATCCATAATTCTGCAATGGCTTCCTGAGTAACTCGTTCTTCTCCACTTGTACGAATGAATACAAGTTATTATCCCATATCTTCTTATCCTTTCGGCTTCCGAATTGTCTATAGGATAATAATGCTTCACCAAATTTTCTTCGATCCGCCATTTTTGGATTGCGAAGTTTGGTCGCATCACCACGCTTTGTCGCGAAAATTAATAGGCATTTTTCTATAAAATGCTTCCATGATCTTTGGACAATCTTATGATCACATAATGTTGTGAAAATAAGCCTTCTTGTCTCATTCTCCGAGTGAATCGCTTGAATGTTTGTAGGAAATTGTTTCCTAGCAAGACATCTGCTCTCCCGTGTCATGAAAATAGATTGGTGGCGTCTTGACTTTGTACCGGGTACCGCCCGCGCTCCGATCATGATTTACTGCTTGTTTAATTCCTCGATTAAGGATAAGGATCCTTTTAGAGAAATCTCTTCCTCGCAATAGCCGGCAAATCCTCTCCAATGTCTTTGGGAAAGACATCCGCTTTGCAATATATATTCCGCACCTAAATCAATATAGGCGGCGAAATACTCGACCTTGTATTCGAGATATAACATTCCGATAGAAATGTATATGGAGAATGGACTAGTGGTCATCGATTACAGCCATCTTTTATTACCCACATGAATTCCATTCCATCTTGTAATCTTTTCGGGGTTTATGATCCTCGAGAAATTCAATTCCCGGTATTAATTGTTCTGGATTTTTCCCAACTCCCGTGATAGTCACTCAATTTCTCCTATCTTCGAGCTTTCTTGATAGCGTCCAACTATTGGTTGTTGGAGATAATATAGAACATCACAAGGAAAAATATTATCCTTTTGAGTGATGTCGAATATTATTTCAACTTCTCGCCATCCTTTTGGACATTTCGGCTCTCCTGCTTTGTTTTGAAAACATCTCGGATACGCTGAATCGCTGTACTTGTCTCCTTGTTTTGTTGTCCTGGACAATCTGAGATATGTCCTCTTGCTCCGCATGTCCAACAATTACTGATCTTTGAAACTTTCATTAGCTCGTGTGAGCTCTCCGAAAGTTCTCCTTCCTGGATTTCTGCTAGTACTTGCTTGATTAGAACCTCGATGATGAGGCTCTCTACTCCACTTGGTCTTTGGTCTTTGCCCGATTTGTAGCCGGGCTTTGTTTTGACGAGAACCTTCTAGGTCTCCATGAAGACCTACTTATTTTGTTGTTGCTTCCCGGCGGGGATGGCTTCTCTCCTTCTTCTTTCTCAGTGCGCCTTGGTTGACCTCCCGAATTGTTGGGATGTCATTATCCACGCACATAGAGGAACTTTGTTAATTCCTCTTAATCTCTTGTAATTCTGTCTGAGAGGTGCTTGGTAACACCATTCGGATAACTTGGCCTTTAGGATTGACATTTTTTTCCTCGCCCGCGGTTTCTACTTCCGCTCCATCCTTGTATTCCCGATAAGCATTTCTCTCCGAGGGGACTCGGAATCTTGGCAAAGAATAGGCATGCGGCCTTTTTTCCTCAATCTTAGATTTCCAATGGTATTCGGTGAACAACTTGATATATTCGTCAATATGACAAATATCATGCAACTCAAGCTATAGAGGACTTGTTTATATCTCTTTCTTTTTTTTCATCCTCTAATCCCCTCGAAATAACTTTGTGCTTGATGAATTGAATTTTGAATAGTTTTGTCATACCATCGACAATTCTTTTAAGTGATTCTCCGATGTGACCGAACCTTTTGTACTAGCATCGGTCATATCCCGAGGCAATCTTTACCGATCCTTCAAGACTCATTTCAAGGAGTAAAATGAATGAATCCTTTGTAAGATCGAGGTTCCCACAAATCCTTTGTCCGGTTTAACATCAACCCATATGGATGTATTGGGTCGAGGTGCGATCTTTCATAAGGCGTCGATAAATATTCGGCCTTCCTAGTGGTTGTCGAGTTCCCGCAAGAGGTTTCGACCTCCTGTCCCTCGAAAGTGGATCACTCCGGTCGTGAAATCCCGGCGTGTGGCATCCTCTCGTCCCCCGAACTCCATGATGCGAACCCGTATTTCTTCGACGTTAGGATTAACCGGTGGTGGTGGTGGAATTGGTCTTCCTTCTTTGTATCATAGGTGACCAATGTTCCATCTTTCGTGTTCATCTTTAAATCTACAATTCCTAATCCTGCGAAGGATTCTCCGCAAGGTCATGTAGATGTTTAAGATTTATCTTTTCCATATCCATCGTTTTTTAATTTTTGATGGATTTTCCTTTGATTAAAGCAATGAGCTTCTTTCATCCGTCATTTTTCGTATTACTTGGTTGGTTTCCCTGTTTGGTGTAAATAGGTACTGTCCCAAATCAATACGATTCTTTCCTCTGGAAGAACTCGGCTGTCCTCCGTGGTTCTTGACTCGTTTAAATATCATGAAGGATTTCAAGAGTTTCCTTCGATATTTCACCATCGTCTTCATCTCAGTTGGATCGATGAACTTGTCTTTGTAGATGAATATGGCGATTGCCATAATGCACCGTCTTCTCGGACTTCTCTAAGATCTTGGAGAACTTAGATTTGTCTCGGAAGTATCTCGCTCCACTCGGTACTCCATCGAATCATTGTTACGATGGGGAATTCTCATGAACCATTTCTTGTAGGTTCATCAAGTGAACATATAAGTGCAGTTAAGCATCCGAATCGCTTATAATATTCTCGCTTTCGCATTTTGCATTGCCTTAAGGTTTCCCGTTGGCTCTGCTTTCTTTTTTTTCTTCATGTTGGTATTCCCGATATGAAACCTGGTCAAGGTGTTCTTGTGCATACATCGTCAATATTTGACGATATGTCTGTAAAGGTACATCTCGGACATCGGTGCGGATCCATAATCTCGGAGTAATTTCTCCTCACCAATTGTTAATTACATACATATGATAAATTTAACGAAAAATTCTTAATAAACCTAGGCTCGATACCATTTTTACGGCCCCTAAAACCTTTAAAAACCATTAGTTTGCCTTCAACCTTGTATAAGGGGTATTTTGGGGTTTTATCAAATAAAAAGGCTATTTTTGAAACTTTTGAATAAGTGAGGCTAAAGTTGAACATGGACTTTAAAATTAGGCCATTTTTAATATTTCCCCTTATTTATTTGTATAATCTTTCAAAATAGATTTAAATATATATTCCAATTAGTACAATAAAATATGTAAAAATGAGAGAATGATTTTAGTAGAATAAAATTCATTTTAGGGGATTGTTTTGGAAATTAATATTATTCTTTTAAAAATGACGTTTCTTGCAGCTTGCGACTCTTTTTAAAAGTAGCAACTGTAAGTAAGGTGGTGGGCTCTTTCTGCACTATAAAACGTGTCAACTGTTAATTAAGAGCATTTATAATCCTCGTTAGAAAATTGAAACAAGCAAACAAAAAAACCTTTAAAACTAATTTATTAGCCAAAAAACCGTCTGATAGTATTATTATTATTAGTAGTAGTAGTAGTTTTTAAAAAAGGTACAGTACATCTCTCCATCACTCGCAGTTAACCTAAGTGTGATGTTTTACCATCTGCACAAATTGTGAGTGTTTTAATATAATTCGTTTTTGACATACTATATTCCATGCATAGATACAGCTGGATAATACATCGAATGTATGAAAGATGGATAAATATGTCATTTCCTATGGAATAAAAGTATAAAACATTGAGTCTGTCAGATTTTTGGCCGTTTACATACACAAATGTTTCTTAGCCATATTTTTTAAAAACATATTTTTTTTAGCCATTTTGAGTTGAAATGTTCATTTTGCCCCCTTTTTCATTTAAGGTCCGATCTATTTCTTGGTACCCGCTATTAACTCAAAATTGAGAAACATGTCTCGCATGCCGAGACACATAACTTGGTACCGAATTATGTACACCATCAATTTTTGAAAAATTGCCAAATACCTCATCCGAGAATACATGAAAGGTATATATGATCATCAATTTTTAGTCAAAATGACTAAAAATTAATTTTTTAAAAAATATAGCTGTTTTTTATTTTCACAAAATATAAGTGGCCAATTTTGCGTATTACCACTAAAACATTTGTATATCATCGAAACATTCAATAGAGTATATATCGAATATAAAATGCTGTTATTGGACTTGACCATATACCCAACAAGCAAACATTTTTGTTTCCTTAACATACATGCATTTCAAACCACTTTTTTACACTAAACTGTCTTTTCATTAATAATTTATGAATAATTTTCAATTTAAGAGCTGGACCTGGAAAAAATGTATTTTGACATCCTTATATATAGAGAGAAAATCATTACTAAAATAAAAATAAGAAAAATAATATATATTATAATAAGGATATATACATGATAATTGTCTTGGGATGTACTATTTGCAACTAGTTGTGTGCAAATTTCTGAGATGCTATAATTTCACACACAACACACATCAAATCTTGACTCACACACCCCAGTGGGATTTCAACATCTGATTGACAGCATTGTTTTTTTTCCATTTTACTGGCAATTTTTTTTTCTTTCTAGAACAAAATTAAAATGTATGTTGTGATGATGAAGAAGGGTTCAATTAAGTTGAAGATAAGGGAATTCGAGCACTATAGTCGTTTTCATCATTTCTACAATTTTTTCTCCTAAAAGAGCAAAAAGAAGCAAAGATTCTAGCTAAATAATAGGCTTTTTGGGTTTAAAGTCAACAATTGTCCAATCTGTGGCAAAGGTCAACCCTAACTTGCACTTTTATTGATTGTTGGTTCTTTGAACTAAGCTTATTTGGAAGAAGTTCAGAAATATGTTGATATTATTAATTTTCAAAATTCAAAAAATAATAATAAAACTAATTACTATCATTATTGAAGTTTTTGATAGCAGTGCCCATGTTTTTTTTTTTTTTTTTTTTTTGTGAAATTTAAAAAGGTTGGACTCAATAGTCAAATGTGTTTGTAGAGATGTTTTGGGAACTTAATTGATAATTGTATGCATGTGTTGAATTAAATTATAAAGATATATGAGCTTTAATAATTAATCTCTTTAAGGAATAAAAAGAGCTCAAATGTTGGATAAGTGTCAATGTCATTTTCAAGATTGCCCGACTCGCTTGTATGTTTTTGCCCTCCCAGGGCCGAATACCTTAGACGGGTCCTAAAATTGATCGGGTGACGTTTTTGTAATATCAGCAATTCCATTTTTTGTAATATACAAGAACCCGTCAGATAATTTAAAAAAGATTAGATATAGTTCACGTAAAAGTATTAGTTTTGTAATATTGACAATATTATAACATCATTAGAGCAATGAAAAAGAAAATAAATAAATTGGAAAAGTGTAAAAAAAAAATTTCAATTTTTTTTTCAAATTCAAAATCCTAATTAAATTAAAATTCGAATTCGAACCGAATCGAATTTCGATTCATTCGAAAAATGAACACCCCTAGGGATAGTGGTGGCGCATATGGGCCGAATTGTAGCCCTCAACTTCATGGACTAAATTCTTAACCTGCTTTCCTTGTACCCAAATCCAAACAATGATGGGCATAACTATTGACTCTTCAAAACATTTAGCCCATTAATCAAAACAAAAAACTAAAAATAATTAAAGGGACATATAAATCTAAAATAAATGAACAACAACAATAATAGTTTATATTAATTTACGTCCTGGTTTATGTGTAATGCTATGGGGATATAGTACAACAAATTTGGTTTTACACTATTCATTAGTTCTCTTTACTTCAAATTTGGTGTAACATTTAGTATTACACCAAATCCGATATATTGGTGTAAGTTTTGATATTGGGTTGGAGTCGGACTTAATTTAATTGGTCGTTATTCACAAAAATACCCTAAGGCAGATAAGATTATTTTTGAATATATATAGATATGTCAGAAGAACAATTTTGATTTTATATGTTTGATAGATTTGAAAAACTACAACTTGAAATACCAAAAAAATAATCCTTTGTTAATCATGGAACTACTATCCCTATAGTTATAGGATTAATTGCGAATTCCATCTTCCATTAAATAATAGGCTTAAATGCAAAAAAAAAAATGGTTAACTTGTTTATGGGTCTGCAAAATTAGTTCATTTTTTTTTTTGTCGAACGATAGTATTTTATTAGAACAACTCAAAAACTAAAATTACAACTACAATCGTAGAGCAACGGCTATGAAATGACATGACTAACTACAAGCCAAGCGGGAATTGGTAAGACCAATTCGGGTTCCACAACACCTGACTTAAAAACTACATATCCAAACTAAACTACTCCACGAGACTTCAAAGACTCCTTAATGGAGATCAGAACACACTAGAAAAATCAAACCGGCACGAGCAACTACTACATCTTTGTAGAAAGAAAAAATTGATCCGCCTACGAGTTTCGCAAATCAACCGGAAAAGAAAATACAAAAAAAAAGAAAACTACAACAATCTATAGCTAAAAAAACGATAAAAAAAAAAAACGAAAAGAAAAAAAAAGCAAGATGCCTCTCCTCTCCTAAATCTACTGTCGCAATCCATCGTCTACTCAGCCTCCGAGACACCTCCGCTGAAGCTCCGACCCACTTTTACCCTGCAGACAAAAATTTGCCACCTTCGTACACCCAAAAGACCGTTATTGTTGGTCCTCCAATAAAAACATGGAGGGGAAGGGGAGGAAGGGAGTAAGGAGGGAGGGGGAGGGGCGGCTGTGAGTAAGGGGAGGGAGGGGAGGATAAATATGTTAGGTTTTTTTTTTTTCTTTTGGGGTAGAGAGAGGTTTGTTGGCAAAATTAGTTCATCATTAAATTTTTTTCGACATTAAGGACAATTTTGGTCTAAAAATTGAATTGTCGCGGGAATTTTTCACGTGACACTCATGTGACTCCTTCAATTTGAGGATTTTTAAATTTTTGGTCACATTTACTTATGTGGAGAGAGAGAGAAAGAGAGATTTTGGTTGGATTGCTTAAAAGGAAGGATTAAAAAAATGCAACGTGGAATCTTAGATTGCAAGTAAGGAGTATTCTAATATTATTCATTTTCTTGTTAATTATTTTACAAATAAATTAAAATACTACAAAAACTGTTTATTGATTCTTAATATATTTTAATATTTTTACACTTTATGAAATTTTTTAATAAATTTAATTAAATTGAATTTGTAACACTTCATGAGTATGTTTAATTGATATAATTCAATTTTCTTTTCAACTTATGAACAATTGTTAGTATTTAACCTTTATACTTTCACACTCAATGAGTAAAATTTGAATCATATAATTCAGCATTATTTTTCAAATAAATGTAAAGAATCAAAAGTAAAAATTTCAGAATCCTTAATTAATCACCTTAATACATTTTCACACTTAATGAACAAATAAATAAATTATTTCAATTATGAAATATTTTTTAGTTAGGCAGCTAAATGTTTTTTTAGTGAGTAAAATTAAAATAACATTTAAGAATATAATTATCAAACAAAAAGTTAAATTATTATGATAAATTATTTAGTATAAAATTACTTAAAGAATATAATTAACTTAAAAAAAAGATTTCATTTTCCTTTTCCTTTAATCCATTCTGTTTCCATTTTTTTCCCTTCCTTTTCCCCCCGCTTTGTTTGTTAGTCTCTTCTTTTTCAATGTCGCCGTTCTCCGCCATGACCACCACCATCCAACCGCACGCCACCGTCATCCACCACTCGCCGTCCTCCACAACACTCAACTAGAAACATGACGAATGCTCTAATTCAAAAAATGGAGCCTGCTAGAATTAGAAAGAATGAAAACGAAAATCCTTTGGATTTTTGAACATGGATGTCATATTATTTTAAGTATAATAACACTATTCTACATAATGCAAATTATTATTTTTTTTATTATTTTTGTTGTCTTTAAATTTGTGAAAAAAAAGGAGAGCCCAATTTTAAAGTTAAACTCAGGCCAAAAAATTAATAGGATTGACCCTCGGAGAAAATAATTATTTTTCTTGTTTTTCATTTAGATGTTTGTTTTTCTCATTTTACGGTAGTTATTGAGTCTCCCTCATGGGAGTTCACGTCTCTTAATAAATAGAGTTTCTTTCTCTTAATAAGTTGTGTTTTGTCCCACACGGTTGTATTTCGTTCAAAAAAAATTGTCATTGGGGCTCCATACTTTCGTATAGTGGACTTTTTGTGCAGAAGATTCAAATGACCCATCATCGGAATATTAGTGATAGATGTGGGTTCGTGATTTATCCAGTGCTTTTTCGATTTTTTGATTCTAATGGATCAATTAGATCTAGATAAGTTTAAAATATTTTTTTTGTTTTAGATTTATATAGATGTTTGATTATAATTTTGATTTTTATTATCAGTTGTAAGATTTTGAAATCAATTACATCATTAAAGGTTCTCTTTTTTGAAAATACATGATGCAGTTATTCTTACAACTGCATTAATTAAGTATTATGCGTCAAAACTCTACAACTTTAAAGGAAGAGAATAAATTACTTTATACTACTATGATGTGGTATTTTTTTCCTCATAACTCAACTTCTAGATTTAACTCCAGGTCTCTCATTCTTTCTTACCAATATAAACTACGAGACCCGGATAAAGACAACAAGCATACCCTTAATCGAACCCACACGAATGTTATTCAATATGAGTTTCACCAAGTCCTTCACCAGCTCCCAATGAGCATTTTGATGGAGTTAGAGTTTAAACACACAATCTCCACCCAACAAAAGATCGTGGTGGCGAATGGACTAAGCCCCTTGGTTATGATGTGGTATTTTAGTGATTCACGATTATCAACTTTTAGTAGTAATCGAACAACTAAAGAATTTTTGCGGGCTTTTGGGAGTAGTAGTTGGAGAGCGGGTGATAAATTTCAAAGAAACTGAAAGATACATGATTCGAAGCCTGATCAACACCCTTACAAAGAGTGAAGCGATACCACTTGAGCTACAAACTCATGGTAAATAAATTTGAAACTTGAACAAAGTTGTAAGTTATTTTACAAAAGTTTAGAACTTTTGATTACTAAATGAGAGTGACTTTGCTGGCAGGACTTGAGACATTATTTTACCAAAGTATTTGTTGAAATATGCCGCTATTTTCTACAAACAACACCAGTCATTAAGACGATCTTTCGAAAGACGTGCAAAAGCAAACAAATGACAATGTCATTCGAAAATCCTTTAAAAATAGACGCCCTTTATTTAAACCTCGACTTTAAGTTGTTTTTGGTGTTTGTTTTTTCCTAAGTTTTGCATTGTTTTTCCTTTGCACACTGATCGACTTGTGATCAAGGCCTTTTCCTTTCTTTTTTTATATATTTCCATTTATTTAAAAAACGTTATTCAGTTTAATAAAAAGGTGATAAATAAAACTTTTGTTATTTTGTTATATATTTTGTGAGGAGTCATCTTCATTTAAAAAACAGGTTCCTCAATTCCCAACTACATTATTATGTTAGTATGATAAACAAGTTTAATAAAGCTTACCAATTACGAATTACATAACTAAAAAAATTATTACTTGTTATAAAGTTTATTTTTTGTTGCAAAACAGAGGTCTCAAGACGTTATTTTCATAGAAAATTGTTAACTTATTGCAAATTATAACGACATTTGCAATTAATATATTTTGAAAACGAAAAAAAAAAATTGACTACTTAATTAGTTTTTTGTAATCCAATAATTAGTGGTATGAGATAAATTTGCAAATCGAGCAAAGCACCATTGCCGAGACATTTTATACATGTCCTAGTTATCAAGGAATTAATTATTTCGATTTAATAGTTAAAAATTTAAATAAGAATCTATAATGTATCTAACGTGTCCCAATTTCGCCTGTCACATAAACAAATCTTGAGTTCAAAATCAAATTTTGTTTGGTTGCTAGAAAGTAATGCAATAAATCTTCCCTAATTTCAAATATTAAAATTATTGGTGTTTGAACTTTGAACGTTTGCGCCTTGGATTTATCGGCATATGTAATATTGTAATCAGATATTAATTGATAAAAAAATAAGAATTAGTCTGACTAAACAAAGGTGGCGGTTTGCACATCATATGAAATTGTAAAATCAAACATATGAGGTTTCGAAAAAGTAATCAAAATCCAATTATCCTTGACCAATTGGTTAATGTGGGGTACCAGGAACGAATTCAAAAATTATTTATAACAGGGGCACACAATAAATACCATTATAAATTATATCAAAAATAATTTTTGGAGCACACTTTATTTAATTTTTAACCTAATTAATATATGATTTAAAAAATTTATTAAATATTAAAGAAAAAATATACACAAAAAAACATAAGTTCGACATAGTTTGTGTGTTTTTTACCTAATTATATATAATTATTAGCATTATATAATAAAATAAAAAATTATCATGGGGGCACGTGCCCCATAATCTGAAACGTGGCTCAGTGTATGCTTGGTCTCCGAGAGGTCAAGTGTTCGAGCCCCGAAATACAATGGTGTAACAATTAGTATTGAGCTTCCCCATTACTAGTTATGTGAAAACATTGCTTGTTTGTTTATGTTTAAGCCCCATTTCCAATTTTCAACTATTCATGTAAAATAGAATCATGTTTGTTTAAAATTTCCAATGGAAATCATCATTTTCACTTTCTACTTTTCACATAAAACATCATCTCAAATCTACAATTTCAATTCTCAACCCTATACACTACCCTACATCACTTATCAATCACTATTCTTTTTTTTTAATCCAATCATATACGTGGGACTTCCATTACCAACTTTATCTACTTAAAATACTACTATATATATATCTAATGGGATCCACTAGCCTACAATCTTACAAATATAATATTATATATTCAATTAAAATATTCAACCACTATCAACTTTTCAAATTATTATATACATAAAATACTATTTCAAAACTACTTAATCAAACATAATCTCATTTCCAAACCTACATAAAACTCATTCTCATTCACTCATCCAAACATAATTCCGGTTTTTCACACGAAAACCAATAAATTCTGAAAATTCATTTTCCAACACTAAACTAAAATATTCCATGGAAACATAACCATACAAGGCCATGAAATCTCAGTTATAAAAAAAATAATAAAATCAAACATATGAAATTGAAAGCGTAATTTGGTTACACAAAGTAATTAGGAATATCAATTTGACCCATCCCTGGTCCATCCTACGATCCATGGTGGGACAGGGTGTGGTTGCACCTCCATCTCATGGGTAGCCCTTCTTAGTATTTTTATTTTTAATAGATTTAATATATGTTTTACATATATATATTCTAATTCTTATGTATTTTTAAGATTATATATTACATATATATAATAACTTTTTATAAATAATATGCATTTATAATATAAAATAAAATAAAAAAATATTATTAATTCAAAATACAAGACAAAACTCGTACAATAAGTAAAGACCAATCCGTGGCGGATTGACCCATCCTCATCCCGAAGGTGGACGGCCCAAGTCTTTAAGTATTTGTCCTGGTCCCCACCCCACCTCGCCCATTGTCGTACCTAAAATAAACCTACAAAAATAAATATAATATTTAATTTGGTACAATTATATTATCATTATCATAATCCATAAAAGTACATATTATATTTATTATCACATTAATCAACAGTTAATCTCAATTTAGATATTAATTTATACCCCTACCACAAAATTCAGATCATTATCTTAATTCTTGACAGCGTCATCTTTCTTCTCACAAAATTCAAACGCTAACGGCCATAATTCTTTTTCAGCTTCTCCTTATGCTGTTCTGTTTTCTTTTAATATTCTGTTAACCTTAATAATTATCCATCTCTTCCACACGAGCAAGCCAGGCCACGCCCCTCTGGTCGATTTATTGTTCTCTCAAGCATCGCCATTTGTCATCTCATATTCGCATTTCCAGATTGCCGGCCTTTTATTTCCGCTGCGCTGTAAGTCCATATTCTCATCCAAAATGTATGTGTTGGTAAGTTAATACAGGGAGAGGTATATCAGTACAATTCTTTAATGTTTCATGAAACGAAGACCGGCGGTCCTTTTCTATTTGTCTCTCATTGATTCCTTTTTTCTGGATTTTTTTCTGTCATCGGGGAAAAAGGGTTCCGCATTGTGTCTTCTTCTTCTTTTTGTCGATTTGTTTTATGCAATCGCTTGTGGATTTACGGTTTATTATTTGAGAATTGGATCAAATGTTGCCTTTGGGTTGACTTGTTGAGATGATTTGATTTGTGTCGCAGCACGATAGGAGAAAAGAATAGGTCCTTTACCAAGGTTTTGAGATTTAGAGCGAGCTAATAATTGTTAAAAATGGAGGCGTCGCAGAGAAGAGGAGGTGGTGGTGGTGGAATTGTGCCGAAATCGCCGTCGCATACGCCACGGTCGAGCGATAAGGCAACAAGAGATCTGCGATCGGGGAGGGGAGTTTCAGCGGAAAGCACGATAAGGATACAGGTGTTAATGTGCAGGTTGTTGTCCGATGCAGGTAAATTAATTACTGCTTTTTTAATTTTTGTTTTTAATATTTTTTTGGGTTGATTATTCTGTTTTCTGATGATTTTTTGGGGTTATTTTTGTTTTTCTTAGGCCATTGAGCGAGGAAGAGATGAGATTGCGTACACCTGTGGTGATTTCTTGCAATGACAACAGAAGAGAAGTTTGTGCAGTACAAAATATTG
The DNA here is from genome assembly GCA_016081115.2 of Rehmannia glutinosa. Lineage (NCBI taxonomy): Eukaryota > Viridiplantae > Streptophyta > Magnoliopsida > Lamiales > Orobanchaceae > Rehmannia > Rehmannia glutinosa. The sequence goes on along the minus strand of JABTTQ020000014.1, from coordinate 237,560 downwards.
CTAATAAGCAGATTGATAGGACTTTCCTTTTTGACAAGGTCTGATATATCTTACCTGACTATGTATTTTTGTGAATAATGTTTGGGTTGAATGGAGCAGAAGTAAAAGTGTTCCATGTCTTTTGAATATCATGCTTCTTTAAAAGAACTGTTATTGTTGGGAATTAGTTTATGATAATAACATGGATGCACAAATTGTTTTCATTATGAAAGTAGCTTTAAATTTTCTTTGGTTAAATGTGCTATGTAGAGAATAGAATATAATTTATGGTAATTGTGTTTAGGTCTTTGGTCCATCATCCCAGCAAAAGGATTTATACGATCAGGCAGTCTGGCCCATAGTATTTGAAGTTCTTGAAGGCTACAATTGCACCATCTTTGCCTATGGGCAAACAGGAACTGGAAAGACCTACACTATGGAGGGTGGAGCTAGAAAAAGGTTTGATATATTTTCATTGATAGAAAATCCTAACTGTAATGCTACTTTTATATTTGTCAATTCATTTGTGACTTGACTCTCTTCTTCCTGTTTAGAATGGTGAATTCCCAAGTGATGCAGGTGTTATTCCGAGAGCCGTTAGACAAATTTTTGATATCTTAGAGGCACAGAGTGCCGAGTATAGCATGAAGGTTACTTTCTTAGAGCTATACAACGAGGACATAACAGATCTTTTGGCACCAGAAGAATGTTCGAAGTTCCCAGAAGACAAGTCAAAGAAACCATTAGCGCTTATGGAGGATGGAAAAGGTGGAGTTCTTGTTAGGGGATTGGAAGAGGAGATTGTAACCACGGCAAATGAAATTTACAACATCTTAGAGAAAGGTTCTGCTAAAAGGAGAACAGCAGAAACCCTCCTCAACAAACAGAGCAGCCGTTCTCATTCTGTATTTTCTATCACTATTCACATTAAGGAGTGCACTCCAGAAGGAGAGGAGATGGTCAAATGTGGGAAGCTGAACTTAGTTGACCTTGCTGGCTCGGAGAATGTTACACGTTCTGGTGCAAGAGAGGTTTGAAATTACAGTAAAGTTATTCATTAGTGCTAAGTTTTTCCCTCGAAGTTAAAAATGAGCATAATGTTGGACTTTATGAAAACCGTAGAGAAAATATGGATTTTGACGGGTATTATCTGCGAACATTACTTTTCATTATGTGATCTAGATGTTTTGAAAAAGTTATTATTTACATTTGCAGGGCAGAGCAAGGGAAGCGGGTGAGATCAACAAAAGCTTGCTAACACTTGGCCGAGTCATAAATGCATTGGTTGAGCATTCTGGTCATGTACCCTACAGGTATAGGACTCGTCAATTTTATTTTCTATGGGGACCAGGCCTGTTACAGAGAGTTATCATGTAAACTTATAAATCTCTCCTGAAATTTCAGAGATAGCAAGTTAACAAGGCTGCTGAGAGATTCGCTGGGAGGGAAAACGAAGACGTGTATAATTGCCACTATATCACCTTCCATCCACTGTTTGGATGAGACACTCAGCACTTTAGATTATGCTCACCGTGCCAAAAACATAAAGAACAAGCCAGAGGTTAGTAGTCTTTGAAATATCTGAACACCATAGTTTCTGTTGCTTTGTTTTCGTTTCTACAGATAGACAGATAGATGTAATATTTGTTACTGTAATTACAGATCAATCAGAAGATGATGAAAGCAGCCGTGATCAAGGATTTGTATTTTGAAATTGATCGACTAAAGCAAGGTTGTTATTTGCTCTCTCTCCCTGTCACTCTTCGATTCATCTATGGGCCATCTACTAATGCAAAGTTAATTTGAAATTTCATTTATTTTTTTTTTTCATTTTTTGACAATTTGTTGTTTTCTCAAAACTACTTCATGTCATTTAGAGCTGTACGCTGCAAGAGAGAAGAATGGGATCTACATCCCAAGAGATCGTTATCTCCAGGATGAGGCTGAGAAAAAGGTTTGTTGGCATTTTAGTGTATTGATATAATGCACTTTGTTAGAGGTTAAGAGGGCGTTCCTCCTTATTTTGGTATGGCATGTGTCTGACGTTGCAGGCCATGTCCGAAAAGATAGAGCGCATGGAAAATGATTCAGAATCCAGGGATAAGGTAGATTTGGCAAAACAATTCTCACTGGATCTCTTTTGGTTGTTGCTGTAATGAAACATGATCCTATATTAACTTATGCTTTGTTGAGCAGCAATTTTCGGAGCTCCAGGAATTATATAATTCTCAACAGCAGTTGACTGTTGAACTAGGTGACAAACTTGAAAAGACTGAGGTAGTATCTCAATGCTTGCAATTTAAACAAATAATACTCCTTCCAATTTGGTTTGTAGTGGACTAACCAGACTTTCTCTTTATAATCCAGAAAAGGCTACAGGAAACGGAGGATACATTGCTTGATCTTGAAGAAAAACATAGGCAGGCAAATGCAACAATAAAAGAAAAGGAATATCTGATATCCAATCTTCTCAAGTCTGGTACGTGTTATCTTTTGCATACTTCCCCTAAGTTGATTTTGCATAAATTGCTATCATTTTTTGATTCAGTAACTTTCTTCTGTCTACTTTTGTAAATACAAAATGGTATTATCACATGAACCATAGTTACCGAAGTCAAGTCTATTATATGCTTTTGTTCATGTATTTGACTGTTTCCACTTTTGGATTTTGTCTTAGCAACTTCAATTTTGACTATTCAAGTATGAAAGTAATACCCATCTGATTTTCCGTAGGTACTAATGCTATTCATATGAAATCAACTCAAAACTAATTACCTTAGCCAAGAGGTTAAAAAATAAAAATAAAATAAAAAATAAGGAAGAAGGAAGAAACAAGTGAATAATTTATAATTTTTTGAACAAGAATTAGGACAACAATTTTGGTGGGCTTAGATGCCTAAAATCAGAGATGAAACTTGAATAACCATTTCTTGTCCTTTGGTGGTCTAATTAGTTTCTAGTAATACCCTACTGAAATTTCATACTACTATGTCTTTTGATTCATATAATTTTTGGTATTCTTCTACAATCCATATATTATAATTATTTTCTCTAACTGGTTCGACTGAAATTAGAGCGAAGGCTTTATTTGTTGTATAAGGATTAAAAATCCTTCATCCCATCACAACTTTGTGACATTTTATGTGATCATTTTCCACCAGAGAAAGCACTCACTGAGCGAGCCTTTGAGCTTCGAACAGAGCTAGAGAATGCTGCCTCAGACATTTCTAATCTGTTCACCAAGATTGGTAGGCATCCCTTTTTGAAAATCCACTAGTATTTTTCTCTTAGTAAACAAATGATCCTTCACTAATCTCAAGTATCGTCAATGTTCCAGATCGCAAGGATAAAATTGAAGATGACAATAGAGTTCTTGTACAAAAATTTCAATCCCAATTGACTCAGCAGCTTGAAATCTTGCATAAAGCTGTAGCATCGTCGACCACACAGCAAGAACGACAACTAAAGGAGATGGAAGAAGACATGCGTTCATTTGTATCTACGAAGACGGAGGTATAGTCCAGCTATATAGTTATTATAGACATGCGTTCGTTTGTACTTGCTGTGGTTCTAAGTGCCGAGTCACAATACTTTCTCATCTGCTGCACTTTTAGGCAACGGAAGAGCTTCAAGGCCGTCTAGAAAAGTTGAGAACCATGTATGGCTCTGGTATTAAGGCCTTAGAAAATTTAGCTGGAGAATTTGATGGTAACTCTCAGTCAACATTTGGTCACCTCAATTGTGAAGTTTCCAAGCATTCCTCGGCCTTAGAAGAGGTTTGAATTCATTTATATTGTTTTGGATTATTATAGAAACCTTTTTTTTTTTTTTTTTTTTTATCGGTGATTATTATAGAAACCTTACTTTAGCATGAGGTTGATGTTAGTTTACGTATTGCAGCTTTTTAAAGGAATTACTTCTGAGGCTAATACTTTGCTTCACGATCTTCAAGACAGTCTATATAGCCAGGAGAATAAATTAACTGCTTATGCACGACAACAACGTGAGGTTGGCATTTCTTAATTCAAATGGAAATTGTTATGATGACATTATCTGTTTTATGCCCTCATTCCAAAAGGCAACATTATTGACAGTTTGACACAATTTTTAGGCGCATAGCAGAGCTATTGAAACTACACGATCAATTTCTCAAATTACGGTAAACTTCTTCAAGAATTTAGATGGGCATGCTTTAAATTTAGGCCAAATTGTGGAAGAAGCACAGACAACTAATGATCAAAAGTTATCTGAACTTGAAGAGAAGTTTGAGGTAACTAAACATGCGCATTATCATTTGTCTTGAATGAGCTTGCATGTAAACTTTGCATGAGTGGATGTCTCTTGTCACTGTAGGAGTGTGCTGCCCTTGAAGAAAGACAACTTCTAGCAACAGTGGCAGAGTTGCTTGCAGGTTCAAATGCTAGGAAGAAGAAACTGGTATGTACTTGTGATTCAGTTCCCTCTTTGCCTTTGCTACTCAATGCAAACAACTATAGATGTTCGAGACTTTCATCTGGAATAATCAGTTAGCAACTTAGCTTCACATAGTATTTATGCAGATTCAAAGAAATTAATCTCATTTTCTTATTGATGTTCCCAGAATGCTATTTAATAGATTATAAGATCGCTGAAAAGTGTATGCAACAAAGTTGGATTCCAATATTGTTCTAATAACATCAAAGAAGACCAACATAACATAACATAGTTGTTTAATCAGGCTTTCAAATGGCTCATTTCTTTTATATAATTTGAATTCCCAAAATGTTCTTGTGCCCCTGTAACTTCTCTGCTAATTTGTCAAGCATGTAACAGGCTGCTGGTGCTACATGATGAAAATGAATGTAGCTTGAATTCTACTGGCATATTTGAATTATAAGGAGAGGGTAAAAATTGATGTAATCTCAAGTTGATTTTTGGGTCTTCACGATAGAGGTTAATATATCTTGTTACTAGGGAAAGTTGTTGACAATGACAACCATATTTTTTCTTACCAGATTTATTCAGTATTTAATCCTATATAATTAATTGCTTACAAGGGTTTGCTTAAAAAAAAAATCAGTTGTGCTTAAATGCACCATCTTCTGTTCCATGACTCCTGGAATTGTTTTTTTACATTTCTGTGATTTGTACTTCAGGCGAAACAGATTCAAAATATTTTTCTTATCACATAACTAATCTTTAATCGCGAATATCTACTTGCACCAACATGATGGTTATGAAATAACTAAATCAATAATGGTTTTGCATGCACGACTTGTGCAAGAGTAATGGTGACATTCAGTTTTCTTAAATTCAAATCTTTCAAATTTCCATCCGTGTTCTCACTCATAGGTTCAATCTGCAATCCGTGGACTTCGGGAGACTGGGGCCAGTAGAACCAATAAATTACAGCAAGAGATGTCAATTATGCAAGACTCCACTTCTTCTATCAAAGAAGAATGGACAAGTTACGCTCAAAGAGCTGAATCTCGTTACCTTGAGGATACAGCTTCGTGGAAAGTGGAAAAGAAAATATGGAAAATGTTATTCGTAAATGGTTAGTATCAAATTGACTAAAAACTGCCCTATTCATTTTGTAAACGACGCCCGATTAACTCTGACCCTTCTACTCCGAAATAAATTAATGCAGTTTGGAACAAGCTCAATTGGGTGCACAGCAATGGAACAATGCTCAGGAGTCCCTGCTTAGTCTAGAGAAGAGAAATGTTGCTTCAGTTGATGAAATGGTTAGGTAAGTCACAAAAATTTGATATTTTTGGGTTAATTACAAAAAGTGCCCTTGAGGTTCAACATAATTACAAAAAACCCAGCTAACTTTCAAAGTTACAAAAATACCCTTGAGGTTTTATTTTCTCTAACATTTACCACCTTCATAACCAAAAAATATTTCAAATCCCCCTCATATTTATAAAAATGTTATAGTTTACTCCTTAATTTTAACACTCGAATCAAACCTCAGGGTATTTTTTTGTAATTTTGAAAGTTAGCTAGTTTTTTTTGTAATTAGGCCAAATCTCAGGGCACTTTTTGTAATTATCCCCATTTTTTTAAACGCCGGAGTTGAGCTAGATATTTATTTGCTTCGTTTATGTGAATATTTTATACTTACTGTAGGGGAGGAATGGACATATTTGGAGTTTTGCGTGGACGATTCTCTTCTGCTGTGAATTCGCTCTGGAAGACGCAGATATTGGAAGCAAGAATATGCTCTCATCCATCGACCGTAAGATAACTAATATTGCATGTATTTAAATCGCTGGTATAGGTAATTATTTCCAAACCATGCATAAAAAGCTTGACATATATGGCACTTTCAGGTTCATTACAACTTGACCGTGAGGCATGTGGAAATCTTGATTCCATGATTAGTCCTTGTTGTGGAGACCTGAGGGAATTGAACAGCGGACATTATCACAATATTGTGGAAATTAATGAAAATGCAGGAAAATGCCTCCTAGAGGAGTACGCGGTAAGACAGCCCGAACATGAGAAATTATGTTAAATAAAATTTCCATGGCCTAGTGAGAAAAAATAAAAATAATCAAAAAATATCCGATGAATCCGTGAAATTTTCTGATAGATATAGGTCGTGACCGGCTATCAAAATTTCACTTTTCGTCGGAGAAATTTTTTTGCTGCAACTTGATATTGCTTATGAAAACTTTTAGAAACTACAATTACATAAAATCATTATATTATTTAGGATTAATTACAAAAAGTACCCTTGAGGTTTGACCTAATTACAAAAAACCCAGCTAACTTTCAAAATTACAAAAATATCTCCCAGGTTTAGTTTGTCTAATATTTAAACCAATCATAAGCAAAAATATTTCAAGATCCCCCTTCATATTTATAAAAATATTGCAGTTTCCCCCTTAATTTTAACACTGAATCAAACCTCAGGGGTACTTTCTGTAATTTCAAAAGTTAGCTGGGTTTTTTTGTAATTAGGTGAAACCTCAGGGTTCTTTTTGTAATTGTTAGTTTCTAAAAGTTTTCATAAGCAATATCAAGTTGGGGTAATCATATCCAATTGCACTCTCAAAATGAAAGGATAAGCGACCATAAACTTCTCATTTTTCTGCTTGCATAATAATTTATAGGTGGATCAACCAACGTGCTCGACGCCAAGGAAGAGACCGATTAATCTTCCAAGCGTTGCTTCGATCGAGGAACTCAGAACGCCATCCTTTGAGGAACTGCTCAAGTCATTTTGGGATGCAAAATCACCCAAGCAACCAAATGGAGAAGTTAAGCATATTGCAGAGAACAACGGCATTGCTTCGAGAGACTCCCGAGCTCCCCTCACAACCATCAATTAAAGGTAGTGAAATCATCGCCTAATATATGGATACATAGATAGCATCAGTATTATGATTGATATTGTACAGAAAGTATTGTTTGTCTACTTTCAATGAGTTTATTTAACTTTTGGAAGTGAGGCATTTCTTCGGTAGGAAACAGTAGAACAAAGCATATTCATCCATGATCCTTTTTGGATTTGGTGCATGTATTAATTAGTTGTATATCACTTACTCCTGTGTAAATTATTTGAGAGGGTAGAAGTGATTCTAGATCAAAATAAGCTTTTCGTTAGCCGATATTTGAGTTTTATTGAACCTGATTGAATTTACAAGCATGATTTAGACATGATTTACTCTCTGCAAAACTTATCTAGATGGTTTTGTAAGTTTCTTTTAATAAGTTGGGAGTAGTGGTTGGAGGGGAGGGGAGGGGATAAATTTCAAAGAATCGAAAGATAACGGTTCGAACCTCGGTCAACACCCTTAAAAGCAGAAATGATATATCACTGAAACATTTCTGGTACTCGTGGTAGATAGTTTTGTAAGTTATGAGCTCGTGCATCTCACATGTTAAATCTTTTTTTTTCCAAAATATGTTTTTCAAGTATTTAGATAAAATAAAATTACAAAATTTTATAAGATATGATGTTCGAAAAATATTATAAACTCGCAAGAAAACCCTCTAACTAATCTGAAAGATGCTTTTGGGTTTGAATCTTTGAAAGGCTGTTGTCTGTTTTGTGACCCCTTCGCTGTTGGTGTTTTTTATTGACACATTCAAAACAAAACGAGTCATTTGCTTAGCTGTATGGAGAATCCGATTTTCAAATACTATAACAAAATAAGGGAGAAATTTTGATATACCTAAATTGAACAGTTAAATTCAAATGACCAGAGTACTCTCAATGAAGTGAGTTCCACTCTTGACCTCCCAACACTCCAATTCACGAAATAGTTTCTCGATGATATTGACTTCATTCGCGAAAATAAAATTATATCGTGAAATGTGTAAAAGAAAAAAACATACTCTCTCCTAGTCAAAATAAGTGTCTTTCAACTGAGGTGGAGCATTGCACCCCACCACCACAAGAATTGTGGGGTGGAGGTCGAGGGTTCAAATTTCTGCTCCACAAATTGCTCCCAAAGGGCATATGCGAGTAGTGAAGATTTGGTGAAACTCATCTTGAATAGATCCGTGTGAGTTCGATTCGGGAGAGATCGTTATTAGTAGATTGGGGGTTGAACATAATTGTTCTCTTTCGCAGGGAGGATCTGGTTGTCGTCGTCGACCAGACCTGCCGTAACACCGATCGCGTGCACATCCCGCGTTTACCTTAGCGGCATAATGAGGAGAGCTTGGAGCTTGTCCTCAAGATAGTCGCGTAGCGCAGAAGTGTTCGAGTTATCAAAAAAAAGTGTCTTTCTAGGAAAAAGACACACATATTAAGGAATGTATTAAAATACCTAATATACTCTTAATTAATCATAAAGGTTGTTTTGAAAGAAAATAAAAATTTAGACATTATTGTTAATAAGTATAAGGGTAATTTGGGAAAATATTTTCTCATTAGTGTTGAAAACAACAAAAGGACATTTTTTGAATAACTTTTTGTGTTAAAAAGACACTTATTGTGAATAAGAGGAGTATATATCAATTAGTAATTTCACAAATTATTTCATTTCATGAATTTTTAACATTTATTTTAAATTGTCGTGAAATGTATGTGTTTGTTGGCACTCCAATGGTTAGTGCTAGTAGGTTCAAACCTCCATTTCGTGGACCCCATCATGCCACAAACCTGACTATCTTCGGTTCGAGGGTTTTTGTGCAACTTATTTTTTTCTTTTTAAAATCCCACATAAAGTTCCATTGGAGATGCTCTTAGTAATGACACGGATTTTGATGTAAATTTTGTTTAAAATCAAAATTTTAATTTCCATAACTTTTTTGTTTATTGTCTTATTTATATGTATAATGTATCAATTAATCATATTTTCGAGATTTATAATTTGACATCAATATCAATATAGCAATACTGCATATGTAAAATAAAATTACAAATTCAAAATGTTAGATAGAAACATTTTTAATAAGACACAAATTAAGGGTATTTTGGTCCTTACACTCTATTTTGGTGTAAAAAAGTTTATTATCTTGTATCGGCAAAATATGAGTTTTTGCTATCCAAAATGGGTAGACGATGACATTTGCACAAAAAGAACACCATTATATCATATATTATTTTTTTATGTATATGTGCCCAAATTATTTTAAAAACACTATTTTGATTATCATATATATCTTAGCCATTATAATGTATATATATACATATACATATTTCAATCATTACACTAATACAACTAGGAAAGAAATTGATATATTTTCTTAAAAAGAAAAAAACATACATTCTTTCATTTTCCTCACCTTTTTCAATATATTTCCTCCAAAAAAACTCCAACACCACCAATCATCATTTTTTCCCATTTACGCATACGAGTATCCACTAAAACAGAAGAAAAATACAGAATTTTGCAATTTTGAACTCAAAACTCTATAAAAATCCTGTAAAATTTTAGCTTGGCGCCGAGTAATAATACAAACTTAGCAGCGAGGAGACAGAAGAAAAGGAAGAGAAGAAATGGAAAGCATCTAATGAACAAAAATATGTCTTATCACTTTGAAATAAAAATTTCTTGAATTAAACAGTTCAACCCAGTAATAATATCGCTTGGTCGGATGCTTCTGTAGTTATGTGAACAAAAAAACATCTACGGCTATCATATGCTCTCATCACCGACATGCAATATTGGTTCCAAGATCTAAGAAACTCCGGAAAAAAAGGAAAAAGTAACAATTATTACTGTAAAATACTCATTTTTCTTGTGGTTTTTATACAAGAAGTCAGTGCATTACCATGGAAGGAGAGAGATCAGAACTTGTGGTTCAGAAAAGAATCATTCAAGCTCAAATAAAATGCAAACGAAGTTCACCATTACTGCCCAGAAATCCCGGGATCATTTTCTAAGGGGATAATTACAAAAAATGACCTTGAAGTTTAGCCTAATTACAAAAACTCAAATTATCTTTTAAAACCACTTAAGGTGTTACAAACACCTCCTTGAGGTTTTGTATTTATTAACAAATACCCCCTTATGAGGGTACAATTTGTAAAATAGAAACAAATGTCAAATAGATATTTGTAAATTGTAACATCGAAAGATTTTCTGTAATTTGGCTGAAACTCCGGGTAGTGTTTGTAATTATCCCTTTTCTAAGGGGATACCAGGTTTCCTATTTCCCATCGACATGCAATATTTGATTCTTATTTCAAGATAAAAATACACGAATCCAGGGGCATACAAGTCAAATTATAATTTTATCTTCAAAGGCTATTCAAAACTATTGGTATCTCCATACTTCACCTAATGGCGTACTCATGCCGGCTCATCATCATTCAGCAATCATGAATGAAAGATCAGAGACCAGTTATCAGGTGGAGCAATTTGTCAGGCCACTTAAATATACACTGGACAGTGCCCAAAGGATCGTGAAACGGCAATTATGTGTTCCCTACAAAAGATATTACAAGTGAAAGATTATCAAGAAATGAAGCTTACAGACACAATATTTGAAATCATTCTAAATCTCAGGAAAGGAAATGACAAGGCTGCAACTAATCTAGACATGCATTAGCAATGTAGAGAAAATAGGGATAATTACAAAACACCCCGAGGTTGGGCTAATTACAAAAAAACCCAAAGTTATTTTAAAATTACAAAAAAATCCCTCAAGTTTGATTTTGTCTTAAATTTAAGGGTATAACTGTAATATATTTATAAATGTCGGGGTTTTGAAATGTTTTTTTACTTAATGGAGGGAAAATGCAAGACGATATCAAACCTCAGGAAGTTTTAGCAATTTTCAAAAACCTTTGGGTTTTTTTGTAATTTCCCTGAACCTCATTTTTTTGGGCAATTAACCCAAAAGATTATACTAAATTACCTTAAAGCCAAAGACAAAAGCTTTTGTTCAACAATCACGCCGGTGGCTCTCCACCAAATGCGTCCTCATCAAAATCTTCATTAGTAGAATTTTCTTGGCACAGCAACTTATTTTCGTTCGTAGATTTCAATTCGAGACCGTTCCACATCACTGGAGGACCAGGATGCATGCCGCGATCAGAACCGTGACTGGTTTCAGCATTGTCCTCCATCTGATCATTACCATTGTGATAATCAGGCTCTGATCTCTTATCATCATCTGCACACAACGCTTCAACATTGAGATCAGAAACCAAATCAAACCCTGATTGGCCCGAAGGTCCAGGGTAAGCAACAGTGACATCTCCAGTTTCAGATGGCTCAGTAGTTTCTTTCTTTTGTCGTCTCCATTTTTTCGTAGATGAAGTCCCGTCGTCCTCAAAATCTTCTTCTTCTCTATCTCTATGTAAATAAACCCACAATTTTCTCTCCCCATCAAACTGGACGCAAGGATCACGCTCGTAATGCAAACGATCCAATGCTCCACTAACTACTTGATTGACCTGTGCATCAGAGACATCTTCCACAATATACTGTGAATCTCTAATTAATGTACATACATCTGCTCGTGTTCCAATACTTCCAGGCAATCTAGCTGCTGCGTCTCTCACAAGACAAAGGATTGTAACATGTGGTGGCCGATCGCGCTTTAGCATGAAATGGTCTCGGGCCTTTGACGTTGGCTTGCCACCACACCTCCTCAAAGGCGCAACAATCGATTTTTTACCGTCGACAGCTGTATATGAAAAAGCCCTGTCTGGTATTAGATACCTAAGGACTTCTTCTTTCCGGAAGTACGCTTTTACTTCTTCAGAGCTCGAGCTGATGGTATTTAGACTTTTCTGAGCTCTCAGGTCCTTGAACCTTTCTTTCTCATCCAAATTGATTTGCATCAGTGTCAAAGGCGGAGCAGGAAGACTTCCTATTTGCTGAAGTGTTTCCTGACTATTTTTCAGCCAATTAGCAAATGAGTCGACCAATTTGACAAGCATTTTATGAGGAAGGCCCCACGCATCTGGAGACGTCACTTCTTCAACAGCCTCAAAGTCGGAGGAATTGTTAGACACAGGACCAATCCACAACCAACTTTTTGTAGATTTTTGATAGACAACAAGTGGTTTCCACCCTTTTGCTCCTAGAGGCGCAGTTCTGGATGAAAAGATTTTCAGAACACCTCTGATCAAATCCTGAAGTGGTTCCTGTGTTTCAAGAATACAGGGATCACCAGGATTTGATCTAACACGGTTAACAATTTCCTGAACAGCGAGAGAAGGGACATTTGCTTGAGGAGAAGGCACAGAAGTGCTAGCATCCATGTTTGAATTTGAATTAACAGCATCAATATCTTCCTTCTTGCTGTCTTGCTCCTCTTTGCCCCCTGTTCAGCATCATTCTTATCAAGATGCTTTCCAGCCTCTGAGGAGTCCTCTGGAAGCAGAGTAATCATTGCCATACGAACTGCTGAAAGAAGATGTATGATGGAGAATGAGAAGTCAGTGTGAACAGTAGGTGTAATTAAAATAAACGACTTTTTCTGTCGTTTTGTTTCTGCCTCAACATCTTCCATTTCCATTTCCATTTCCATAGTAGGTGGCTGAGAAACTCCATTCTCTAGAATATCAGAAGCATCCTCCAACTTGTTTTTCCACGTTTCCTTAAAGAACTGACACTATCAAGCTGCAGCTCAGCATCAGCATGAAGGTAATCTTTATTATCTCGCACGTCCATGTGTGTCAAGTCATTCTTTATTTTCCTCTTCTTTGAGAGAGTTTCACAACCCATCAATGGTACATCAGATCTTTCAGGATGATGGCTAGCAGACAGGTCTACTGTCTGGCCCTTCTTCCCCAACTTGAGAGGAACTCCATTATCTGCTACCAGTGGTCGTGCCCAGAACAAGTCATCTTCAAAATTATTATCATTCATATAATTAGACTGGGGAAGACCAAAATCACAGGAAATTTCACCTTTTCTTCTTTTCCCTAGAGTGAGGGAGGATTTCACTGATGGCATTTGGAAACTGTCCCCATGGTTCCCTTCTACATGGCCATTTCTTCCCAAATGGTACAATTGTTGCCGCTCATCAGCACCAATTACTCCTGGAAAATAGTTTCTATCCAAATCTTTAGTGGGCAAAATATTGAAGTAGCCAGCATCATGCATCTTACCCTTCAGTTCTGAATTCATCATCTCTCGATTTTCGCTGTAATCCTCCATCTTCTGGGAAAAGTGTGATGATCCATCAATCGTCAAGTAACTGTTTTTCTTATTTCTCCTAGAAAAATCGGCCTTCTTCATGTCACATTTCAGATCTCGCACACCACCAGGGTATGCCCACTTGCTCCTCATCAAAGGATTGTCATCTTTATCCTCATCCATATTTTCTGATGAATCTGACTCTGTGTCTTCACTTCTGGAAAATGTCCTAATACCTCTGTTTCCTGTCCCATCTCTTCTTCCATGTAGAGAACCAGACTGGAATTTATCCTGTGAAGAATTAGCTCTATACTCGGTATGCAATAATTTATCATTTGCATTGAGATCAACAGCTTCCTTACCCATCTTCCATCTCTTATTTTTAGCATTCAGGCCACCAGATTTACTTGATAAATCAGTGGGAAACAGCGCACCATGTTTACTATGCCAAGTTGGATCATTTGCATCTAAGAGCTCTTTTTGACTTCCTTTTAAGGACAAATTTGACTTCTGACCTTTGCCAAACTTCATCTGATTTTCAGCAGTAAATTGCTGAAGATTCTCAGTGTACTTTACCTTTTTCCCTCCATCATATATGTCTCTCATATTAGATGGCTTTGAGGTCAACACCTTGATGTCAGCCAACTTATTAATAGCCTTATTCCTGCCAAAAGCATGTAAATTGTTCCTCCCAGACAAAGGGATTCCCATGAAACTATCTATATCCTCTTCGGCCCTTGGGCCTTCATGTTTCTTCCATTTGGAAGCCGCAGGCTCATCACTTGCCCCAACTCGAGGGAAATTCCAATCTCTGTGGACAGACACTTCAACGTTCGTTTCTGCCTCATCATCCTCCTCTAAAAACTGCTCATTCACCCTGACTGCTGCAGAAGAATCATAGCCTCCCAAACCATAGCGCCCTGACTTCATTTTAACTCCAGAGCGAGTTGAAGGAAAGGGTTCAGCTAACTCTTTTATTGAAGTGGTTTTCGATCCAGCCAGCTTTAAAGTTCCTTTGGGATTCCGTTTTCCATATTTGGCCGACTCCACGATGGTTTTCCGGCCATGAGAAGAAATATCTGAGCCGGGACCCAAGCTGTACCCAGAATAGCGACCTGTCTTCTGACCTAGCTTCTGATCATTCATCTTTTTCTCCCACAAAGCATCGTTAGACTCATCTCTGTCAGATGACTCATCTTGAAATCTTCCATATTCTCATTCATCAAACTCTTCTGACTCCTCATAATGTTTAACACACGAAGCTTCTCCTCAATACTGTACCCCTTGCAATTCAGCCACGCATCCCTTATCTGACAAAGATTGTTCACCATAGCATTCTGATGCTTTCGCAAGTTATGATAATGCTGCCTTTTCTGCAAGAAATTTAAACCCTGCCTGTAAAGTGCCACCCTCGGCTCACACAACCCTCCCTTCAACATATCAAACAATTTATCAACAGGGCTCCCAAAATGCAAGTTATCACCAGAAAGAAGCTCTTTCAGCGTGCGCACAAAATTTTCTTGGTCCATATCAGGTAAATACTTGGAAAGACCAAATCTTTCCTCTTCGGTTAGAACATCATTCCACACCTCCATAGACAGGACATCTTTTAGCCCGGGAAGATCATACAATTCATAGGGAATGCTGTGTGTTTGATCACCAACCCGGCAAAACTCTTCACCAGTTTCGCCTAACTCCAATAAATCAAAGTCATCGGAACCCGCTCCGGAATCACAGTCATCAAATTCATCATCATCAGATTCGACAGCAGAGGGGGAGTTCCGACGCTGAAAATCTTCATCGTCATCGCTAGACATAAGTGTATCCCTAGTGTGTGGCGAATGAAACTCCGTGTCAAAACGAGCTACTTTAAAGCTATTCTTTTCAATCGCCATTGAACAGTAACATAACCACGAACGACCCAGAAATACAAATCAACAGCTTACCAGAATATCTGAAACTTGGATTCGGATATAGCTTCACTCCAATTCCAAACCCTAGATTAACAAAAACAAATCCAAATCAAATAAAAACATAACAAAAAAAAAACCTCAATCTCAACCAAATATAAACATAGACATACCAACTCAGAGACTTAATACAAGGCATGGACGGAGATACCTAAAACCTCCTATCAACACCCAATTCCCAGTCCCAACATTCTATCAACCCAATTCAATCACCAAACCGAACAAACAATTACAAAGCAGGGACAAACACATGCCGGATTAAACGCCGGGCATAAAATTAAGAAAAAAATCAACATGAAACAAAACAAATTGTAAATTCATACTCTGCAGAACCGTCATTAGATATGCTGGGATCAAAAACGCACCTGAAATTTGTTGGACGAGACAAACAAGAAAGCGGTAGAACGCGCACCGGAATTTCGGGTGGAGATCGCGAATATATCTTCTGGAGTAGAAACCCTAGCTCTAAATATACAAAAGGGGGAAAAAAAAGGTAAAAAGCAGGCGGTTATATTGTGTGTGTTGTGTGTGAGAGAGGGTGTGTGAGCGAGTCCACTTGGACCTGGGTGAAGGAAGAAGAAGAAAAAAAAGAAGACGAGTATCAGCCGTTCGATTGAGGGGTCATGTGAAATGACCAAATTGCCCTGAGTATTGAGTAGGAGAAAGAGTGGTGCGCCTGCGCTGGGTCGGGTCGAGACGGTTTGACGATGGAACCCGATTTATTAAGTATTAAAAAAATTATTTGGTGGATAGAAAAATATTTAAATACAAAATATTAAGGATGTTAATTGTTTATTTTACTTTAATACTTTCATGGGCAAGGCTTTATTTATTTTTATTTACGTGTTTGGTTGCGTTTTATAGGAATTGAAAAATAAGACAAATAATACATGTTCGGTTTATTTTTCAAATAAATTATTTCAATTGTATACTATTCAAAAATATAAAGTCATGTTTGTTTTACCCTATTTTCACTATGAATTCTTACACCTACAATTTTCAAATTCATAAAACCAATACTTAGCCATTATATTAACAGTGACCAAATTTTTAGTCATTCCTTACAATACAAAATATTTTTAGTCATATTTTTGAAACATGTGTTCTTTAGTCATTTTTCTCGTTGAAAAACCAAATTTGCCCCTTAAGCAAATTAACACCGAGTTAGATACACACGCATTTATAACTCGACAACTCATAACTTGGGACAAAAACTTGAATTCTGGCGATGAGCACTGGTCACAATATGGCTTCGACTCCGACAACTTTAGCAACGGCACAACATGTATCCTTCTACACATCAATTCGTTTAATTTTATATTTTCTTGTTGATTTAATTAGATTGTAGTTGTTTAGGTTAAGTTTTGTTGTTCAATTTGTAGAATTTGTTTAGGTTTACACATTTTAGATCGAGTTATAGGTAACTCATTATCAAGTTATAGGTAATTTGTTTTTGAGTTACAAGTAACTTGTGATCGTGTTATGTGACTCAGTGTCGAGTTATGTTACTCGGTATTGAGTCACATAACTCGATGCAATCAATCATGTGGTTTTCTCTGTATTATGTGTTCATTTATTCTCGATAGTTTTATTCTATTCACTTTTGCAAATCTGAGAGAGGAAATGGGATGGGCCACAAATTGGAGAGGAAACCTTAATATGTACATGAAGTTCCGGCTAAGAAACAATATATCAAAAGAGTTGACGACCGCCAAAATAACTAATCGGTTTAGGAATGGTATACTTGGGCATTTTACGGGTTTTGTGGGGATTTTTATTATACAAGCAAATTTTGTTGCGGTTGTTTGGTAGGAGACCAAACAAGCCGAGGTTGGTGAGTGTCATATGTGGTTTCGCATTGGGGGAAGAACCCGCAGTTTAGCAAGCTCAAGCTATGCACGATCATATAGCTCACGATTTGGCCCATCCACATTTAATTCTAATGCAACTCATCATGTCCCATTGGCATGAGGAGTTTACCCGTATTTCGATGGTAAATCGGTGTTAGCGATAAATTTGTTGGCGACTTTCAAGGAAGAAAAACTTAGAGATAGGTCGGATGATGATATAAAGATCATCTATGTTTTGTTTTTGATGCTATATCTTTTTGGGGTAGATCCGAGACACTAGTTGGTTTATAGTTGTGGACACTAGTGGATGATGCTTTGGCGTTTAGGACATTCCCATGGGGCTCCTACACTTTCGTCGGTTATGTCATTATTTTAAGGCTAGAGTTCGACCCCCTATTGATCCTAATAGAGATGTACATTTTCATATGTACGCATATGACTCTATGGAAAAATATATGGGCTTGTTTTTATCTTCCCAACCACCCATTTCTAATTTCTAATTGCATATAAAAATAAAATGTTGTTTGTTTCTCTATGTTTCATTAGAAATGATGCATTTTACATTTTCATTTTGGATGGAAATCATGGGTAAGTACTCTTTTTTATTTTCCAGACTAAGGTCTAAAGGCTGCTTCTTCCATCACATCCATCTTGTCTATTGCAAATGCTCCAACAAATGAAAAAACAAAGTTATTTTCAGGAAACAATGACCTTGCACTTACATTCATCTAACATGAGTCAATAATGAAAATTTCCATCATAATGATTTGTTCATCATAACAGTGAAAGATGCATTGTCGGATTAATGAGAAAATATAATACCAACCACTAAAATAGTATAGAAAATCAATTTTCACACTAATAACCAAACATATTCTCATTTTTACACAAAAATCAATAAATTCTCAAAATTTCATTTTCAATTGCGAGAACCTGAAATGGACCATAAAAACATAAACAAACAAGCACTATATATTTAACATGTATTATTATTAACACACATATTGCATAATGGAATAGTTTTGATTGTTTATTTTATTTTTGTTGTGAATACATATATGAGCATATGAGACCATCATTTTACTTGAAGCGGACACTTGGGGCGAGTTAAGGTTGTAGAGCTATCCGATGGGCATACAATTTAGATGTTTGAATAAGCCATTCACTTTGACTATTTTGTATGATAGTCTGTATGTAAATGTGATTTGTTAATTGCACATACCATTGTGCTCTTTATGCCATTGTATTTACTTATTTGTTATTTTTTATTTTGACGGACTAGATGCATACCACTTCACCCGACCCGGGAGGAGTTAAGAGCCTGTATATGTAGTGCATTGATATGGACATATCAAATGGATTATGATATGTCCATATGGAGCTGTTTTTATCGATCGACGTGCCCATCTTGATAGAGATATTAAGAGGTGATCTCAGAGCAAGGATGTCGTTCTAGATAGGTACTACCTACGACTCGCCATCTAAAGAGGAGTAAGACTCATACATAGTCTGCAGCCACGACAACGAGGACATAGAGATCGAGTATGATAAGGCATAAGTTGTAGGTTCAACTCGTTCTTCTGAGGCAGATACACACCAGCCCACACCAGCTTTTCCTATTAGGCTCAATCTCTCGTCGGCTACACACCACTTTCCACTCGGTTCTCTACCTTGTGATCTATATCGTGATCTTAGTGGGGTTCCGGGTGTGGGGCCTTCTATTGCTCGAGTGTTCCAGCACATGGTGGAGGTTGTTGTTGATAGAACATGTTAGTCAAGTGACTACGATAATCTAGAGGAGTGAATAGATTATGCCGATTTTTCGCAATTAGCCTTCTTTATCGAATGATCAATCAAATACAAGAATAAAAATGCGAAAATTAAACAACACACCTCGATTTATAGAGGTTCAACCCACCTAGGTCTAGTCCTCTACCACCCCAATATCTCCTGGATGGATTTCAAAAAGAAAAAAAGATTTTATTAATTACCACAATTAATACAACATCACCTTACAACACCTCTTTGGAGATTACCTCAATCTCCCTTGAAGATTACCACAATCTTCAACGACACTTGGTGAAGATTACCACAATCTTCAACCTTGAAGAACACCAAATTCTTCAACACCTCAAACAACACCAAACTCTTCAATAAGAAGATTACCACAATCTTCTTGCACCTAACACCTAGATCACACAAGTGTGTTCTTACCACAAGAACACTCACAAGGATATCTTGTGTTGAATGATGAACCCAAAAATTCAAGATTACAACTCATAATGAATAGTACAATTTTGAGTGCAAGTGTAATCAAGAATCAAGCCTGACCTCAAGATGTGAAAGTGAAATACTTAGGCTATAAATACAACAATAATGAAAGCTTATAGAAATTTGCAGATTTTGTTGTGTGTTTTGCTTGTATTGTTCTTGTTCACTTGTGTCTTCAAATCATCCTCTATTTATAGCGAGTCTTCACAAACATAGGCTCATCCTTCTTCTCTTTTGTCTACAAAAGAAGATCACAAGATGTAGAAATATTATACAAAAATGATAAAGTAAATCTTTGGCGATATGGATGTCCACGGTATTATTCTCATTGTCAAAAATAACCGCAGCGTGACCGGTCGCTATGTAGAAAATTTCAAACGTTAAAAGAAAATAGTGCGATCCAGGATACGAACGGAGGGTGCGGCCGGTCCGAGGGTGTGCGACGGTTGGCCCATGCTTGGACCAGTCCCTCTCTCATATTTTCAAATCTGAAGTTATCTGCATTTTCAATTATGCGATCTTGGATATTGGTCGACCTCTTGTTCGACCGATACCTTAAAACATAAGTTTTGTCAATTTTTTGTCAAAAATAAACTTCAAGAAATACTCCAAAAATTAGTAAAAACATATTAATTCAATTTGGGAGTATTTAGACAATATTTAAAAACATTGTTTTGGTGTAAAAACTCATTTAAACAAAATCATCAAAATCTTGATAAAAATATTTATCTAACAATCTCCCCTTTTTGATGATTACAAACCAAAATAATTTTAGGAGATCGATTTTAAAAAACAAAACACATTTTTCGATCTAAAATGTTAATCCATTACAAGCAACATTTATCATAAGTGAAACACACAAGAATAAGAGCAAAGATTTTCTAAAAACATTTTGCATAAGTGATTGGCATGTATTTTGCATGTATTTTAGGCTTAATTTTAGCTAGAATGTATTGCTATGCATGCATTACATGAGTAAATAGGGCTCTATTCTATTTTGCGGAAAAGGATTACGCTTTGCTCGTTACTGTAGGAATTTATTGATAATTATAGCATTTTGGCAATAATTTGGGGCATTGCGATAAAGAACCGCCAATGATTGACATAATGTCACGAAGTTTGGAGTTGAATAGGGAAGAAGTCGGATGAACCGGAGGCGAGAAACGACAAAAACGCATGATATCAAGCTTAGTAGGTGCGCACGACGGCGGGCGTGCGTCCACTAGCACGGCCGTGCGCCTACTCAAGATCGATCTTCAAGGTTCGACTACAAGCACGGGCTGGCGTGCTCTAGCGCCACGCCCATACGTCTTGACAAATTGAAGTTTTGTGCGGCACCCAACACGGGTTAGGTGTGCTCTAAGCGCCGGCCCGTCTTTGTCTTGGGAAAAATAGAGTCTAACTTTGTTCAAGTAGGTTTTAGACCGAACGAAGTACAAATAGAGACGAGATGGCCACAAACAGGGGATCGCTGATTTTTGCCCTAGAAAGCGGAGAGAAAAGAGCAATCTTTCACCGGAGAATTGGAGAGATCGATCAAGACCGCAACCACACCTTCGAGGATTGAAGATAGATCGAGAGATCGTCATCATCCCCGAGTTCACTCATTCTATAGTATTTTTATTTTTAATTAGATAGACATGAACATGGATAATTTGTCTATGAATTATTTGTTTTCTATGTCTAGCTAAACTCTTTTGTGATTTCGGGTTTGGGAGTAGGTTAATGGATACTTTTATTTGATGATTCATTGCAATCAAAGTTAATATTTTTCAACCCTATTCAAGTACTTTGCTTTAATTCTTGTTTTATCAAAACGCGTTTGGTTTAACTTGTTTGATGTATTGATTCATAATTCTAACCGATGAGTTTCAATACTAGATCTATGAGTACTTGACATGAATATCCCCGCATGATTGAGAAGTGCGTGAATATTCGTGAGGCTTTATAATCTTTTGAACTTTTGGGAGTTGGATATCTCATGTTGAGTAGAGATGCTAGCATAGATATTCCAATCAACGCTTTTACATACATCTCGAGAGAGAGGGTAAATTACTTTTGTGATCGGTCTATAGGAAGAATACGTTTAACTTTGGTTTGATCAATCGATAAAAAAGGGATATTAATCAAACCATAACCCAGGAATCCATTCATTCATCTTTGGATCTTTCAATCAACTCTTTGCTTTGTTTCTTTTAGGATAGATTTACGCTTTAGTATTAATAAAACCAATCCATCTCAAATTCGATAGTCTAGATAAAAATAAGGCTATTACAATCCAAGATCTTAGTACATTAATTTATTAGTCCTGTGGATTCGACCTTGCTAACCCTATTCTATAAATTGCACCGTACACACGGTACGGTGAAGCTAAAAATAAGGCGAACAATAAGCTCCTCTATTAACATGCATAACAAAAATAAGTAGAAGCAAACAACTACAAGCTAAAAACTTGAATTTCATGAGCTTAGAAGCTCCCCTGTCACAAAGACATCATTAGTAAAGCATTAAAAGTCCATAATACATCAAATGGACTAAGTATTATTCACATGACTTTTGTCTTTTAAGAGCCCTAGCTTATAGCTTTTCTTGCGAGCTTATTTTTGCTTCTTTGAGTATATGCGCGTTTTTCTGTTTCTCCCCTTTGTAATCATCAAAAGAGAATGTTAGCACGATAAAAACATCATACAATCATATCAAAGTGCGCAATTTAATCGATTTATCGGCGTTTTGAAAATTGAAGCTTAAATTCCAAATAAAAAGGGAAAAATTGATCATTTGATTTGTAAAAGCTCATTTGATTGATGAAACATGATTTCGATAAACTTATAAGACTTTTCAAATCAAGAGAATCATGTAGGTGATGAATTTTTCATAGAAACATTTTGTCGAACACTTGGCATGCGTCGAATAAAACAAGAGATATATAACACCTTTGTATTTCATTTAAGCCAAAATTTTCATCACCAAATGCAACATTACATCATTCATCCATCAACAATCATCATATACAACACACTAATACATAAATTTCATCAAAATAGCAAGATATAAGCAAATTTTCTAGGGTTCAACCCATTGAGATTAAAAGGAGAAATTCTTACCAATTAATTGGAGAAGTTGGATAATAATGATGAAATATAAGTTACATAAACTCAAAAATATAGATTTTATAAGAAAAAATTCATTTTGAGTGAATTGTGTGTGAAAAATGCGAAGGGTTCGATTTTTGAAGAAAATAACTAAAATGACCGTTTGAAGGACAAATGTTTATAATGCTAAAAACGTTTAGGCGATCGGTCGGCGTGTAGGGTGATCGGTCCTGTACTTGGTCGACCGTCCGTCAACCTCTTCGTCGGCGGTGCACGAACACGATTCATGTTTTTCCGAATTTTGTACCAAAAATCCGATTTTTCACTCCTAAGTTTTAAAAACATGCAAATTGTAATTATAGACCTCATTCAATGTACATTATGCTTAAATAAGCTCGAGATGAGGTAAAAGACTCGTGGTTAGCGATTAAAACAAATGTCCGCGAGTTATCTTTGAGACGGAATTAAACACGTTTCAATTTTCCTTTAAGAAGTACAATCCCTTAAAAAATATTGAAACTCAATATATTTTGTTTGGTTATGAATGACCATTTGTTGAGAAACTATTTTCACTGAACTTGTTATCCCGATAAATATTTAACGCTTTAAAACTTTGGATAAAACAAGCCATAAGAAGAAGTGACTTTCAAATATTTGAAAATTTCTTTTAACGACACTTTAATGAGATTCGTTGGGATAGTTTTGAAATCGAGCATATAGGTATAAGGCATGAAGAATTTCGAGTCTATAAGAATAATGAAAGTTGATAAACATACATCGAATTTATTTGTTAACCAATATGCCTTTCGCAATCTTGACACTTTATGACGTAGATGGCAATGGATGAGTCTACGATCATTTGTTCCTTAATACCAAAATATTTCCTGCAAAAACTTGACAAAATATCATGCACAAGAGCATAGTAATATCGAATAATATACATAATATTGAACAACATAAAAGTTGAACAAGTAGCAACTACTATGCTATTTAAGGAATCAACAAAAGTTTGATAACACAAGTGCTTATTGAAAATTCATATAAGGTCTCTTTTGAAATTTGAAAATCCGAGAGTATAAAATTGAGACCTCATTTTTAAGAAATATTTTTATAGAGAATTTTGACAATCAATACAAAAATTAAATACATGAAAATGTGCAATAATTATAAAAGACATGCATATTTCAAGAAGAGGATAAGAGTTACCAATTTCGCCATTCCCAGGGTTGTATCTTTCTCATTGTTGATTATATCTTCTTCTTGAATAATAATTTTGTTGATAATATCTCCTCGTTCGATCATATGGCGCGATTGTTTGTTGTCTATATGACAATTTAAAACTCCTTTGATTTTTATTGCATCGAGTACCTAACATAAAATTTTTTGTGGTACACTCAAGTGTTTGAGTCCTTTGGGATTAACATTGAGACTTTTAGGTCTCCAATAATAATTAGAACTATTTTTAACCCGACAAGAATTAGTCGTGTGACCAATTTTACCACAATAGAAACATGTAATAGTTAGAAGCATAATGACCAACATGCATAGAGACTTGGTTCTTTTTCTTAACATTAATAACATTAGGCTTATAACCAAGTCCTAGTTTTAAATGATCACAATGTTGAACATCAAGAATTTTGGTCATTTTATCGGTACTCAAATTAAACTTCATCATATCATTTTTCATGCAATCAATATCTTTAACAAGAGTACTATTTTCTTCTTCAAGAATTCTAACCTTATCAAGTATAACATCATGAGCACTAGTAAGAGATTCATAAGAAGCATGTAAACTATCCTTTTTATCATTCAAGGTTTTGAATTCCTTTTTCAAATTCTTATATTTAAAAAGCAAGCTTTGGAATTCATTTCGATGCTCATCAAAATCATTTTGCAATTCATCATAATCATCATGCATTCATTACTAAAAGAAGTAGACGGGTTAGAGCGTACCTCATTGTCTTCTTGATTCCCATTAGACATTGCTCAACTTCTTCATCGTTGGAAGTTGCAAGGAGCTCATCCCAAGTTGTTATAATATCCGGTTGATAAGTGGATGCTTTTGAATTATTTCTTTCATTTGCATATCTTCATAAATGATAAGATTCCCAATAAGCTCATCAAAATTTAGAGTTTCTAAATTTTGAGCTTCCATGATAGTCGTCACCTTTTCGGACCAAGAACCGGAAGAACATTTAAAACTTTGGTAACTTTGTCTTCTTCCAAAATGACTTTTCCGAGTGCACACAAAGAATTGACAATGTTGCCTTGCCTTTCAACCATTTTTGAAATCCCTTCACCCTCGAGCATTGTGAAATTTTCAAAATCTTTTACAAGCATTATTTTTCTAGCTTGGTTTAACTTTCTTGGTGCCTTTATAGATAGTTTCTAATTTTTCCCCCACATCATGAGCGGATCGAATACCTCTAATTCGATTATACTTCGTAGCGGTAAGAAACAATGAAGAATGTTAAGAGCTTTCTTGTTTAAGGAGAATATTTTCTTGTCTTCATCATCATACTCCTTGAGGATTTAAGAATTTGAGTGTCGTCTTCCTTTTTCTTCATTGGGATGGATACTCCGTTTATAACCGTATTCCAAATATCGAACCCGCAACCTTGTAAGAAACATTCCATTCGGTCATTCCAAAATGCATAATTGTTGGAATCGAAGAGAGGCGGTCTATTGAATGAAGCGCCGGTTGGTAGATAGCTTTCGTAGCCATGGATCTTTCCTCTTAACTCGGAGCGAGCTAGCCAAAGAGTTTGGCTCGATACCACTTGTTAGTCCAAATGGCTACGATAATGCGGGGGTGAATAGATTATGCCGATTTTTCGCAATTAGCCACTGTTTATCGAATGATCAATCAAAGACAAGAATAAAGGTGCGGAAATTAAACAACACGCCTCGATTTATAGAGGTTCAACCCACCTAGGGCCTAGTCCTCTACCACCCTAGTATCTCTGGGGCCAGTTTCAAAAAGAAAAAAATTTTATTAATTACCACAATTAATACAATATCACCTTACAACACCTGTTGGAGATTACCTCAATCTCCTTGAAGATTACCACAATCTTCAACGGCACTTTTGTGAAGATTACCACAATCTTCAACCTTGAAGAACACCAAATTCTTCAACACCTCAAAGAAGCACCAAACTCTTCAATAAGAAGATTACCACAATCTTCTTGCACCTAACACCTAGATCACCCAAGTGTGTTCTTACAACAAGAACACTGACAAGGATATCTTGTGTTGAATGATGAACCCAAAAATTCAAGATTACAACTCGATAATGAATAATATAATTTTGAGTGCAAGTGTAATCAAGAATCAAACCTAGACCTCAAGATGTGAAAGTGAAATACTTAGGCTATAAATACAACAAGAATGTTGACTATGAAAGCATAGAGAAATTTGCAGATTTCTTGTTGTGTGTTTGCTTGTATTGTTCTTGTTCACTTGTGTCTTCAAATCATACTCTATTTATAGGAGAGTCTTCACAAACATAGGCTCATCTTTCTTCCTTTTGTCTACAAAAAAAAGATCACAAGATGTAGAAATATTGTACAAAAATGATAAAGTAAATCTTGCTGATATGGATGTCCAACGGTATTATTCTGCTTTATCAAAAATAACCAACATAGACCGGTCTCTATGTAGAAAATTTGAGCGTTAAAAAGAAAATAATGCGATCCAGGCCGCGAGCGGAGGGTGCGGCCGGTCGCCCTATGGGTCGACCGATCGGCCCATGCTTGGGCCGATCCCCTCCTCATATTTTCAAGTTTGAAGTTGTCTGTTTTCATTTATGCGATCTTGAGATATCGGCCGACCTCTTGTTCGACCAATTCGACCTTAAAACATAAGTTTTGTCCATTTTTGTCAAAAAAATTCAAGAAATACTCCAAAAAATTAGTAAAAATATTTTAATTCAATTGGGAGTATTTGGACAATATTTAAAAACATTGTTTTGGTGTAAAAACTCATTTAAACAAAATCATCAAAATCTTGATAAAAACATTTATCTAACGAACATTCCATCATGCGATACGGCGATCCAGGCTAAGATTGTGCCATACTTGGATACCCGTGTGTGGTGATTTAGTATGACATATTACGACTTCACACGCAAAGTTGAGTCATACCTTGACCATTTAGGTGATGCGATATATGGTCCATTCCACGTTATACACGGAACTTGACGAGATCGATTATCAAGAGATCTTGCTCAAACCCCAAATTTTGTGTACGTTGTAAGAATATGTTATGCATTCAATTTCTAATGAGACTCTTTCCATGCCTATAATGATGTTAATATTCATATAATAATGTTTTGACATGACACATTTGCTTTTAAATATATGACAATAAATTCCTACCCACTAGAGTAATTCTAGGTATATATATATATATATCGGTTTACTTATATATATAATAAATTAATAAATATAATATTTGTAAATATTAAAAACAAAAATAAAGAGATAGGAAAATCAAAGAGCAAAAAGGAGTCGATGTTTTCTAAATATTTTAAGATGAAATATATATTACTAAATTAAGATTGTGTTACTACGAAATTAAGTGTTTTTCTTTTGTTTTATTCCTAAAGTTGAATTTTAAGTAATATTAATTTTAAAAACTATATTGAAATTTATTTAAATATATGTTGATATGAAAATATTTTAAATTTACATTAGCTTTTTCTTGCCAATCAATAATATATATTATTTTATAAATTTATATATTATTGATTAAATTTAAGCAATAAAAATTTCTCTAATATTAAATATTTTGAACATAGTATTTTATAATTTTATTTCAAGTTGTTTTAATATGAAAATATATTCTTATGCAACTATTATCAAATATATATCTTACGAATTGTATTAATTGCTATTGGAGATTTTTTTATCTCTGAAATATGGATTAGTTTATTTCACCAAAATATCAAGTTTTATATTTCCTTAATTAACCCATATAAGAAAGTGAGATAATAAACATATTCAACCAATATTTTACTTATTATACAAGCATACATATTCCAATATATTGGACACATCAATTGTAATCCATATATCTTATAAAATTATAAAGAAAACACAATATTAATTATTTATTTACAAATCAAAATAGTTTAGAACTAGTTTCAATATTTCACATAGCGAACATGCCCGATGTATGTTTGTAATAATTGGCCATGTACTTTAATTCGCGACAATAACTTAATTAAAGAACGTTGATTTTTCTTATAATTTTTTAACATATTAAATCCATCATATATACACCAAGTGAATTGAAGATCGAAGAAACCACATATTATCGAAAAAGTGAGAATAATCATTAATTCAACCAATATCGAGATACTAATATAATATCACTAATATTATTGGAGATAAATCTTAAAAACTAGATTTTCTGATTTTATGTTTGGTATTTGAATTTAGTTGTTATTCTGTGATATTTTGTTTTTAAATTTTGAATAGCTTATTTATAGGAGGTAGTTTAGGAAAGCTTGTAGATAAATACGTATGTACAACCATCCTCATTGAATAACAAAAAAATTACTTTTATCCTCCAACCTTCTGCTTTCCTCTTTCTTTACATGGTATCATACGTCATTTAGATTAACGTCTTCGATTCAAAATGTCTCCGCCTCTCCAAATTCTTTAGGCACAAATATTTTAGAAACCAACCTCCCCACCTTCAACCCATCTTCTCAATCAATCTTACTAAACTCACACGTCTCAACTACCCAACATGGAAAGCTACCATGGTACATTACCTTAAAGGCCATAAGGTTTTCGGCTATGTTGATGGCACTCTCCAACAACCCACAAAAACCATTTACGCATCCTCGATGGCTCTACAACCCCAATCCATCTTATGATATTTGGGAAGTCCAAGATAACCTTATTCTTAGTTGCAACAATTCTTCGCTTCCGATCGGTATTGGCCCAAGTCGCTCATTGAAACATCTCTGCTGCGCTTTGGACGACTCTAAGCCTTTGCTTTTGCATCACGATCTCGTCTTTAAAAGCGATACATGTCCGCTTCTAACTTTCTACCCTTAGGAAAAGGCAATCGGTTCATAGCCGATTATTTCATGAAAATCAGCGTCTCACCGATTTGAATTAGCCATTGCTAGTCAAACACTTACATATGAAGACATTATCACATATTTGCTTGCGGACTCGGACCATAATATGACTCTCTTGTTTCTTTGGTATCTCATCGTGATAATTCCCTCACCTTAGAAAAAATTTATTCTATGCTTTTGACATGTGAAGCTCGCATTCAACATAATTATCAAACTATATCATTGCCCACTACTTCCGCAAATGTCACTACTCGACAATAATTTTTTAGGAGGGGCGAGGTCGTGGTAACCCATTAGCCTCTCGAGGTAGGGGGCACAATCAATTCAATGGAAGTCGTGGAGGGGGTCGCACCAACAACACCGTGTGTTGTGAATTATGTGAAAAACTTGGCCACACCGCTTCCCATTTGTTGGAAGTGCTTTGATCCGAATTTCCAAACCTTACCACCTCACTCAAATCCTCAAGCAAACTTAGCCTCTAGCAAGAATCGCAACATCACTCCGAAAATGAGTGGCATCCAGGACACTTGGTGTGACACATCATCGACCAACAACTTGAGTAATTTGAATATCCGAAATGATGATTTTTCTAGCAATGATCAAATTTAAATTGGTGATGGTACATGTTTGAATATAATTCATATTGGAACTATCCTCCTTATCTAATTCGCCTTCATCTTTTATTCTTGATAAAATCCTCGTAGAACCCGAAAATTACAAAAAAACACCGCTATCAAAAAAAAAGTTGCCCAACATAATCATGTTTACTTTGAGTTTCACGGTTTTTTTTTCTAATTAAGGATTACTCGGGGAACGTCCTACATAAAGGATATGTGTCTGATGGCCTCTACTGTTTCTCTCCATCTTTTCAATGTTATTTTCCATCTGCCTTTGTTGGTGTTAGGATCTCCATCGCAGATGGCATCGTTATGTCGTGGTCATGCCTTATTTGTTCTTGTTCAACATGTGCTTCGCAACAATAATTTACCGATTGGTTCAAATAATAGACATAATGTTTGTCCTGAGTGTCAAATGGCTAAAAGCCATAATTTACCTTTTTCTACTTTAGTTCACTCTGTTTCAAGACCTCTTGAATTAATTTATTCTCGATGTTTGGGGGCCTAGCTCATCCGTTTCTACTTATGGGTCTCGTTATTATGTTTTTTTTGGATGCCTTAACTAAATTCATTTAGGTATTTCCTTTAAAATTGAAATCCGATGTTGAAAATATTTTCATTCAATTTCAAAAGATGTTGAAAGACATTTTGATTCAAAAAATAAAGGCTATTCAAACTGATTGGTGGGGGGGAAGGGTGCGTACAAGCGCTTGAATACTTATTTTAAAACTTGTGGTATTCAACATCGTTTAGCATGTCCTTATACACACAAACAAATGGGCTCTATCGAACATCGACATCGACAAATTGTCGAAATGGGATTAGCTTTACTAGCTCATGCAAATTTGCCCGATCTTATTGGGAAGACACATTTTTAATCGCTACTTATATAATTAATCGACTTCTTTCAAAAACTTTAAATAATAAACCACCTTTTGAACTAGCATATAATCGAAACCCAACTATCTGTTTATGCGTGCTTTCAAATGTGCTTGTTAGCCCAACTTGTGTGCTTATAACAAACATAAAATTGATTTCCGCTCTAAAACTTGTCTTTTTCTTGGCTATAATATATCACACCAGGGCTACAAATGTCTTGATTTGGACACAAGTAAAATATATGTTTCACGCCATGTCATTTTTGACCGTCTTTGTTTCCATACCAAAAAGAATCCTCACAGTCCAATCCTCCCATACCATTTTTTTTTGTTACCATCATCTTTAGGTCACTCGAATACTCAAACTAACCATGCGGGTCCACAAATCAATTCATGTGATCGGTGCCAAGTAATCAAAATAATTCAAATCATGTGCCTATGGATATTCCTACTACTTTGGCATGTTCGGATGATGCTCAAGAACCAGTTAGGAATCTCACTGAAACTTCAAATGATGTTGTTAGAATTCTGATGCACCAAATTCTAGTGATATCCCACCATCGAGATAACCAATTGTCAACCTTCCAACACCGTATGCTCACACGATATCGAGACAAAATCCCTCAAGCCAAAAGCTCCTAATGTTGGTATTGCTAGATACCATTTACCTTAGTGTTTGCTTACTAATCACGTTTCTTCACTTGCAAAACCTACATGTTTCTCTGAGGCCTCTAAGTTTCCCCATTGGCGCGAAGCCATGGACATTGAGTTTAATGCTCTTGTTAAAAGTGGTACTTGGGATCTTGTCCCACCTAAACCAAGTAATAACCTTGTTGGAAACAAGTGGGTGTTTCGAATTAAGAGACATGCAGACGGCAGTATTGAGTGCTTTAAAGCGCGATTAGTAGCCGAAGGCTATGATCAACAACCTGGCTTCGATTTCATGGAGACCTTTAGTCCTGTAGTAAAGTCGAGGACTATACGGTTGTTATTATCTTTGGCAATTACCCAAAATGGAGTATCGACAATTTGACATCCATATGCATTTTTACATGGCCACTTATAAGAAGAGGTTCTTATGCGGACCTCTAAGGTATGTCCATCCTTCGTGTGTCGTTTTAAGAAGAGCTTATACAGTCTTAAACAGGCTCCAAGAGCTTGGTACTCCAGGCTATCTGAACAATCACAACATATGGGATTTATTGGATCAAAGGCAGACACCTCCCTGTTCATGCTTCATACCAGTAATTTCTCCATTTTCATACTTATATATGTTGATGATATAATTATCACCGACCACATCGGATAGTATATATCGATTTATTAAGCAACTTGGATCTATTTTTCTGTAAAAAAATTAAGAAATCTATCATATTTCCTCGGTGTGGAAGCTCTATTTGACAACCAAGATCTTTTTTTGACGCAAAGAAAATATGTGGCTAACCTATTAAAACGAGTCAACATGCATGAAGCAAAGCCCTATTCAACCCCGATGAGTACAACTTGCGCTTTATTTATGTTCGAAGGGCGTGAATTCTCCCGATCCTCAAGCTGTATCAAAAATACGGTTGGTGCATTACATTACTTGGGTTTCACTCGTCCGGATATTGCCTTTTCTATCCATCGAGTTAGTAAGTTCTTGCATCAACCTACTGAGATACTCATTGTCGGCAAGTCATCAAATGCATCCTTCATTATCTAAAGTGCACATGAACTATCGACTTTGTTTACATCATAAATCGATCATTCTCTTCAAGGGTTTAGCGATGCTAATTGGTAGGAGATCGGGATGACAGGCGTAGTGTAGGGCATATTGCATTTTCATGGATCCAATCTTATCGATTGGAGCCGCAAACAACAACAAATTTGTTTCTCAAAGCAAAGATCAATCGAATATAAATCCTTTCCAACACAACAACGAGTTACATTGGATTCAATCCTTTTTAAATGACTTGCGTCTTCCTTTACAAACAATCCCAATGTTGTGGTGCGATAATATTGAAGCTACTTATTTATCATCTAATCCGTTTTCATTCTCGAACCAAACATATTGAAATTGATTTTCACTATGTTCGAGATCAAGTTTTAGCAAAAAAACGTCATGTCTCCTTTTTATCCACTAAGGCGCACTTGCGGACTTATTAACCAAACCCACCGACATCCTGTTCGGTTTCAACTTTTGTGGGACAACCTTCATGTTCAAGAGTAGTCCATTCGATTGAGGGCGTATTGGAGTTAAATCTGAGAAAACAGATTTTCCTGATTTTTTGCTGATATTTGAATTTAGTTGTTATTCTGTAATATTGTTTTTAAATTTTGAATAGCTTATTTATAGAAAGTAGTTTAGGAAAGCTTGTAGATAAATACGTATGTACAAGTTACAACCATCCTCATTAAATAACAAATTAAAAAAACACTTTTATCTTCCAGTTTCTTGCTTTCTCTTTCTTTACAAATATAAACATAAATATTCCAAATAGTCGACCCATCAATTAATGTAGTTCATAGATCTTAGAAAATAAAAACCAAAACTAATATTATATTAATTTATAATTAGCATATCAAAATAGTTTTGACAAGACCACGACCAAGTTTGAATAACTATATAGCACGGACATTATGTCGCATGACAATAATAGTAATTAGCCGGTACATAAAATTTCTAATTTCATGTTGCACTCATATGCACCCATAATTAATATTACTTCAAGCGTATGCCACACAAGATTCATGCACTGATCAACATATGCTCACGAAGCTCGTTTTTCCAATTCTTTGACTAACTCAGATTGCAGATGTTTCAGCCATCCAGTAAACTCCTCTACTTGCTCCTTGTTAAAATTGTCGACGGGCTCTTCCCACCATCCCTGACCACCACCACCTGTTCGACTTTTGACAACATTGTCTAATTGTTTCTCTCGTTCTTTTCGGCCTCCAATTCTCCAGCAAATTTATCAAGCATATGATTAAGCTGAAAAACCCTATTCCGAGTGTACGCCTCAAGAAGACGAGACGCATCGTTTAGTCGTGGGTTCGGGTTTTGGACTCGGCGACGACGGATTCCATGGTTGGATGGAAAAACGAAAATGGCTTACCAGTTGGAGAGTAGATAATTATCCCAATATCTACATTGCATAAGGTTGAGATCTCGCTGGCTTTTCTAAAAACCCCAAGACGACGTTTTGAGAATGTTGCAAAACAATCACTTTCTTTCTCTATTCTTGCTATGGGTATTTTTGACGACCCTTTGTTTTTTTCTATCCATTTTTTTATTTGTATTTGTTTGGTTTAATTTATACTATTTATAGGAGAATATGCAACGTTATATTTTGATCATAATTAAATTGGTCATGCAGAATTTTGCTTTTTATGGGAAAATATCTAGTAGAAAATCAAACAAGGAAAATATTTTATAGTTGAAATTTATCTGGATTCTGATTGGCATGATAGATCTTGGATTTATGTTTTTTTTTTTTGGTCAAGAACAGGGTCATAATGTGTATAAATGAAAATTACAAAATTTGTGTAATACATACATCAAGATATGTAATAAGATCATGGAAAATTGAAATAATCCAGGAATATATAATATGATAAATGAAGGATTTCAAATCATTTTGAATATATATATATATATATATATATATATTCGTTAGAGTTGAAATTGTTTTTATTTTTATACTTTCTTTAGAGTCTAAATTCTAAATAGACCACCTAATATTGCAGGTGTATTTGAACATTTGACTAAGACTTATTCAAAATGAATATATAATTTAATCCTTTTTTCATATAGGTTAATTGAATCCGCAATAGATTCTTCAAAATATATATACTTAACTTGATTAAAATTTTTATTTAGTTTTTGATTTTCATATAATTTAAAAATTAGATGGGATGTATATACAATAATCACAAAATTGTCGTTATGTTATTGATGCATAAAAACTATACACAAGCGATTTTCACAAAGGATTGTCATTACATTATATTTTAAATAATTGGACATCCTTTGCAGGAAAAATCAACTTCAAGAACAAAATAGACCATGGAAATGAATGAAAGTCCATTGAATATATGAAAATCATGGTCCTCACGGATAAAGGCAAAAAAACTTTGCGTGTGAGACGGTCTCACAGATTTAGATCCGTGAGACGGAAAGCATTTACACAAAGTTTTAAAGGTTTTTTTTTCAAATTTTATTCTTAGGGTTTATATTTGTTTTTTTAGGGTTTATTTTGTTTCTTGGGTTTATTTTTAATTGATTTGGGTTTTTAGGATTTTTAGTTTTTTTTAGGGTTTATTTTTTATTTTTTGGGTTTATTTTTGTTTTTCGGATTTATTCTTCATGGTTCATGTTTTTAGGGTTTATTTTTGTTTCTTCATGGTTCATTATTATTTTTAAATTTATTTTCATGGTTCATGTTCTCAAGACGGAGCCCTTAGGAGTGTCTGTCTCACGGATTTAGATCCGTGAGACCGTCTCACAAGAGACTTAATTGCTCACG
The DNA here is from genome assembly GCA_016081115.2 of Rehmannia glutinosa. Taxonomy (NCBI): domain Eukaryota; kingdom Viridiplantae; phylum Streptophyta; class Magnoliopsida; order Lamiales; family Orobanchaceae; genus Rehmannia; species Rehmannia glutinosa. The sequence goes on along the minus strand of JABTTQ020000014.1, from coordinate 202,760 downwards.
GATATTTGGCTATTTAAATCTACTATATTTGGTTTTGTAAAAGCGGTATTATAATTAAAAATAAAAATAATGGAGTGTAGTATTGTTTGATTGGTCGCTGCATTATAGAGATAATAGGAAATAACAACAAATATGTACGAAGATGTGTAAAGTTGTTGCTCATATTTCGTTGTATTTACTTTTATTTACTTTACCGGTAATTAAATATTTTTTGTAATTTAATAAATCAATGACCATTAACGACGAGAATTTATTTGAACTCGGATATCAATTTTTTTAGCTTTTTATAAAAGTTCGCCCGGTCATTGCAATTTGCAGGTACTCGAATCTGAGCCTCATCATTTCGAGTAATGTTATTTACTTAGCAACAATTTCTTAGTGATGAGTTATTTATATTTTACTGCTGAGTAAATGGAAAAATTAAAAAAATAGATTTTGCAATTAAATGAGTCTTGTTGCTAAATAAATTGTGGTAAAAAAAAAGACAGTATTAACTTAGGACATGTTTTATTTCTCACGTCTAAGTTCGAAAAAAAAAACCCACTAAATTACTTATAATCAATATAACCCCCTCTAAATGCAGGTTTTTTTTTCAATGTGATTTTTATTAAATTATATGCGCATATATATTTTATATTGGACCCAGTTTGGACTCATAGCCCAATAAGGTGCAAAGCCCAATAAGGCTACTTAATAGAGATGTGGTAGACTACCCGTATACTATAATTTTTAAGACCCAACTCAAGACCCAAACCCAGCCCAAAGTGAGTTGGGTTGGGCCCATGGGTGCAAAATGCAAACCCATATTGCCACAGATAATGACATAGAAAAGCTTTTTGTAAAGTTTATAATTATAGAAAAGCTTATAAAATATTTATATATATAAATTTAGTCAAGCACCCTATTAATTTCATTTAATGGCTCTTCAAAAAATCTGTTAGTAAACATACAAACAAAATAGAAGATGGCTCCAAATTTACCCTTTTGCGTGGCTGAAGCTGGGCCACAATAATATTCTTTTTGCAATTTAATTATTTAATGGAAGTGAGGCTGGAATAATTAATTATGTATTAAAATCAAGGGAATTAGTTATGATTGTAGACGCACATAATTAATTCTCACTATATTCTGATTATTATATTATATAAAGGACAATTTCTGGTCCATAATTAGTATGTTTGGGAGACCAAAATAAATGCGAAAATTTTAAGAACAGTAGTTAAAAGATCTTCAATAATAAATGACATATACTCACACGTGTGAGATCATTAATCAATTTTACTTAATTTTTTTACATGTTTATCGCTCATCCAACAAACTAGGGTGTTCATTTTTCGAATGGATCCGAAATTCGATTCGGTTCGAATTCGAATTTTAGTTTCGAATTAGGATTTTTGAATTTCGAATCGAATTTCGAATCAACTCGAATTTCGAATATGAATATTTGAATCGAATAACGAATTGAGGTTTTTTTCTCGAATTCTATTCGAAAATCCTAATCGAGGTGAAATTAACTAAATTCGAATTCGTATTTTGATTCGAATTCGTATTACAATTAAATTTATATATATATAATTCACACTATACATAATTATTTAATGTATATATGTAAATTATACACATGCATTTATAATATATATATATATATATATATATATATATATATAAATGAATAAAACACTAATGTTTAAATGTAAATGTAAAATTATAAATATATGCTCTTTCCTTCTTGTTTTTTAGTTTTTGTTAGAAATTATTATACTTAATAGTATGTGAAATACATTTTATATTGCTTCAAATTTTTATCTTTAGACCATATTCAAATAATCATTTTTTGTGCTAAAAAATATATTTTAGGAAAAAATTGTTTCGCTCTTACAGTCTCACGTGGAGGCATGTGGTGAAATAATCTAAGAATATTTCACCAGTTATGTCCATTGTATGAAAAGGTACAAAACTTGTGTACATACACTATACAACATACATTATACATTTATACAATATTCTTTGACTTTTTTCCTTTGTTTTAAATTCTTATTACAATATTCATTATACATTATATATTGTACACTATATTACATATATTTATCTTGAGATCATAATAAAATAATAAATCATATGAACACACACACTATATCTCTTTATCTACACACATACACAAATGTTGATTTTTAAATATTTGAACTATAAGCACTTTATCAATTTGATACCTCATATTTGAGTATAAAAGTTATTTATCAAGTAACTATGCTAGTATAAAATTGACACAAATGATTTATTAAATTTATATAAGGGAGTTCGTTATGAATTTATGATAGTCTTTAATTAAATTAAACAATAAAAAATAGTTTGCCGATAATTTGTAATTTTGAAAAAAAAAAATCTGGAATTTTATTGGGTATAGTCCAAAAATATTATGTTATGAATCCAAACGTTATTCACTTTATCGATAAATTAGGATAATTGGGTTGACTCGGGTTCGATTCGAAAATCGAGAAATCCAATCCGTTTAAATTCGATTGAATTAATCGAATTAGGATCGAATTTCGAATTGAGGTTTAAAATGTTCATTCGATTAAATTCGATTGAAGAAGTCGAAGAATTCGGAATTCGATTCGATGAACACCCCTACAACAAACCAACAACTGAATTTATTTTAGTCAAACTTATCTAGCTAGCTAATCTTGATGCAATACAGAAAGATTATGTTGGCAATTAATACTAGCTAGAATATGTTTTTGTCAATATATAGAAAGCTAGCTCCTAAGTCCTATCCCCTCAGATTTTTGAATGGATTCACCAAAATGATTGAGCCATACATAAAAAGCAATGTTAAAAAACATCCCATTATATCATTTTTAATAATTAATAATGGCATTGATGCGCACCTAGACACTCATAAGTTAAATTCATGCAAAAAGTAGTGGATGCAACATGAATTATCAACCCAAATCTTGTGCTTCCTACAATATTTAATCGGGTAGAATCTTCTATTTCAAAATAGTGTTTCATTTTCTATTATACCGTGTGTGTGGTATCTCATCCGATGTGGAATAGGTCGCAAAGACACATGTCAACGTCAGACAAAAGGCCCATTAAGTCAAGATAAAAATTAAGACCCTAGTTAATAAGTTGACCCTACATGTACCAACATTGCATATATATGAGATCAATCGCCTCGAAACATATAGACCGATCTTATAGCAAGACCAACGAAAGATACAATCATGTGCTCGATGTCCGACTGACGAGCGTACCACATGGGTGCTTACATCGACTAACTTGACGATGTGACCATCCATCAACAATAATATAGTCCCACTTGGACGTGTTGTGCAGCTTAATAGAAAAAAATCGTATTCCAAGGAATGTCAGATAGATCATTGAAAATGTCATACAATTGGTCATATCCATCAGTCAATTAATTGTCATCTGACATCTGATATCCTAAATTCCAAGATACCAATCGACCTATTGACATGGAATCTTCACCTCTATGGCCATGTGTGCCAATGTGCATGAGAGAGAGGGTTCTTCACATTTAAGCCTCCGAGCAAAATAACAAAAAATATTAAGTCTGACCTTCTCCAGATCGACAAAATCCGTGTGTTTTTATTATTTTTGATCTTTTCAAATCTCTATTAACAATTGTTAACCCTCAAGACTCATATCTTATTCTTTGACATATTGAAAATACAAATCAACATGTCAACACACCGTAAGGATAGTTAATGACACATATTTTTTAAAATTGTTATCATTTTCTTATAAAAACCAAAATTTACGTTTGAAAATAAATATTGTAATTTTTATAAACTAATTTCCAATCATTTGTGTAAAGGATAAGAGATTAAATACTACTTTTTAATAAAAATTCCGTTCAATATGTTTTCAAAGCTAATTATGTTATATGTACAATGTTAACATAATTTTGTACACGTGTCGTACCACGTAAAACACCATCAAAAACATGAAAGCTTGTATAACAAATCACATTGCTCATTGCAAATTATTATTATAATTGATATTTTATATATTATTTTAATATTAATATCACACACACACTATATATATATATATATTATTCAATAATTAAAACTAATAAATCATACTCAAGGTTGCAGTTAATTCACTAGGTGTTAGTCAGCCGACAACTCGGCGCCTAACGCTAGAGGTGTCAAATGGGCCGGGTCGGCCCATCGGGTCAAGCGAAAAATCGGGTCGGATCGAGTCTAACAATATTCGGGTTGTCATTTCTTGAGCCTAGCCTGACCCAACACACGAAAACGCACTAGAAAAATCGGGCCAACCGGATCGACCCGTTTTTCGGGGCCGATGGGCCGGACAAAAAGTCCGCTCATTTCGAACCTCTAAAATTAGAGCCCAATCCGAGTCTTTTACTGCGGGCAGCCGAAATTGACAAATTCTACCTAACGCCTTGGACAAAATGAGCGATTTTTACAACACCTATCATAGTAAAAATTAATTTTATAAATTTTTTATCTTTTTTTATATTTGTCTGTTTTCTCTTTTGTCTTTATCTTGAAAACTCAAAGATTGAGCTATCCCACAAACCATGTAGATATTGGCACTGTCATGTCCAATTCAATTTGTCAAACGCAAAACACACCCACTATCTAATCAGTAGCCATTCAGTAGGATACTAGTTTTGGAAAATGTTCCCCTAAAAAATCTTTTTGTCTCAATAATACTATTATTATTATATTCTTGCTTCTATTTTTCACTGACATGATTGATGCCCATTTTTACTTTTGTTACCATTCGTTTTAATTAATTGCATGCATGCATGCATCCATCTTTCACATTGACTTGTCTCAAAGTGACTTAGAGAAAATGAGCTACTCAAACTAGACTGATTTCTCCAGGCCAGTCTATGCAAAAAGAGGACAAAATATAACTTATAATATGCCTGCCAAATATAGTTTTGGCAGCTTTATGGTGATAAATAGGGAAAAATTTGAAAAAATAAAATTAAATTAAATTGCAAACTCTTTGGTATAGTTTCATTCCACTACTGCTAAAAGAAAAAAACCAGTTTACCGCTATAAAAATATGTAGGTAAGTATTAAGAAAATTGTAAAGTGCGAATAAAATTATTGTGGGTAAAATATTTATCTACGAAAAATCTAAAATTGTTGATTAAATACCTATAGGAAATCAGTAAATTGAAAAATTGTCGTTAATCGTGGGTATAATTTGGGGAAAAATTATATTTTCTATTCTCAGTAGATAAGTGTAAAATTTAGTGACAAAATCATTTAAATCGATAAATTATGTCGAGAATCAAATTTTGCACGGATGATTAATTACTGCATATATAAAAACTAACATGTTAAAAATTCTCAATTTAGGTTTGATCTACGTTTCAAAATTAATATAATAACTTTTATACACGTGCATAACAATTATCCGTCTGTTGGAATATAAAATGAAATATCCTTTTGGAAGAATCCAAAAAGGTATTTCATCTCATATTACACCATTGGCACGTGTACAAAAGTTATTATATTAAATTTGAAGTATAAGCCAAACCTAAATTGTGGATTTTTAATATGGTAACTTTTCATACACATGATAATCATCTGTGCGATGAAATATAAAATGTAACACCCTTTTGGAACATAACATCTCATTCGATTCTCATTTAGGAAATACACAGTGGGAATAGAAAGATATATCATCAAAGATACACTAATTATAAAAAAATAAATATAAAAAAAAAGAGATGATAAAACTGCAGTAGGCAGCAGTAAAAAAGCAAAAAAGTACAGTCATTGCTGAAACTATTGGACAATTCAGCATATTCCGGGAGGCCTAACAGACACATAACAGAAAAGAAAAAAAAAAAACGCCAACACAGAAAACTAAGATACAAAAATATACGTATTAATTATTTAATTCTATAATAATTATATATATTAATTTGATAAAGGAGGGGTTCATCTAAATAACTGGGTTTTCATCGTGTGTGGTGGCAGAGGAAGAGGATCTGAGGGGAAATAGCTCTAGGGTTTGAAGAGGCTTATTGTTGTTTGTGCAGCAGGGGATCAGAGTGGGACCCACGTCCATATTAATCATGGTGGAATCATGGCCATACGTTCTGATCAAGCAATCTTTTGGAAGATCTGATGGTGATGATCTCCAGCTCTCATGCCTCATCATCATCATCAATCCTTCTGGGGCCTCCTCACTAATTCCACTACCCTGTGTGTATTAATATGCAAGACAGAAAATTAAAATTAGAGGCAAAATATTATATAATAATGCATGGTTTTTGAATTTACATGAATGTTGTAGTGACATATATGAATGCTTGAGTTTAATTTGTGGGGTTTTTGTGAAATGAAAAGATATAATAATAATAATGCATATGGTTTAATTCATTTCTAGTGACCATTAACAAATTTATAACTCTTCATTGTGTGGTTATATGTTGTAGTGTGTGAAAGTGGTTCAAAAACTTAAATCTCAATGCAAAAACTTATCAACATAAAAGGAAGATTTTTGTACATATAACACCACCTACTAGAATAATATTCAAGAACTCTAAAAAAAAAGGACTAAATTTCCTGTTCCACTTAACATGCGTCATCAGATAATAAACATGGTCTGTTAATTGTTTTAATATACCTATACATATCATTCATTCGAATAATGGAATAGAAAAGTGGAATAGGAACTATAATCTATCCTAAACATGATTAAGAGAGCTGATTTCCTATTCCACTTCCCTGTTCCACTCGGTATTCTATTGCATCGGATGAATGACATGTGTACAAGATCTTTGTCACAATTATGCAATGTGTCATTCATCCAATATATAAAATAAGGAGTTGAACAAGAAAGTAGAAAATGGGATCTCATCCGCCCAATTATGAAGTAGTTAAAAAAGTGTGGTGATAATATCTGATTCTTATAATTAAATTGTGTGTACGAAGCCTGAATTTCGTAATCAATTTAGTTTCGTACTGGTTTAAATTTTATGTTAATGTTATCTTGGCCTATATATATACTACATATTTAGTTACTGCAAAATGCAGGTGGCTGGACCCCCTTAAGCCAGAACAACGTTACGCATTTCTTGCAATTTATGCCATAATCTGTACCTATTATGGGTGTCAAATCGTGTCGTATTTGTGTCACACTATCGTGTTTTCGTTTTATCTATTTTATTTAATATTAAATAATACAATAAGTATAATTTTAACTTAATATTCAATTTCATGTTCGTGTCTGTATCGTGTCATGCTTTATCGTAGAAGGGGACAAAAAAAGAATGAATTATTTAAATACCTGTGCATGAAGATTTTGCGCACTGTAGCAATTGGATAATTGGTGTAAAACCGAATTAGGGGTCTGAAAATGATCTAGAGCACTGTATTGGGTTTGGGCCGGGTCAATAAATTGTTGATTGTAAATTAGGTGCTGTTGCAGAAGGTGCTGTTGGTGCAGTTGCTTAGCGAGTTTCTTCCTGAGTTTCTGCCTATCCCTGGCCTTATGATTCTGGAACCAGTAAAACACGTTTTTGCCTTGGATTTTGCCGTAGAAGGAGAGATGGGCAGTGATTTTCTGTATCTGGGAGGCATTGGGGGTCTTCAAGCCTCTCCGGTACAGTTCCTCCAGTATCATGAGCTGTTCTGGGGTTGGACACCATCTCGTGTTTGAAGAAGGAGACATGTTTTTCAAAAGGTTTTAACTGTATGTAACTGTATGTAAGAAAAAAATCATAGACGGGGTATAAATAGAGATGAAAGGGGTTTGAAAATTTAAAGGAGAGATAAATGTGTGTACCAAACAAGGTGTCATGCTGATGGCATAATTTCAGTGGAGATTTTAGTACACACATTAGGGGGTGAGAGAGAGAGAGAGAGAGAGAGAGAGATAAATTTGTACCAAACAAGGTGTCATGCTGATGCGTTCAGTACAGATTTCAGTTCCCACACGAGGAGAGAGAGAGAGAGAGATGAGAGAGAATGAATGGATGAATGATTTCATCATCATCAATAGCATAATTCATTGTAAAGCAAGACAGGTTGGAGATGGAGGAAGCCCTATTTGCTTGTAGCATTTGAAACCTCATGGTAGTTTATTGTTGTTATCTGAGTCTTGTTTATGGGGTAAATGGTAATTATGTATTAATGAGTATTGGGTGGTGATGCTGTTTGTTTTTTTTTTTTTCTTTTTCCGTAGATCACTCAAAGTCAAGAAATCAGTATTTTTCCTGAGTTTGGTAGAATCTTCGGATGAAAATTAGCCCGCAACACGTGGAACAATTTTGGGGAGTTCATGGGGTGGTCCGATGGAGGCCCTATGAAGCTCAAGTCGAGACTCAGAGGAGAAAAATTCGGAGAGAACGAGAATATAATTTGCGATAATTAGAGCTAGCAAAATTCCCGACCCATAATGGCCCATTGCGCGAGGTTTGGGTTGGACTGGGTGGGCGGCAATATTTTTGGCCCGAAAAAAATCGGGATTTTTGGCCCCACCCGATTGGCCCATGGGTGGATTTAGCTTCGACTTTTGGCTCGACCAACGATTTTAGTGTACTAAATGTACACATGGGCCGAGTTGGGCCATGCATTTTCGTGGCCCAACCCCGGCCCGACCCAAAAAATTTCAAAAGCTTGATGGGCTTGGGGCCATTCCATTGCCAACTCTAGCGATAGAATCATTAAGCTTACATACAAATGAGTTGGAGGGACCTTTGTATACAAATGAGCCTTATAGTGCGTAGGAGAAAGTGGAGCGTGGGCGGATAATTTCACCGTAGCCCAATTAATGAATAATATTGAGTAATTAAGGAAATTAATTAAGTAATGCATAAATTAAATAAAAATAAAAATAATTATGATTGGACTTTTATTTTAAAAAAGTGAAAGTTGGATGAATAGAGAAAATTAATGTTTATGTTGATGTGATGAAGAATTTTTTTGAAATGTTGATTGTTTGTGAATTGTTTTGGGAATAGTACAAAATATAAAGCCAAAAAAATTGAATAAAAAATAAAATATAGAACAAAAAGTAGGTAATATGTATTTCATCATTACCTTTTGTTATCAAGATTAAGAAAAATTAATAAAAATAATAAATTAAAGAAATTAACAAAAAAATTATTAATATGAGGGGTCAAGTGGTATCGCTCAACCCTTTGTAAGGGTGTTGATCGGGGTTCGAACCATGTATCTTTCGGTTTTTTAAAATTTATTACCTCCAATCCAACCACTACTCCGAACTTATTAAAAAAAAAAGAAATAATTATATGAATTTTTTTCATTTTTTTCCACATACAATCACAATTTTCCCAATTTTTCTGCTCAAATATGAAAATCTGAATTTTTTTATGAAAATCAGAATTTTTTTAGGATAGGCAATCACAGCCGTGTATTTTTCAAACTCAACAGTTTTGTTGCTGACATAAAGAGCTCGGGCCATATTTTATTTGTTTATGATTGTTTTTGGCCCATTTAAATTTCCTAATTTATTTGGATTTGTTTAGGGCTTTCACTTTATTTAAATACTTTTTAGACTTTTATCTTGAGTTGTTGCATCATAATTTCACATTATCAATAAATTTTTTTTCTTGCTATGATTATTTGTCTTCCAACTATCTCGTCCTGTATCAAACATTTAAATAAAAATATGATATATATTTTGAATGATATATCAACTATGTGTAAACCAGTGATCAGGGATTTGAACTCAGTGAGGGATTTGTACATTTGAACTTTGATTTAAAATGTAATAACATAATAATCAGCCTGCATGTGAGAGGTTTTGTCAAACGCAGATTATGACACACCGAGCCGAGCTGGAAGAAATTAATCCACGTCATCAGTCTGACACATATCCGAGTAGGCGACCTGCGGGTGACGTCAACAATGATGTACGACGACACGTCACGAATTAGGCTCGCCCGCTACCGAGCCCAACCGCAACACGGCCGCCGAGCCCCGAGCCCCGAGCCCAAATTTCAATATGAAACGCACGCGCGACAGCTTCGTAAAAATAATCACACGCCCATGCTTAACGCTTTATTGGTATCAGAAACTGCCACATGTCAGAGAATTATGAAGAGAAGTCGACAAGTGGCAAGTTTTGACCGACAATTGCACAACTATGAGGGACATGTGTCTTTCTTTAATTATTTTACTAATTAATGAATAGTTAGTGCAAAGATGACTATTGTAAACCCACTTACTCAAAGGGGTATAAAAAGTCTGAAAAAGAGAAAAGAGAAGAGAGGCAATTGTAACAAACTATAAGAAAGACCGACCCCAATAATCCGGCTCGGCAGAATACAAAAAGGCATAATTAGCCGAAAATAGACATACGTTACGCCGTTTTCATTTCCACGTGTTAAACCTTTTACATATTTACGCTTGTTGACCAAAACGCACGTCAACAAATTGGCGCTAGAAGGAGGGCCCGTATTGGTCCAGTCAGAATTCCAAGCACAAGCAAGTTAAGTAAAAACCAGGTAAAATTTAACGTTTGGCTTTTTCATAACAGACAAAATGAGTCACCAGTCGAGAAATGCTCGTTTGACTGAAGAGCAACATCTGAACAACCAAACTGGCCAGACTACTAATGGCCAAAATATACCCCAAACGGAGGCAGGGAGCACTACTTTGTTTCCCTTCGCTCAGCTAATTGCCAACCCAACTTTTGTACAACAAATGAACCAACTCATATCACAAACTCTCGCTACCACAAACTCTCAAGCACCTCCTCCACTCCTTGCAAATACTAACCCACTCAACCCACAACTAAATGTTAACATTAATCCTCAAATTCCCGGGCTTCCTCATCATGAAGCCCAAGAAGCGATTCGTAATGAACAACATGTCCGTCGTGACAGAAGGCGGCAGCGAGAAGATGAAGAGGAGCAAAGTCGTATAGCAGAATCACTACTGGAGCCAACGCGACATCGTCGTGCCCACTCAGTGTTCGCCGGACGACTGGGAGTTGATCCTTTTCTCCCAGCTCGATCGATAAGTTCCCGGCTCAGGTTTCCGGATGAGCGGGAGCAGTGCGGGATCAATCAAGTCCAAGGCCCTAGCTTATGGCAGGAACGGGATGTAGAAATACACCGCCTGCGTCGTCGTCTAAACGAATTGGAAGGCGGTCCGGATGGCGAACAGTCTCGAAGACCGCCCCAAGTAATGAACCGGCCAAAATTGTTAAACGCCATTTTCCCGGAATTCTCGCGACCCCATTACCGCCAAAGTTGAAAATCCCCGTGTCGGTCTCTACGGTGGGGAAACCGACCCGACCACCACTCACGTTCACAAGTACTTAGCATGGATGGAGTATGCGGTCCAAGTGATGCCATCCTCTGCAGGCCTTCCCCGACTTTGGGCGGCCGAGCCCACCGTTGGTTTAGGACCCTACCCACGGGGATCCATTCGAGGCATGGGGGATCGGCCTCCGCTTACGACGCATTTCTTAACGTCCAAAGTCCGAGCCGTACTAAGGACTCCTCGTGAACATCAAACAAGGGAAGGGCGAGCCCCCAAAAGCTATATTTCTCGGTTCAACAAACAAGTTCGAGAGATGGAACCGGTGTCGGATGACGCCATTTTGATCGCGACCATTTGGATCGCCCCAAAACATGGTTTAATTACTCCATCCACGAATCGGGCGACCTCGTACAGGAATTTCTCGTCCGCGCAGAACGCCATATTTGCGCGGAAGAAGCCATGGCAAGTAACCGCCCAGAGCATCGTCGGGCGTGAGAAAGGATGGAAGGAAAGAGCCGGCAAATAGGGCTTGGTCGGGATTCCGGTGTTCTCGGAAAACCCGACCACCGGATTTAGAGATCGCCAGAGCGAGAGCCGAAGTCGCCGCACCGAGGAGTACTTTGACCCACACTCCATCGCTATATAGAATGAAGTCTGGTCTCGAATTTGTTGCCCCGCTCGACCTTTGAAAATTGAGCCAAAATTAGATTCACGTCGATTCTCAGTGCCTATCATAAATCGATAGGTCACGATCTTGATGAGTGCCGAGATCCGATTAGGGAAATTATGCGTGTTGTTCGCCAGGGCGGTCTCAAAAGGTATGTTCATGAACTACCGCCCCCACCCCAAGATCGGCTCGAGTGTCAATCCGGAGCGCGTAACCAATCCGGCTCTTCTGCCGCCACCTCCGCCGAAAACCAGGGAAGGAGATCCTCATGATGTCGAATGTCAATAGAATCAATACTAACACAAATAGAGGATAGCCGCTCCAATAGAAAAATGAATGCGATGTTAGACAGGGCAACCAACGCCGAAAGACAAGTTCGGGTGGCGGAAATCAAGGAAGGCCAACCCACCGCCACTTTGTGTTCTCGGATGCGGATGCCGACCAGGTGGTCCATCCTCATTCTCGACCTGTCATTCTTCGCACCGATTTTGGGTATTCCGGTCCACGAGAATTTTGATCGACACCGAAAGCTATTCATCGATCATTTATGTCCGAGCATTTCGAAGATTGAACGTGGACGATAGTTATATCCGTCCATGCAATGATAGCGATTCAGGGTTTGGAGGAGGAAGGATAGTCCCGCCGAGAAGTTGATTTGCCCATCCAAATGGGACAAGGTTTGCATAAACGGACCGTCATGACAACATTCAAAATAATCAATGCCGATTCGAGTACAATGCTATCATTGGGAGGCCATTGCTTTTATCATATAAAAGCAAAGTTTCAATATATCACTTTTGTATAAAATTCCCAACATCCGATGGCGAAGCTATACATAAAGGGAATCAAAGGGAGTCACGAGAATGCTCTCTTAAACTCCGACCGGTAGAGATTAACGTGGCGGAGCAAGGACAAACTAGTGGAACCACACGGGATGATCCCCCTAAGAAGAGTCCGAGCGAAAAGTGGTGATCGTTCGGAGGATAATCCAGGTCATCGGCCGGAAGGAGCAATGATGGAAGAAAGCGAGCCGATCGAGAATGAGCCGACCGAAGAAGGCGAATTGCCCTCGCAAATTAAAGAGGGGCAAAGCAAGAAAAGAAAACGGCGGAACCAAAGAGAAACGGTTGATACGATCCAATGTCGGAAGGCCAAGCGAGGGGCGTCAACTACGTATTGGTCATGATCTCCCAGAACCATATCGAACCGAGATGATTGAGTTTTTGGAAAATAATCTTGATGTCTTCGCGTGGACTCATGCAGACATGCCCGGAATTGACCCTAAGTATGCATGCCACCGCCTCAATATTGATCTAACATTCCGCCCAGTTGTCCTGGAAAAGCGTAAGCTCGGCCCTGACAGACAAAGCGAAAGACTCGAGGCGAGATAAACAAGTTGATAGACAATCGATTCATCCGGAAACCCTCTATCCCGATGGGTTGCCAATCCCATTTTGGTAAAGAAGAGCAATGGCCAATGGCGCCGTGCGTGGATTTTACCGACCTTAACAAAGCATGCCCTAAGGGACGCTTATCCATTGCCAAATATTGATTATATGGTGGATGCCACGGCAGGACACGAATCGATGAGCTTCATGGATGCATACTCGGGTTACAACCAAATACGGATGCACCCGGAAGATGAAGAAAATACATCGTTCTTCTCTCTCTTTCAGGAATCTCTTCATTAAAGATGATGCCCTTCGGATTGAAGAATCTTTGGTGCGACCTATCAAAGGTTAGTAAATAAGATGTTTGAGAAAATGATAGGTCACACTATGGAAGTATATGTAGATGACATGTTGGTAAAATCACTTTGTACATATCGATCATCCGACGATCTTAATAAAATGTTCGCCGTTTTGAGAGAGTACAAGATGATGTTAAACCCGAGAAAATGTACGTTTGGGGTCGGCTCGGGCAAATTTAAAGGGTATATGGTCACCAAAGGGAATAGAAGCCAACCCGATAAAATAAAAGCCATTATTGATCTAGAACCCCGAACTCGTAAAAAGGTACAAAAGCCTAACAGCCGATTGGCGCCTTAACCGATTTGTCTCACGATCCATAGACAAGTGGAAGCCTTTCTTTGAAATTATAAAGAAAAGCAAAAATTTCGAATGGACCGAGCAAGCACAGATTGCCTTTGAATCCCTCAAACAAAGACCTTTCTTCAATCCCTATATTGCAAAAACCAACCCAGGAGGACTTGTATTTGTACTTGGCGGTATCCGAATATGCCGTCACTCGGTGTTGATCGGGCTAGATGGCTCTATTCAACATCCATTTATTACACACGTCAGCGTTACATGACGCCGAGCTCCGATACCCACCAATGGAAAAGTTAGCTTATTTATTAATCACCATAGCAGTGGGAAACTCCGCCATATTTCCTAGAACACAAGATTATAGTATTGACGAACTACCCACTGAAACAAGTATTACACCGACCGATACTTCGGTCGGATGATTAAGTGGGCCGTCAAACTCGGTCGATTTGACATTATATACGAACCACGCACCGCATAAAAGGACAGGCTTTAGCCGATTTTGTGGCGAATTCACACCTTCCATACGATTGGAAGTTGTGGAAGACCAAGAATGGAAATTATTCGTTGACTCTTCCACCGCAGTGAGCAGGGGCGAAATCGTGATAATCGATCCAAATGAAAAATGCTACTTTGCTCGGCTATACGATTTCGCCTCCCATAACGAACAACGGCCGAATATGAGGCGCTCTGGCAAAGCTTGGATATGGCAGCCTCTATGGGCCTAAAACAACTATTGGTGCACAACGATTCTCGGTTGGTCGCTCATCAAATCAACGTAAGACGAAGCAAAAGAGCAAAAAATTGCACAATATTTGGATTTGGTCAAGAAGAGATTATCACACTTTAAGACAAAAGTATTACATGTGCCCCGAGCCGAGAACATGCAAGCGGATGCCTTAGCTCGGCTCGGCTCGATCCCAGGGGCGGATGCCATCACGGATGTCACTGTCACACAACTATTTGCCCTGTCATTTGGTGCAAAGAAAATATATACAATCGAAACCGCCGAATGACTTGGATGACCCCAATCGTTCGATTTAGAAAAGGAGTTCAACCTCGAAAACAAAGTCGAGGCCGAACACTACGAACTCAAGCGACTCGGTTTACACTAGTAGACGGCGTCCTATACAAACGAGGATACTCCGTCCCACTCATACGTTGCTTTTAAAGAGATAGATGCAGATTATGCACTTCGAGAGGTTCATGAGGAATATGCGGCAACCACGCTGGGGCCAAACGTTGGCCTATAAATTGATACGGCAAGGGTACTACTTGCCATCCCTAAGAAAATATGCGACCGACCTCGTCAAAAGATGTGAGAGATGCCAAAGGTTCGCGCCGCAGGTCGGATATCATCCTCGAGCAAATTACCTCCGTATTTAGCCCATGGCCGTTTGCCAAATGGGAATGGACCTCATCGGACCACTCCCATCGGCAAAGGGGCGTCAAGTACGCCATTGTGGCGGTGGATTATTTCACAAAATGGGCCGAGCGGAACCTCCGCAAAAATAGATGAGGAAAAGATTGTGAGTTTTGTATGGAAATCCATTATCTCAGAGATTCGGAATACCACATTCGATTGTTACGGATAATGGGAAACAATTCGATAACCGAAGGTTTCAAATTTTGTGAAGGTTTCCGCATCAAAACTATTTCTCAACTCCATACCACCCCAATCGAACGGACAAGTTGAGGTCGTTAATAAAATACTCAAGTATACCTTGAAGGCGAGATTGGAGAGTCTAAAGGTAATTGGCGGGAGAACTACCCGGTGTATTATGGTCATACGAACGACGATCGAGCGGCCACCGGAGAAACACCTTTTCTTTAGCCTATGGAGCCGAGGCGGTGATTCCTGTTGAGATCGGAGCCCCTACCTTCGAATCGCAAATTTTGAAGAAAAATCAGAATGAGGTGCGCTCCGAGCCGAGCTAGACTCGCTCGAAGAAAAAAAGGTGCGATCTTGAGATGAAAAATGCAGTGTATAAACAAAGGAGTGAAAGGTAATACAATTCGAAAGTAAAGGAAAGAAGATTTCGGTCGGCGATCTTGTGTTGAAAAAGATAACGGTGTTCAACCCACCCATTGAAGCCGACACGGGAGGGCCCATTTCGGGTCAGCCACGTCTTATCCGGTAGGGCGTACCAAATAGAATATTTGAGTAGAGAAAAATTTATGCATCCATGGAATGTAGCATACCTGAAACGGTATTATCAATAAAGATCTCGGTTTATGATCCGGATAGAAGTCCAAGGAATTATCCTTTCATCGATATTTCGTGAGCTCTCTAAAGAGAAACGGTTTTACTCACCTCGGCTATGTGCCGAGGACAAAAAAGCGCCTCGGCTCAAGCCGGGCCGAAACATCATCTCGTGCACGCCCTTTGCACGATGAAAAAGGGCAACATACCCACCCACAAGACGGATCTATCCGCAAAATAAAGACTTGTTACGCACCGAGCACAAAACAAAGATTTGGTTATGCACGAGCACAAAACAAAGACTCGGTTCTACGCACGCACCGAGCACAAGACAAAGACTTCGGTTATGCACCGAGCACAATACAAAGACTCGATTACGCACGAGCACAATACAAAGACTCGGTTACACACCGAGCACAAAACAAAGACTCGGCTACGCACCGAGCACAATAAAGACTTGGTTACGTCGATCACAATACCAAGACTTGGTTACGCACCGAGCACGGATCAAAAATTTGGTTACACACCAAGCGCAAATCAAAGATTCGATATACACACCGACGCCAAACAAAGACTCGGTTCATACACGAAATTTCAAATACAAAATGGACAAGTTTATATACCGAGTACAAGAATCAATTAAGGCGATCAAAGCCTCTATGCGAAGACCGGGAACCGAGCCCGTTTGGGAATATAAAAGGAAAAATAAGACAGGCAACAATCTTACAAAAAAAAAAGAGCCGAGCATCTACAAGAAGCTTGAAACACATATACAGGTGAGGAAAATAACAATTCATTTCTACTTCAAAAGTATTTACATAAGGAGACCAGAGCCCATTACATCTCGAGGCACGAAGCCAAATTACCTACATAGGGGTACATATGAAAGTATCAAGATCGAGCGGGGCGGAATTTCGACGGCACCACTAGAGGCGACTTCTTCCACATCCGGAGGAGGAGAGCCTGCGCATTAGGAACCTCTCGCAAAATTCGGCCGAAGGGTATCGAGGTCACCTCCAGGAGGACCAGATCTTCCTCAAGTGAGCAACAAGACGCCCGCCCCTTAACTAAATCAAGAATTTCTCGGAGGCTGGGTCGCATGGCCGCAGGTTAACATGAATGCATACTCATGAGTCTTTGTAAGCTTCAACGGCCTCTCTAACTTCCTCGGTTTGCCGACGGGCGGTTTCTTCACCTCCTGCGCACATCGGCTAGACGCCTCTCCATTTCCTCGGCCCGGCAGTGGCGGCAAGACGTTCCAGCTCGCGACCTTAGCCCGAGCTCTTCTTCTACCTGCGGGCTGATCTCGCTCCGCCTCGGCCCCTCGCTGCAGCTTTCTTTCTCGTAGTTGGCCCGAGCCGTAGCCTCTTGACTGGGTCTTTAGTGATTCTTGTACCCTTGAAGGGTAGCATAGGCTTCCTGCAGATCTCCGTGCCGCCTTTCCAGATCGACATATTTTTTTCTCCACTCACGGGTCCCTCCGATGCATGCCATAAAAGCCCAATCATCCGCCCGACATCCCCATGGCGTCATCGAATTTGTTCTTCAAAGCGCTTTCCGAGCACTGCTCGATACCTTTTGTCCAGGCACGAGCCGGAGGACACTCATCGCGGCCCGACCCGCCTCGGTAGAGCTCTCGATCGCTTCCTCCGCTCGGCGTGGCGCATCGAACAAATTCCACAAACCACCGAGGGCGTAGTCCAATCATCCCCTCGCAATAATCATCTCTCACCTGACTTGGAGGGATGAAGTGACCTTCCCGGCCGAGGTCATCCGAGAAAGTTCGCGGACCTCCCCCTTCCGGGGCCTGTTCAGGATGCTCCGACGCCATTTGACCAACCCCTTCAGTCGGCCCGGGCTCCTCCATCACAATCCCTCCTCTTCTCCTTTGAAGAGGAGGTTGCACCGCCTCTGGCACCCCATCAGCAGGACGTTTACCGGCCCGGATATCTTCTCTCCGAGCCGCCTCCGCTTCTGCAGGTTGATCGGCAGCCGCCCGAGTTCGCCGTGCGGCCGTATTCCTCACGCTGCGAAGACGTGCACGCAAATCCAAGCCACGCCCTGCACAAAGCAACCACCGTTAGAAGATCAAAAGAAAACAAAAGACATTTCAAAAGGAAATGTGAAAAATACAATGTTTACCCTCAATCGGTCAGTACATAATACCATCCTGGACGGTTGACCTTTTGATGAAGGAGTTGCTCGCCAGGCGAAAAAGTTCATTTATTTCTTTGAACTTAGGGCGAGGGTTCTCTAGGTGGAACATCACCAAGAGGCCAATAATCCCGCCCCACGTAATGGGATGCACTTGGGTCGGTGCATACCCCACTTGCAAAGCCACCGTGTGAGAAAAAACCGGCAGGCGGGAACCACAACCCGAATAGAAGGTGGCGGTATGAATACCCACGCAACCCGGGCGGTACTTGGGGACCTCGGTGCCGTCCGGTACTTAAATGAATACCATTTGGAATACGATACCTTCATTTGGAGCTCTCCCATCTCCCGGATCATCGGATGCTTGATATCATTTATGTCGCTCGGCGTCCACCGAGGCTCAACACGAAGGTGAGGGCCTCTCCTTGCCGGCCGTCGCCATTACGATGACCCATGGACCTTGTGGCCTCTCCGCCTCGAATCACCGGAGGTTCGTTTACCCGCCCCACATTGTCACGCTCCGCTCGATGGGTCCATATTTTCTTCTTCTTGGCGATCACGCTAAAAATCAACACTCGGGATTTTTCGTGAATTCTCCCCTGTGCGGTCCCCCGCTGATACACCGCTCTTCTCTAAAAATGGTCACCGCGTCGGGTCAAAGATAGTATCGTCCGCTCCAAGGACGTTCCACCTGAAGAATCCGGAGAAGATATCCGAATAATGCTCGGCCGTGAGACGGAGATCGCCGTCTTTGTGAAAAATAAACAGAGGGTTCAGATGGAGGATCTTCAATTTCAACTTCTACACTATAACTACGACTCTACTATCTTCAAAAGAAGACATTTATAGGTAAAGGAAAAGTATTTAAAAAATACCTAAGTTCAAGTCTCTGAACTTGGGAAGCCGACCAAAATTTCTCTCGGTTTTAATTACTTTAGCTCGAGGTTAATGGTTGCGAAAGTGAATAATGGAGGGAAACAAAGGTATTTATAGATGAGTTTCCTCGATAAACGAGACATTTATTCGAAAGGACGCTCCTTTTAAAAGCTCCAAAGCCGTCAAACATGTCGGAAAAACGTCGCGTCCCCACGCCCCGACGTAATCGACGCGTAACTTTTCGGTTCTGCGCAAGATTGGTCCAACCACGAGAGGCCACGTGTCTCATCATTATGGCAACCCATTAAATGCGCCGTTTCGGACATTAATCACTACGAGACAGTGCGAGAAAGGACAAAACCTTTGAGAGATCCGTTTCCCATTAAATGTTCATCATTAGCATTAAAGTTTAACCCCGACATCAAAAATTCTTCTCTCGAGTCAAACTTGGGGGCCTTTGATGACACCTGAGCCGAAAGTGGAAGAAATTAATCCACGTCATCGATCGACACATATCCGAGTAGGCGACTGCGGGTGTGACGTCAACAATGATGTACGGCGACGTCACGCACGAATTAGGCTCGCCCGCTCACCGAGCCCAACCGCAACACGGCCGCCGAGCCCCGAGCCCCGAGCCCAAATTTCAATATGAAACGCACGCGCGCGACGCCTTCGTAAAAATAATCACACGCCCATGCTTAACGCTTTATTGGTATCGAAACTACCACATGTCGAGAAATTATGAAGAGAAGTCGACAAGTGGCAAGTTTTGACCGACATGCACAACTATAGAGGACATGTGTCTTTCTTTAATTATTTTACTAATTAATGAATAGTTAGTGCAAAAATGACTATTGTAAACCCACTTACTCAAAGGGGTATAAAAAGTCCGAAAAAGAGAAAAGAGAAGAGAGGCAATTGTAACAAACTATAAGAAAGACCGACCCCAATAATCCGGCTCGTGAGAATACAAAAAAAGGCATAATTAGCCAAAAATAGACATACGTTCGCACGTTTTCATTTCCACGTGTTAAACCTTTTACATATTTCTCGTTGTTGACCAAAACGCACGTCAACAAAAGTACTCATCGAAGAAATCAATGTATGGTGAAAAACTTGGTACTGTGAATCATTTGACAATTTTGGTCTCTATTATTATGTAATAATATTTCCCACCTGTTCAGAATTAAAGTGAGCCTAAATTATTCAAAATAATAATAATAATAAAAAAAAAAGCCGATAAGTAGGAACAATCGATCATATAGTACAGTTGTCTTATTCTACTTTAAATTCAGATCAAACTGTAATTTTTTTAAATACCAAATATATATAAGAATAAAATAATAAAAAGGATCTTCAAAGTGTGACACTCCGCGTGATCTTGTTACAGAAACCAATATAAGTGACTGATGCTTTTCATCCGTACGTAACGATCTATTAGAAAATGTTAACAAGAATTTCTCTAATTTATCGTTAGATAACATGCATGCTAGCCAAAAACTTACAAACCATGCTCATTTTTCTCTACTCACAAGTCACAAGTAGAGCCGGCAAATATGGTCCGGCCAGCTCCCATATAGGCTAAGGATGTCAATGGGCGAGATGGGGGCAAGAGCGCGCTTCCTATCCCCGCGAGACACCCTGACCCCAAGAGAGGAGCCCCACGATTTTTTTTTTTAAGAAATATTAATAATTTTTCAATATTTTTAATTATTTTGAATATTAAAAACACATGTAGCTAGATTATATGAAAAAGATCAGTAAAACACTCTTTATACAAAATAAATGAAATAAATTAAGGATTATGTCATTTTAGTTAGAACTGTCAATTTTGGCCCGATCCCTTCGGTAACCTTACCGGAGCTAAGGTGCATGTTTCGAGCCGAAAAAATGTCGCCTCAAAAGCCCGCCCGACGGGCCCAAAAACCGCAATGGTCCGATTTTTTTCAAGATATATTTTATGCTATGGATCGGGCTTGGGCTCTAAAATAGAGGATTGTTCATTGTTTGGCCCGACCCGATTTCCTCCTTTTGCCCGACGTAGGGCTATATAGCCCGACCCATTTGATAGCTCTAATTTTTGTATATATAACATGGACGTAATTATAATATATTAATAATATTACAACATATATGCATAAACCGGGTCCCCATAGGATGGGGAGTGCAATCCACATCCCCACCCCATCCCCACGGGAAGATTTCGGGAACGGGGCGGATCCCCGTAAGGAGAGGAGGATTCCCGCCCCAATGTCATCCCCTATATAGGATTGGCCTGAGTGAACTTCATTTTTAGCGATTCGAAAAGGACTTGACTTATATTTGGCCCTACCCAGTGACTCGAACCTCGAATGGCCCGATAAAAATACAAGTGTTAGACGATCTGGGCAACAAGAGATGAAAATTTGACTACCCAATCTTTTCACTTGGCCCGTTTGGGCTAGGGCCTGGTCGGTTTAGGTTCCATTGAACCACCCATACCGATACTTCCATCTCTTGTACGTGTTTGTGGTTAAAACTGTTTAAATAGGGAAAATAAGATTTTTAGTCCCGTAAGTTGGACATGTTTTAGAATTAGTCCTCTAAATTGTCACATTCATTTTTAGTCCTTTAACTTTCAAATTTCTAGATATTCAGTCCTTTAACTTAACAATTTTATTTTTGGTCCTATAACGTAATATATTTGAAAATTTGGTCTTATAACTTAACATATTTTAGAAATTTGGTCCTGTAACCTTTTTTAGGGAATTTAGTAATATAACTTAACAATAGTTAAATTTAATTAATTTATTAAAAGGTTATTTCTAAATTAATTTTATTTTTAAAATCGAATGATTTTAATTAACAATTAATTTTTTTAAAAATAATTAATCATTTTTTAATTTAATTAATTTTTTAAAAAATATTTAACCATTAATTTTTAAACCTTCTGAATTAAATACATCTTGTACGAAGTCTCTGATTACATTTCTTGGAGATAATTATCCTCACCAAAGGTTAATTCCATAAATATGACAAATTATTCTTAAGTTACTAATTTGATGTAATTATTTTAATTTTCCTAGAATTCATTAATTATTTTAGAAATTTCTATTTATTCAAACTTTTTATTAATCAAATTAATTTAATTTTATTTATTTTTATAATTTAATTAGTTTCCAAACATTGAAATTTAATTATTTTATATTTGGTCCTATAAAATAGTTAAATTTAACTATTGCTAAGTTATAGGACTAAATTTCTAAAATATATTAAGTTATAGGACCAAATTTAAAGAAATATGTTAAGTGTTAGGACCAAAAATAAAATTGTTAAGTTAGAGGGCTGAATAACTAGAAATGTGAAAGTTAAAGGACTAAAAATGAATATGACAATTTAGAGGACCAATTCTCCAAAAGGTCCAACTTACAGACTAAAAATCTTATTTTCCGTTTAAATAAATCAAACTTAATTAAGAAAAGGAATTAATAAAAAATGAACGGAGGTTCAAAAACCTTGAAATGAAGTGCAGCAAAAAGCACGGAGGACTAGAGCTTGTCATTTAGCATGTCATGAAATTTTTGTTACATTTCAGGTAATTTATATTTTATTAATTAGTCATAATGACAATTTGTCAGGCTTTCTCTTTGATTGGTATGACGTTTCATACGAAGGACCTAAGATTAGGTACCTCATTGTTTACATAGACTAGATATATCACTAGGAAATCCCAATAATTTTAGGTCCTTTTTCCATTTTCAAAGAGCTTTTTGTTTTTTGTTTATAAATGTATTTATTTTGTTTATTTCATAGAACATATATGTGATTAATTTTTTAATCATTAAAATCTTTTTAACAAACTACTATTTATTTGAAAAGTACCATAAAGCAGATATATTTTTTAATTTAAATATATATAATTTGGACCATAAATAGTTATTATTAATATTGAAACATATATAACTAATTGTCTTTTTTTTTTTTATATATACAAAGACTTAGTAACAATATTTCCAAATCTAAAAATAATACTGAAAAGACTTGGTAAAAATATTACCAAACTGGCCCAAACACTCCTAAGGACTTTCGGAGATTCTAAATGCACATTTGTATAAATGCTGTATGTTTCAATATTTGTGTTTGCAGGTAGGTAGTCGTTATTTCATTTATTTAGCATTAAATTCTAGTTTACTAACTTGAATTTCATCAGTACTTTCTGCTTAGCTATTTTAAATGTAATTTTTTTATTCACTTTAATTGGTCTGTCTCATTTTAGAAAAAAATATTTCAAAATAAAAAAGAAATAGTTGATGATGATTTTATATGTCAAAACATGCATTGCATACATAATATATATATATATATACATATATATATATATATTTATATATATGGATTGGTTCAAATGAGAGCAATCCTTTAGGTTAGTCCATAAGAACACTTATGGACTCTTGATTTAAAATTTTGGATGATGTAGATATATCATTTTAGTTAATTTAGGCTTATAAGGGTATAATTGTACTTTTATATTTAATCAGTTTTGTTAATTGGACGGTTATTAGCTATTTTTAAGGAAACATAATTCTACCTTTTCGATTCCCGATTTTTAGGGAGGAAAAATCATCAACTTCAAGCGTTTTTCCAAAATTGATACAATGTGTCTGTGTGTGCATGATTCTTGAAGTTAAATCGAATTATTTGTGCTTCAAAGCATACGTATTTGATAAGTTGGAGTTAGAGATGGCGGTGGGCGGGCAATCTTGTTCTCCGCAGATTGACTAGGTGGAAATTTCCCAAAAATTTCCCCGTTAAAGAAAACGACGAGGGACGAGGGATTTTTTTCCCCATTGAGGGGGCGAGGATGGAGATCATATTCCTCGCCATGTTCCCGGGGAACCAAATAGTAAATATACCATATAATATTATAAATATATATAATATTATAAATTTATCCACGTTATATATAATAAAATAAAAAAAAATCTTTAATTTATTTTGTATAATGAGTGTTTATTAGTTTTTTATAAAATTTAATTATTTTTTAAATATTTAAAAATGATTAAATTTTTTAAAAATATTAGTTTTCTACAATAAAAAAGGTCAAAACGGGGGGCAGGGTGCCTGTGGGGATGAAGATGGGGAAATCTTTCCCCCATTTGTCTCACGGGGGCAGAGATGGAGATTCCCTGCAAATGAACCAAGCCGCTCGTGAGCTATTCGGAGCTCGATTCGATAAAAGCTCGTTCGAGTTCGTTTAATGGGGCTTGTTAAAATAAACCAATCAAACTCAAACTTAGAGATATTCATTCGTTATCTCGTGAACAAGCTCGTTAGTAAGCTCGTGAATAGGCTCGATAGTAAGCTCGTATAAAATGAACTAATAATTTGATTTTAAGTTTAATTTTTATATTTTTACTTAAGATAATATACAAATATTTCAATAAATTTAATTTTTTGAATAAAATTATAAGTTTTAATAAATATATTATGAATTTTAAATATAATAATTTCTTTTTTTGTATTAAATTGAAGAATATTTTAAATTTGAATTAATATTTACTAAGTTCGTTTAGGCTCGATAAGGCTCGAAAAAGTTCGTGAGCCATCAATATGTTCGATAAATTTAGGCTCGAGTTCGACTCAATAATAAACGAGCCAAAACTCAAACACTCAAAAGCCTTTACTTGGTTCGGTTCGATTGCAGCTCAGATGAGGATGGGGATCGCTCCCCTACATCGCCCCGTTAGCATTCCTAGATAGTGGGAATCCTATTTTGATTAGTTTATTTAGAAACCTTTTCAATCAACCTCTTCTATCAAAACTCCAGTTGAGATAGTGATTGGAATACCCTTTTGATTTCTCAAATTCAACGAGATACTAGACTTTCTACACGAGAGAAAACAAATTTTCTCTTAAAAATTATATCTACGTTTCTTGGAGTATATAAAAAAATATTCTCTAAGATTTTAAGATGTCGTAAGTTTATTTGGTAGATACTATAGCAACATCCACAAATAAGTTTATTTGGTAGATACTATAGCAACATCCACAAATATTCTCTAAGATTTTAAGATGTCGTAAGTTTATTTAGTGACATTTGTCTACGCATTCATGGTACGAGAAGGACATTGACTTACACAATTCATGGTGTTGTTCACACCAACGAGAAGGCTTGTAGACGAGAAGTTGATCAGTAAGACTTTTTATCTACTACTATATGTTAATCTCAATTCACATATATTATATGTAGTTTTATGTGATTAAAATTAAATATCCAAAATGAATAAATATAGGGAATATTTGATATTATTTTTTTTTTTTTTTGGGGGTGTTCCTCAATAAATAATCAAATATTGTAAAACCTTTTTGGTGTTTTATATTCTCAAAAGACAAGTCTATTTTCCCCCAATTTTTTTTTTTTTAAAAGTTCAAACTATTACAGTATTATTTTAATATAAATAATTTCTAAAATATTAAATCAATATAAAAATATATAATAATAATAATAAATTAACGTGACACTATTAGCTATTGAGACAAAAAAGTTATATGAATGATATTTATATTACAAAAAGTCATCTTCAGAAATGAAAGAAAATGCATTTTTATTGGAAAAATACATTACATTAACCATTTTATAGATAAAACCAATCACATTTTCATTCTCAACACATTCTCTAATTGTATATTATTATTTCCAGTGAACATACTTTTTCCAAAATATTTTCTCCCAAAATGCCTGAAAAACTCTAACCAATTTGCAAAGAGTTTCCTTATAATCAAATTTTCAAACTTCCTATCAAACTTTCTCAATTTGAAAGTTATAGTGTGAAACTATTAAATTTATAATTTAACAAGCAAGCATTATATAACCAAAAAAGCGGATGTGATCTTCGATCTATTCCAAAATGATGTTTCATCTCCTATTCCACCGCATAGATGATTGACACGTGTACAAAAGTTACCATATTAAAAGCCCGCAATGTAGCCTTGATTTATGCTCTAAAATTAATATATTGACTTTTGTACACGTGTCAATCATCCATCTTGATAGAATATGAGATGAAACACCATCCTAGAATAGAAGATCTCATCCGAAAAAAAAGTGCAATTATTTCGAGATATCATTTTGTTTTCATAGTGTTATACGATATACAATCAATGTGCATAAAGTTGACAAATAAACAATAGTTGATGAAAGAATGAATTAACATACAGTTTCCATTATATCTCAAACTTAACATTCATACTTTTAAGGCTAATTACAAAAAAACTACATGTGGTTTAATTTAGCCTATTTACACAAAAAAAAAAAAGTTATATATCTTTGAAAATTACAGATACGACTCTAACATCGACTTTAATGTTAGATAAATACAAATTTTAGGGAGATATTTGTAATTTTGAAAGATAACTGGAGTTTTATGTAGTTAGGCTAAAATTTAGCGGTAGTTATTACAATTATTAACAAACTTCTATTTTCTAAAATATCTTTTGTTAGGACTTACTTACAATTATATCTCTAACTATCTCAACCCTTTCGCTTAAAAGAATTAATTGTGTGAAAAACACAAAATTTATATATGATCTTTGGTTTTTAGGACAAATCACTCCAAGTTAGGGTTTAATAAAGTCCAAGTCTTTTTCTTCCTTGGCGGGAAGTCTTCTAACTTCTCCTTGAGCATGAGAATCTTCTATTTAACTTGTCCGCACACACGCAAACATGGGGAGGGGGTCCCCTGGGGTTGCCTGGAGAGGCATCTCCGGCTCTAGTCGGCATGGTGAGCGAGAGATAATATAAGACAATAAACGAATTGTAAATAATGATTAAGTTAGATTATGATAGATTAACTTATAAATGAAGTGGATGAACCATTATATACCTGGGTGATGGGCCTTGCAAGTCGTGTAGGATAAAGTGGTTCTCCGGGTCGGGTTATTCCATCTTTAGCCAACGATTATATAAGGCAATTAATAATATTATTCCAATATATAAAATGAATTACATATTAAATATTACATATAATATGCTTTCACTTTATTTAATTATTTTCATATGTATATATTGAATATGGTACGTATCCTCATTTTAGTACAAACACAATACAATCCAAATTTCAAAGCACCCAAATAAAATTCTGGAAAATGTCTCTTTTTTTTTTTTCCTCTAACAAAATACTTTAACTTTGGAGTAGGTTAATTCATCAATGCAAACAAAAAACATTTATAAGATTTGCTAACTATCTTCAATCCATTAGATGCATTTTCTTACAACCCCATTAATTAACACATCTTGCTAAAATAATTGACATTACCTGTCCCCAACTCTCCCAATTAAATGTTCTATCCTTATGTAATGAATTTTCCCACCTTTAAAGCTCTTCAATTATTTATGCACACATTAACTCGCACATTTTTTTTTACATAAATTTCCAGTAAATAAATAGCTTTTGTGCCCTGAAAATGACAAATACACTACCAAGAGTAATGATAAACCTACGGAGTTCGTTTTTACAATATTCTTTGTCTTCTTATAATAAACACCGTTAATTTCGTGTGTACGCTGAAAATGACCTATGGCTGCCCAAGAATAAATAATGGTAACTTCTGCTCTTCTGTAATGTACTTATTGCAACATATTTAAATTTCCCAAAAAAAAATATTGTACAAAAAATATGTAATGATATAATTTAGTTTAGTTACCATTTTCTTGTACAATAATTTTCTTTTCATGAAATCTTGATAAATGAATTAAAAATTAATAAATTGATGTCAATATTAAAATAGTCAGTTGGTCGTGTGATCTTTTTAAAATCGGCAGATCGACCAAGTCGAGATTTTGAATAATGGTCCAACTTCTTATCCGTAACCTCGTAATTCTTGAGATGGGAACTTGCTTGGGACAATTCAACAAACGTTAGACATGCTCTGTGATTGTCCCCGAAAGGCCCCACCGACGCTCAAGTAAACCTCGGTAGGATAGAAAATACAGCAAATGACAATAATTAAGAGTAATTAACTCGAGAATATTTACAAATGGAACGGAGTGACCTTTTTATGCCTGGGTTGAGCTGCATTGACCTTATAAAATAAAGTGGACACGTGGGATGGTATGGGCCGCATGTGTGGATAATTATATATGTGATCCAAGAGTGATTAATAAAATTAGATAATTAATAAAGTAATTGCGAAATAATGTGTAAAATAATTAAAATAGGAGTTATTGGAAAAAGTCAATTTTATCCCCAACATTGTGGTTCTTTCTTTAATGAGTTGGAAGGAGTGGTGGAGAGAAGATAAATTTTAAAGAAAATGAAAGACTCAAATTCGAACCCGATAATATCCTTGTAAAATGTGAGTGATATATATATATATATATGTGTGTGTGTGTGTGTGTGTGTGAGTAAATTCAAATAATTTTACAAAGGGAAGGAGCGAGGAGGGGAGGGTAAGATTTAAAATGTACAAGACATGCATATTTCGTTATCTCGGTCCGAATTATACTTATAAGTTGGAGAATTAATATAATTGTACGTAACGTCAATCGTATAAATTCATTTCTTCTACTTGGCTAATGGTAAATTTCATGCCATCCAAGTGGGTAGCTACCAATTGATAGAATTTAGCAAGCGGCAGGAAGCATTTTGTAAACAAAACCAACATACAACAACATCATTATATTGAATATCTTTCTTTATTATTCTTTACATTCATCGACTTGCTATATATAGAATAAATCCTATATTCATAGCTACATTAGATAAGGCCTCCTAGTGTACGAGGTATAATCAAATAACAACAAAAAGTAGTACTAATGATACCGCAAATCCTTGGAATAAGGAGGAATATCTTTGAATCAATGGTGAAGAAATAACATGGTACTAAGATGCTAAATGGATGGGCGAGATGAGATGATCGGTTGAGGTGTGGTTGAGGTGCTAAGATGATCATACGGCTAACACCCCCTCAATCTCGAGCCGGCCGAGGGACAAGAGTGAGCCTGGTGCGAAGCCTGGTGAAAGATTGATCAGCTAGTGGCTTGGTGAAGACATCGGCGCTTTGATCAATGGAGGAACATGACCAACGGTGAATGCACGTTGAGCAATCTTCTCTCTGACAAAATGAAGGTCAATCTCAATATGCTTTGACCTAGAGTGAAACACATGATTAGTTGCAAGAGACTCGGCTCTAATATTGTCAACCCAAATAACTGGAATGCGTGTTGAGACCACCTTGAGTTCAGACAACAAGGATTTGAGCTAGAAATTTCGAGGCACATTGGGCTAGGCTCCTATACTCAGATTCTGTGTTGGATCTAGAGACAGAGGTCTGCTTCTTGGAGCACCAAGAGATTAAGTTATTTCCAAGGAACACACAAAAGCTACTTACAGATTTTCTGTCATCAATATATGTGCCCCAATCGGAATCGTATCTTTGTGAGATTAAGACTGAACTTTTAGTAAGTCAAGGCCAAATGTAGATGTTCCAAAGAAGATATCTTAGAACTCTCTTCAATGCTTTCCAATGAGTGTCCAATGGCTGATGCATGTATTGACTTGGCTTATTGACACTGTAGGTTATATCAGGCCTAGTAATAGTAATATCTTTGTAGGCCTCTGTGATACTTCAGAAGGTGGGATCAACTGTAGGATTTCCTTCAAATTTGGACAGATGAGGGAAACTATCATAGGAGTTGGAGTACCCTTGGCTTGGAGCATGTCAACTCTGTGAAGAAGGCTTTTGATGTACTGCTCTTGACAAATATGGAGACCAGCCTTGGTGTGAGAGATTTGCAACCCAAGGAATTGATGAGCTTCACCAAGGTCTTTGAGAGAGAACTTTAGATTGAGAAGATGAATCAAATTGGCAATATCTGTAGTGTTATTCCGTGTAACAATTATATCATCAACATAAACAAGTAACAAAATGCAATAATGGCCTGTGAACTTGATGTATAAAGAAGTGTCATCTTTTGAAGAAAGGAAACCAAAATCTTGAAGGACAGACTTGAGCTTTCCAAACCAGGCTCGAGGTGCTTGTTTGAGACCATAGATGGCCTTGGAGAGTTTACAGACAAGATTGTTGCCCAATTTAAAGCCATGAGGTTGTTCCATGTAAATTTCTTGCTCAAGATTGTCATTCAAGAAGGCATTGTTGACATCTAGCTGTCTTATTCTCCAGCCATAAGTCACAGCAAGTGTAAGCACAAGTCTGACAGTGACAATTTTAACAACTGGACTAAAAGTTTCAAGATAATCAAGGCCAGCTGTTTGAGTGTAGCCCTTGGCAACTAAATGGGCTTTATACCTAGAAATGCTACCATCAGAGTTCCTCTTGATTCTGTAGACCCATTTGCACCCCACAACTTGCTTATTAGAGGGTAAGGGGACAAGAGTCCATGTTTTATTCAAGATTAAAGCATTATATTCTTCCTCACATGGCCTTTGTTTCCATTTAGGTGTAGAAAGAGCCTCTTCAAGATCTTGCAAGGTTCTTTGGCCAATGGACTAATCTTGAGATACACTTTAGGCTTGAAAATTCCGGACTTAGATCCGTGACCATAGGATGACAATTTGCGAGTATCTTGAGATCTTTGAAGCGCATCTATTTTCCTTAATTGGTAAATGCACATACGGGGGGATGCGGGGGCTGCTATGACGAAAAAGAAGAGGAAGAATTTGGAGAAGAAGTTGGAAAATAGGGAGAAACTGCATGAGCGGGGGGAATGAGATGGACTAGGAGTGGGATGTGGAGGGACCGATGAAGGAGACTTATGAGTATTTGTGATTAGAGGAGGTAAGGAAGGTGTGACAGTGGATATGGTATCCGGAATGAGGCTTAGATTTTTTACAATAGGATGAACATTGTTTGGTTTAAAAGGGAACTTGTTTTCTTCAAAGACAATGTGTCTGGTGATGAAGGTCTTGCCATTGGGTAAGAGAACTTTGTAGCCTTTGTAACTAGGGCAATAACCAATGAATGTAGAGGGTAGTGATCCGTACTCGAAGCTTTTGTTTGGTTATGCTTCTTATATGAGGGTAGCAAAGACATCCAAAGACTTTGAGGTGAGTGTAGGTAGGTTTGTATTTGTACTAACTTCAAAAGGAGATTTGTATGACAAAACCTTGGATGGAAGTCTTTTATTAGATACACAACTGTTCTAAAGGAGTCAAGCCAAAACTTTTGGGGTACCCTAGAGTGAGCCATGAGAGCTAAACCAATTTCAAAAACATGTCCATTTTCCTTTCAAGAAATGTCATTTTGTTGAGGGTATATGGACAAGAAATTCTATAATTTATACCTTTTTTTCTTGTAGAACTTTGGATATACTTTGGAACTCTTCTCCCGACCTCTGAATTGTTTTAATTGTAGAGTTAAACGAGTTCGATCATATTGCAAAATTGAATAAAGGCATTAATGGCTTGATTTGTGTTTGAGGAAGTATAGCCAAGTATATTTAGTGTGATGGTCAATAAATCTAATATAGTAAAGATGGCCAGTTGGATATTTGATTGGTGATGGTCCCCACAAGTCTGTGAATTAAATCAAATGGATTATTGTGCTCGATTTTAGAGTTAGAGAATGGTAATTTATGAGATTTTGCTTGCATACATGCTTTGAACATAAACCTAAAACTTTTTTATTATAATGAAAGGGAAGATTACAACTCTTAAGAGCTTTGACAACAATGTCATAGTTGGCATGTCCAAATCTTTGATGCCGGACATCAAGATCTAACTCTTTTATGGAATTTGAAAATCCTAAGCTAGAAAAGAAAAGTAATGAGCTTATGTTTGGATAGAATGAGGATCGATCGCTTGGTCATTGGCTTAGCATCTCTCGAGCTCAAACCGGTATAGCCAATCTTTAAGTTTCCTTGGAGAAGCACAACTCATGTGGCTTGATCCTTTACATAACAGACATGAGAATGAAATTCAAAGAACACTCTATTATCTTGAGCAAACCGAGAAACACCGAAGATTTTTTGTAATATTGGGCACACAAAGCGATCTTTTTAAGTGAAAGATAGAGGTAGGATTGAAAGAATAAGGAGATGATAGTGCGGCATTACCGATGAGAAATTAACGGATCGATCCATCACCAAGATGCGGCTTGTTGGATCCTTGATACTCGGATGCTTGGTTGATTTGCCAAGTCATAAGTGATATGATTGGAGCCCCAGCCCAGTCGGGTACCAATTTGTATTGGAACACTTTCTTGGACACTTTGATTTGCAACCATAGCAAGATAGTTTCCAAAGATTGTTGTTTTTACTGTTTCTTTGAGTCATTGTTTGGAGCCCTGTAGTTGTAGTTCTAACCTTGTCCTTGTCCATTGCTAGCAGCATAGTTTTGATCAAACCTATAGTAGCATCTATCATCAGTATGCCCAGGTATGTGACACACTGGCTTGAGATGAGTCTCCCATTTCCAAAAAACCCGCCTCATCTTCCTATGTAGTTTGTTCTCCCTCTACCTCTCTCGAAAAGAAGTGCTTCTGCCTCTATTGTTTTGAGGAAGGTATTGTTTCTTCTTTGTTGAGACTGAGACATTTGCAGTGAAGGACTCATTGTTCACACTAGAGTTGTTTTCAGACACTAAGTCAAGTCTGCTTTCAAAGCTCATCAACAGAGCACTTGTTTCACTTAGAGTGTAAGAATCAATAAGCGAGAGGTTTTGGTGACTATAACAGATTATACTCACTAGGAAGACCCGAAAGGATATGAAGAAGCTGGTATTCTTGGATAATTTTTGTCCAAAGAGAGAGGGCATCACAACAAGCTTTTGCTTTTCCTAGATACTCTCTCATGCTCAAGGCTCCTTTTTTCAAAGACTGAAGTTGGAGTTTGTATTGCATCATTCGGCTTTAGACCGACTTGAGAAATTTGTTTCTAAGCATCTCCGGATGTCACCGAGGAATCAAGACCTCTTTGCTAGAATGAGGACATTTTTAGATAAAGAAGATAACGGCCATGAGGCAAGTTGATCTTGCTTTGTAAATATCTCAAAATCGGGATTGATTTTAGTTTCATTTGTTTCGAGTGTTAACAATAAACCGAGTTGGAGCAGAGATATGGCTCCTCCGAGATATCCCATAAGACCACAACCTTTTCTTATTGTGAGAATTTGCATTTTCCACGAGAAGGTAGTTACTATCATTGAGTTTGATAGCAACCACTTGATTAAGGTTTGAATAACTTGCATTTGAGACTCGAGTCTTTGGGCGGAGTAGATGTAGGGCTCTCCATTGAAAGAAAAAACAAAAAGGATGGAAGGAGGAGAGTATTAGAGACAAGCAAAACCCGCTCCGATACCATGATAGAATTTAGCAAGCAATGGGAAGCATTTTGTAAACAAAACCAACATACAACAACATCATTATATTGAATATCTTTCTTTATTCTTTATTACATTCATCGGACTTGCTATATATAGAATAAATCCTATATTCATAGCTACACTAGATAAGGCCTCCTTAGTGTACGAGTATAATCAAATAACAACAAAAATTAGTACTAATGACGATTTGATCCTTGGAATAAGGAGGAATATCTTTGAATCAATGGTGAAGAAATAACATGGTACTAAGTGTTTGATACATGTTTTTATCTTAATTTTGATGATTTTGTTTTGCACCAAAACAATGTTTTTTATTGTTGTCCAAATACTCCTAAATGATTTAAAATGGTTTTAATATTTTCCGGAGTATTTCTTCAAGTTTATTTTCGTCTAAATTGGACAACGCTTTTAATGATTTTACGTTATTGGGTTTTCACTCTCAAACGATGTTTCTAAATGTTGTCCTAATACTCCCGATCGGTCTAAAATGTTTTTACTATTTTTCGGAGTATTTCTTGTTGTTTATCTTCGATTAAATATTAGACAACACTTTGGTTTTGAGGCCAACCGGTCGCCTTTATTGGGCAACCCGTGCAAGAGTACGTTGAACCCAAAAGTTGAGCCTGGAGTGTAAAAGGCGGTCGACCGGTGCATGCTGGCGTCGACCGTCGGGACGGCCGGCCGCCCGGGTGCGGCCGGTGCACTGCAAGTGTGTTTCAAATGTAAACACTTGATCTTTGCAAAATCCATAAGGGGGGACGGTTGGGGTGATGGTCGACCGGTCCGAGGTATCGTCGACCGGTCGCCCTGTGTTATTTTGGTTGTGTATTCTTCTAACGTCTATTTAAATGCGGCCGCTCTATCTTTGACAATGAAAATTTCGGCCGTTTGACGACACTTTTCCTTAAATTGTGGGATTGATTTCTAACAGACTATATTCTTGATCTTAATTGTATTTTTACGTAGATTTTCAATCCCCAAGAGGATCCTATGCTTGATCAATCATCTCCTATAAATAGAGGAAGTTTTGGAGCAACCTAAACAACAATTGTGATACAACACAACAAGATACACTCAAGCAAACATTTGGTCTTTCATTGTTATTATTTTTGTTGTAAAATTTGCCTAGCTTATCACTTTCACATCTTTGAGGTCTAGGCTATTTTTGATTACACCTTGCACTCAAATTGTAATATTCATTATTGAGTTGTAATCTTGATTTTTGGCTATCATTCAAACACAAGATATCCTTGTGAGTGTTCTTGTGGTAAGAACACACTTGGATGATCTAGGTGATAGGTGCAAGAAGATTGTGGTGATCTTCTTATTGAGGTGTTGAAGGATTTGGTATTCTTCAAGGTTGAAGATTGCGGTAATCTTCACAAGGTGCCGTTGAAGATTGTGGTAATCTTCAAAGTGAGATTGTGGTAATCTCAAAGGTGGTGTTGAAGAAGAGTGAGGTGCTCTTCAAAGTGTTGTAAGTTGAATTTGTATTAATTTTGGTAATTAATAAAATTCTTTTTCTTTTTGAAATCCATCCCTGATATCTTTGGGGTGGTAGAGGATTAGGCCCTAGGTGGGTTGAACCTCTTTAAATCGGCGTGTGTTGTTTACATTCCGCACTTTTATTATTGTCTTTGAGCATTCGATTGCAAAAAGAGGGCGAAATTCAAAAGATGGAGATAATCTATTCACCCCCTCTAGATTATCGTAGCCGCTTGGACTTACAAGTGGTATCGAGCCAAACTCTTTGGCAAGCTCGTTTCACATCGCGAGTGAAGAGGAACGATCGTCGGCTACGAATGAAGCTCATCTATCCGCACTTCCACCACCAAGCCACCACTATTTGATTCCAAAAATTTTATTTTTTGGAAAGAAAGAATGGAATGTTATTTACAAGGTTGCGGGTTCGACATTTGGAACACCGTCATAAATGGAGAGTCCATTCCGATGAAAGATACACCACACACCAAAGAGCTCAATGATGAAGAGAAGAAATTCATCTCCTTAAATGGTAAAGCTCTTAATATTTTGTATTGTTCATTTACTAATTTGGAATATGAACATATTATAGGAATTCCATCGGCACATGTAGTATGGCAAAAATTAGAAGCCATCTATGGAGTATTTGCAAATGAAAGGAGTCAAACAAAAGCATCTACTTCTCAAAGGGATACAATGTCAAATCTAAGGAACAGCCTCTTACAACTTCCAACTATGAAGAAGTTGAACATTGCTTTATGGGCATTGAAGAAAAAATGAGGTATGTCTTAAGCCCTCTACTTCTTATGATATTGTTATTCAAAATGATTATAGTGATTTGCAAAATGATTTTGATGATCTTCAAGATGAATTCCAAAGCTTGCTTGTTAAGTACAAAAATTTGAAAAAGGAATTCAATATTTTGAAAAATGATAAGGATAGTTTATTTACTTCCTATGAATCACTATCATGTGCTCACACCACCACTCTTGATAAGGTTAGAAACCTTGAAATAGAAAATAGTACTCTTGTTGAGAATATTGAAGGCATGAAAAAGGATTTATTAAAATCCAACTTAAGTACCAACAAAATGCCTAATATTGTTGATGTTCATAATTGTGATAAAATGAAACAAGGACTTGATCATAAGCCTAATGTTGTTAATCATATGAAAAGGAATCAAGTCTATAAGCATGTTGGTCATTATGCTCCTAGAATTATTACATGCTTTTATTGCGGTAAAAAGGGTCATACGGTAAACACTTGTCGGGCTAGAAATAGCTCTAATTATTGTTGGAGACCTAAAAGTCTCAAGACTAATCCTAAAGGACCCAAACACATAAGGGTACCACAAAATAATGTGTTATTAGGTACCGTGAAATAATGATCGAAGAAAATTCATACCGCCAAGAAAACATCAAATGACCGTTTCATTTGATCAAAGAAGGAGAAACTATTTTCGAAAAGCCATTTTCAAGAAGAGGATATAATCAAAATTGGGAAAAACATAATCCTTGGAAATGGCAAAGACATCATCAACAAGATGATTTTCAAAGAAGAAGAGACTCTCAACAAAGGGAAGCCAACAAACCTTGGAAATGGAGTAATCAAAAGGGCCATCATCAACAAAGTGACTTCTCGAGGGAAGATATCATCAACAATGGGAAAGACACAACCCATGGAAAGCGGAGTAATTGGTAAACCGTATCTCCTCATTTAAATATGCATTTTATTTTATGATTTTTTTTATTTTTTGTCTTAATTGCAAAATGAGTTTTCAAGTATTTAGTTTTTAAAATTAAGGTCTTCAATATATATTTGTGCTTTTAAAGTATTTGTGAAAAAGAAGACCTTATATATTGTTTTTTAAAACTCTTGTGCATTTAATTAAACTTTTTGTGGTTTATTATCTCTTATGTATTTTTATAGCATAAGCTCTTTTCTTGATATTACTTGCCTACACTTGTGTTTTTGTGCAAATTTTGTCTAAGAATTGTGTAGGATATATATCTCACCTTCATTGGCTATTTCGTCATCAAAGTTTCTTAAACTATCGAGGTATGTTCACTCGTATTTCCTTAGAAACTCGATATTATGCTTATGCACATATCTTTCTAGATATTTCATTTCAACCCCTTAAGTGCCTCTAAATGATTTTGTGAATTTTTCTCTAAAAGGCACTACTCGTTTAACCCCATTTATCTCGAGTTTATTTTATTCTCGATACTCGTATTTGTTGGATTTATTCCTAAATTATCTTTTTGCAAAGTTTTTAAACTTTTGGGGTGAAATATAGAGTTTTGGAAAACTCTGAGAAAAGGAAAATTACCTGGGACGGTCAAAGCAGGGGCGACCGGTCGCCCTGCACGTCGACCGGTCGCTCCCTACCTCGACCGGTCGCCCAGGCCAATTTTTCAGGTTTTAAACGTTCTGTTCTTCATTTCGAAACAGACGAAGAAAATCCCCCCAAAACCCTTGCTGCGCGTAAATCATCCCCCTTTCTCTAGAATCTTCAATTCTTCATCATTTTTCACGATTCTTGTTGCTAATCTTCTTATTTTCACAAGAATCTTACATATATGGCTCCTCCAAGAAATTCCACCGATCAAAATCCCACTTCTAAGAGAAGAAAGGGGCGGAGAGGGTGCTTGAGAAATCGGCGAGACGAAGCCGAACAAAGGGATATTCGAGCCGCTCAAAGAAACGTGGCTCAAGAAGGTGATGATGTTCAAAATCCCATTCTCTCTCGGGCCCAAATTACCGAGCTTCGCGGAACAATTTCGCTCGAAAATTGCCGTTGGGCGAAAGGTAAAAAATCTTTTGTTACTCAAGCTCCAAATTCTCGCAATGCTCTTAATTTCATCAATAAGTATGCGGAATGGTACTATGAGGATTCGGGATGGGAGGTAAATCTATTGCTCGGACTAAAATGTGTCATTTTAGCTCATTTACAAATGAGTATCCCACCATTAGGGGATTTTTGAGGAACAAGGTTGGATGTATCTATGGGAGCATGCTTATGTTTTGTATGATGATGATATTATCCAACATTTTTATGCTAATATGTGGGTGCAATATGATAATGAAAGAAAGCCGATGCCGTTAATTCGCTTATAAAGGGTCGTCATTTTAGATGGACTCCCAATGATATTTGCCGGCTTTTACATGTTAGAGAAGGTGGTTGGGATTATTTCTCTTGTGGGACTTGGAATGATGAAATGTTGGGGTGTCGATGAAAGAAGTTAAGACGTATTTGGGAGTATTGCCAAAGTATTCTTTGTTGGCAATGACACTTGAGCATCGTATTTTATCGGTCATTGTCGCATATTGCATTTGTGGTAAGTCGGGAAAGATGCCTAGCAATATGGATTATTTTTGACTTATAAGATTGCTAGGAGGAACCACTTAACTTTGGTGCCATACTTATTCAATGTCTAATCGAGTCCATTACTCAAGGTAATAAGAAGTTGGTTATGGGAAATTGGATTTGTAAACTTCTTATTCAATCGGGACTACCTTCGTCGGAGTGTAACTCGGAGGTATTTCAAAACGACTTTGACATTGATAACATCGCCCAAATGGTCACTATGCGCAAGAACATGGAAATCCGACCAACCAAAATGGCGAGAGGAAGAGGTCAAGAGTCTCCCGATCCTAATGACTTCTTTGATGACGCCGGGGCCGCAAGATTGGCGGAAGAGGGCGAACCGAGCAATCCGGAGGGTAATACCGGTGCTCAACCGCCTAGGAGGTATACTCAAGCCGAATTTGATGAGATGAGGGCTTTTCATGAGGAGCGAGGTATGAGGCTTTGGAGCAAAAGACCTCCAAAATGCAAAAGTCTATCGGCAAGTTAAAGAAATTCATCAAGGACTTAATTCCGGATCTTGCTTCTCCTCGGATGAGGAATGATGTTACCCCACCCCTTTACTTTCTAGCATTTTTATTTAAGTTGCTTTGTACTTTTATGAACTTTTGTAAAACTCATTTGTACTAATGATATTTGCTTGTTTTTCTTAAAGGGGTTAATATTGCAAGTTGATAATGACTTGTGGGTGTTCATGATATTGATAGAGTATTTGATGGTAAAAATACTCTAATTTAAGCATTGTTTGATAATTGGTATGAAGTCTTGATGGTAAAAGTGCTTTTTTAAATGCTTTGATCATTATGCTTAGTTGCATATGCATTGGGACATTTGATATATCATACATGTATTGTTTTAAGGCATGACTTATATTACTTGATGGTTGCTCTAATTTTTGGCATTTGTAATGCCTTGATCATTCTTAGCTTATCTCAATTGGGTTGAACCCTTGAGAATCTACTTTGAGCTTCTTATTTGATGAACAAATGTTGCGTATGTTGCATATGATCTTATTGAGCTTTGGAATGAGGTTGATTGTTGATATGATAATTTTTGGCTTGAACCTTTTACAAGGACTATATACAACCTCTTTTATTTTTATGCACTCAGGTGTTCGATGAATTGTCGCAATGAATTGTTAGACTTTTACTCTTATGCTTTCATATGTCTTATATACTCATTGAGATCATGTCTTGACACTTAAACGAGCTTATGGATATCAAATGATACATTTCTCCCTTTTTTTTTTTTTTCGGATTATAAGCTTATATCCTCGAATGGTTGATAAATTGTCTCTTTGGTGCACTTTGATATACTTGTATGATGTTTTTATCATCCTAACATTCTTTTTGATGATTCCAAAGGGGAGAAACAGGGAAAATGGCTCGTTAGCTCAAAGAAGCTAATAAAAAGCTCGAAATAAAAGCTATAAGCTATGGCTCATAAAAGCCATAAGTTGTGATTTATTTTTAGTCCAATTGTTGCTTGATGGACTTATATAATGATGTTTTGTGACAGGGGAGCTTATAAGCTCTTGAACAAATTGTAAAAGCTAAAAGCTTTTAGCTTATGGAAAATTGCTTTTACATTATTCTTGATATGCTTGTTGATAGGGGAGTTTGTGCTTACTATTGAAAATATCTACTCCCTACTTGGTTGCTTTAATATTTTTGGAAATTTTGGTTGCTTCCAAACGGTCAAATGTTTTTTTCCGGAAAATCTTTGCTCTCTTAGTTTGTGTTAAAATTGTTTTGGTTTGTAATCATCAAAAAGGGGGAGATTGTTTGATACATGTTTTTATCTTAATTTTGATGATTTTATTTTGCACCAAAACAATGTTTTTATTGTTGTCCAAATACTCCTAAATGATTTAAAATGGTTTTAATATTTTCCGGAGTATTTCTTCAAGTTTATTTTCGTCTAAATTGGACAACGCTTTTAATGATTTTACGTTATTGGGTTTTCACTCTCAAACGATGTTTCTAAATGTTGTCCTAATACTCCCGATCGGTCTAAAAATGATTTTACTATTTTTCTGAGTATTTCTTGTTGTTTATCTTCGATTAAATATTGGACAACACTTTGGTTTTGAGGCCAACCGGTCGCCCTATTGGGCAACCCGTGCACAAGAGTACGTTGAACCCAAAAGTTGAGCACTGGAGTGTAAAAGGGCGGTCGACCGGTGCATGCTGGCGTCGGCCGTCGGGGCGGCCGTCGCCCGAGTGCGGCCGGTGCTGCAAGTGTGTTTAAAGCGAACACTTGATCTTTGCAAAATCCATAAGGGGACCGGTTGGGGTGATGGTCGACCGGCCGAGGTATCGTCGGCCGTGCATGCCTGTTTATTTTCTTTGTGTATTCTTCTAACGTCTATTTACGTGCGACCGTGCATCTATCTTTTGACAAAGACAAATTTCGACCGTTTGACAAGAGACACTTTTCCTTAAATTGTGGGATTGATTTCTAACAATGCTATATTCTTGATCTTAATTGTATTTTTCTCAGTAGATTTTCAATCCCCAAGAGAGCCTATGCTTGATCAATCATCTCCTATAAATAGAGGAAGTTTTGGAGCAACCTAAACAACAATTGTGATACAACACAACAAGATACACTTCAAGCAAACATTTGGTCTTTCATTGTTATTATTCTTGTTGTAAAATTTGCCTAGCTTATCACTTTCACATCTTTGAGGTCTAGGCTATTCTTGATTACACCTTGCACTCAAATTGTAATATTCATTATTGAGTTGTAATCTTGATTTTTGGCTATCATTCAAACACAAGATATCCTTGTGAGTGTTCTTGTGGTAAGAACACACTTGGATGATCTAGGTGATAGGTGCAAGAAGATTGTGGTGATCTTCTTATTGAGGTGTTGAAGGATTTGGTATTCTTCAAGTTGAAGATTGTGGTAATCTTCACAGGTGCCGTTGAAGATTGTGGTAATCTTCAAAGTGAGATTGTGGTAATCTCCAAAGGTGGTGTTGAAGAAGAGTGAGTGAGTCTTTCTTCAAAGTGTTGTAAGTTGAATTTGTATTAATTTTGGTAATTAATAAAATTCTTTTTCTTTTGAAATCCATCCCTGATATCTTTGGGGTGGTAGAGGATTAGGCCCTAGGTGGGTTGAACCTCTTTAAATCGGCGTGTGTTGTTTACATTCCGCACTTTTATTATTGTCTTTGAGCATTCGATTGCAAAAAGAGGCGAAATTCAAAAGATGGAGATAATCTATTCACCCCCTCTAGATTATCGTAGCCGACTTACACTAAGATGCAAAATGGATGGGTGAGATGAGATGATCGATTGAGGTGTGATTGAGGTGCTAATATGATCATATGGCTACCACCAATTTCATGCCATCCAGTGGGTAGCTACCCACTTGGGTGTATGGATCTACCACTTTGGTGTATGGCCCTGGATCAAACACACCCCGTGTGGGTGTGTATATGTGTGTGATGATCCAGGATCATGACCACATTTGGGTTGTCACTCACTTGGTGACATGGAATAAACTCTAAGCTAAGATGCTACCGAGTTGCACAACCAACTCCATTGTGATTGTGACATATGTCCCATTTTGGTTATTTTTTTGAAAAATTATACATGAGACACTCAAATTGTTAATTAGCTTCCCAACAAAATAGTAATTAGCTAAATGATATGCTACCCAAATGAATACAACTCAATTCCTTGTAATTTTGACAAGTATCCCATTATGACGTATGCTGTGCTTTTTTTCGAAAAAATAAAATTAAAATGGGACACATGTCACAACCACAAGGATTGGATTATACATTTAAACCCCTTGCTTAGTATATGATTAGCCAAAAGGATGCCCTTTTCATTTATTATTGAAATT
The DNA here is from genome assembly GCA_016081115.2 of Rehmannia glutinosa. Lineage (NCBI taxonomy): Eukaryota > Viridiplantae > Streptophyta > Magnoliopsida > Lamiales > Orobanchaceae > Rehmannia > Rehmannia glutinosa. The sequence continues at coordinate 160,526 of JABTTQ020000014.1, read as the reverse complement.
AATTACCATATTACATATCCAACTATCGAAATTCCAAAAATATAAATTAGTCATTAAATGCAACATATATCTTCAGTACCAAAAAATAGTAATAATTATTACAAAAAGAGGAAGAAAATATGATTAGTTGAGGCTGTCTTTTTCCGTTACACAAATTTTAATATTGAGGGGGCCTTAGTGAGGTCATCATATGCTCAATGTGGCCAATATATAGCATTGATTATGCAGTTTACCAATTAGTAGTTTTGCTTTTCTGCAGCTTCAAACTCAATCGTATAGTCACTTTCATCCTAATAGTATACAGTGTCCACAATGTCATCTTTATATGACCCTATAATAATTAGTTTGTACTCCATGTTCATTAAATCCTTATCTTTTTTCTTTTTGATAAGTTTAGAATAGGTAAATTCCATGTCGCCCACCTGGGTGACTATCCAAGTGGATTCATCACCATTGGATGAATACACACTCATGTGGGTGTGTATATATGTGTGTCATCGGATGGTGATGAACTCACTTGGTAGTAATGATCTTTTTAAGGCATATCACTCAGTCAACTCGGGTTGGTTGAAAAATCTTCTTCCCCGGAGGAAAGTCTTCACGTCGATCCTCTTCCCGATGGGGAAGTTTTCACTTATTCCTCTTCCCAGAAGAGGAAGTATTCTTCTTCTTCTCCTTGGTGGAAAATTATTTGATGGGAACTTGCACGCACACACGTGCAAGCGTTAGAGAGCCCCGGGGTTGTCCCGGGGAGGCCTCTCGACGGCCAAGTCAAATCGGCCACGGTGAAAGAGAGAATAACAATAAGCGAATAGTGTAAAATAATGCGTAGAAGAATAATGAATTAATTTACTTGTAGATAATAGGAGAGACCTTTTTATACTGGGAGATGGGCCCAGTGGCCGTGGTGTAGGAAGAATTCGGTCATGGGCCATCCATGTAGGAGAAATCGGTCGATTGGCCAAACCTGGACTCTTTTGGGCCGGTTTAATTATTAAGAGCTCATTGGGCAATTAATATTAAATAAACATATAAAATGAATTATATATTTAATTAATGAAACAACATTTTTTGTCCCCATCAGGTAGCTACCCAATTGGATAACATGGAATAAACCGAATGAATTAGTGGTTCGAGGGGATGGACAAATCTCAAAGAGACTGAAAGACTCATGTTCGGACACTAGACAATATTCTTACAAAGAGTAATCTATACCACTTGAACAAATCTTTATCCCTTAAGAGAAATACTTGGGTTTTTCATTTTAAAATGTCTTTTGAGAGTAGGATTGTATAACTTACATGAAACCAAGTATGTTTGGATGAAATATTGAAAATTGTGATGTGATAAGTTTCTGAAAAAAGTGCTTTTGAGTGAATCATTTCAAGTCGACATTTTCTACTTTGGTATATTTTTATATCTTTGTGGCGGATCCGAGAAATTAGTAGTAGGATGGGCTAAGAAGTAAAATTTCACTAAAAATTATATCATCATCATCATCATCATCAATCGCACCTTATCCCACTATGTGGGGTCGGTGGTGTAAAGTTTATAGTGTCAATTAATTGTCTAAAATTAGTTAACACTACAAATTCACAAAAAGCAAAGTGGCAAAGTTTTACGCCGGGATGCCCTTCTCGACGCAACCTTCATACGAAGGAGAAATGAGATGAAATTCCAAAACCATCAAGATCATAGGTTTTCCACTTGCATGGAAAATACGATGAGACGACGATGAGTTGAGATAGTTGCTCTAGTCATGTTCCATTACATGATTGATATTGTAAAATCAACATGTAGGTCATGGAACATGACCACCCACTAAAAAATTATATATGTAGAAAAATATTATATATATATATATATAACACAAATAATTGCAAGATCTACATTATTTCTCAATAAAGAGTAGAAACTAGTTCCTAGGAGAAAGACATAGTGATATTTTTATATTAGTAATCAAATGGAGATATCATATTCTCAATATTATTTGCTATTGATTGACAAAACAACAAGAAGCCAATAACTAAATATAAAAAAAACTAAAAATATATATAACTTTTTCTTTTAAAAAAATAGATACTTTTTCAATTCATACCGATAATGACACTTAAGGAGGCAAATCATTCGGACCCTTAAATATATGGTTTTTTTTTAAATATATTTGATACTTATAATACATGTTCTCATAAATACCAATACAAATAGTCAAGTACAATTTAAAAGTAGTAAAGTAATAACATGATAAGTGAATTAATTATAAATTAAAGATAAAAGATATATTATCTTATAGCATCAAAGTCATCATGATAAGTGATAACACAAAAGTTTTAAGTTCTTTATTCTTGATTTTCAAAATGAATTTAAATTTTGGGATGGACTTGAGTTTTGAGTTAAATGTGGTGGACCAATCATGAATAATATATGAATTACAGTACTAAAAATGAATCTACTGAAAATATGCACTACTGAGCCTGACCCTAGCTAGTGTTACACTTATAAGATCCTTCTCCATCGTCTTTCACATTTTCTTCCCCCATCTTCCATGAGAGTGATCTTAATGTGCAAAAAACTTGTAATTCAATTTTTTTCAAATACAATTTGATGGGCAATGAGGTGGATAGCGAGAATTTTTCATCAATATCTAATGGCGAAGGCACAATTTCTCAAATTTCCCTTGTATAATTAAGTCAACACCGTGTTGTTTTTAATTCCCTCCCTAGTTTAATCGGATGAGATCTTCTATTTCAAAACTGTGTTTCATCTCCTATTCCAACCATGTGGATGATTGACACGTGTATTATACTTATCATGTTTATGTCCAAACATAAATCAAGCATAAATTGTGGGTTCTAACATGGTAAGTGTAATACACGTGTCAATCATTCACACGTTTGGAATAGGAGATGAAACACGGATTTTGGAATAAAAGATCCCATCCGCTAATCCTACTCGATTATTATATAATCAATACAAATATTTCATTCACACGTTTGGAATAGGAGATGAAACACGCGTTTTGGAATAGTAGATCTCATCCGCTAATCTAATACTACTCCAGTTATTATATAATCAATACAAATATTTCAGTGGTTCAACACGTGTCATCATGCACAAACATGAATAACTGTGGCCTCAATAACAAATTTTAATGAACTAACTGTAAAATCATTTCATCCTAGGTAAAAACAAATTCAAAAGACTAAAATATACTCTATGTGAGCCATAATTATATATCCCACTTTAGCTGATGCGGTGGTCTAAATAACAGACTAACAGAATTTATGTTTGAATGGGCTTATTAATTCAAACATTAAGCCCAATTAGATATTTAGAGTCCCAAGTTACGTAAGGGATCTATACAGTCATCAATAGCCTAACAAGGCACCTAGGCCCACAAAGCTAAAATAAGGGATAAGTAATTGACAGCACCAATTTTCCGGGAGAAAAGACAGCATTTTAATTTCTTGATCTTTTTTTTTTTGGATATTTTTAAGCTCCTACATCTTTTTTGGTCAGTTTTACACTTCTTTTTTATTTTTTATTACTGTATTTTTTTGAATAAATGCAAAATATTATTAACAAAGAAAATATAGTGTCTTAACTTACAATGCCAAAAGCTAGCTTTAAAAAAAAGGTCTCGTTAAAACCTATCAAAGTAAAAAAACCCATTGGGAAAAAATTTTGATAGGAAAAGAAGTACCCATAAAAAAACAACATAAATAACTTAAAATCTCAATCGAAATGATGGACGTTTATTCCTGTATTATTTTCTATGTTATTTCTGTTGTTCCTTATTTGTTTCGATGTTGTATACATTGTTGTTTTGTTGTTTCTGTGTTGTTTCGATGTTTCAATGCAACTTGTACCTATTTTTTTACGCTATTATATTTTTTGGTCATGTGTTATTTTTTTTTATTTTTTTTTGGGTTATTTATATACTATATTCAATATTATTATATTGTTTCTTTGTTGTTTCAATGTTGCTTTTAATGTTTAAACATAGCTTTTAACTATATATTTTATAGCTATTAATATTTTTATGTTGTTTTTTATATTGTTTATGTTGTTTCTGTTTTGTTTCTATATAGTTTTCAATGTTGTTATATTGCTTCTTGGTTGTTATCATGTTGTTGTCGATGTTTCAAACACAAACTTCAAGAAGATATTTATAATACACCGAGTGGATACTTAAAATTTTAAAAATTAACTGTTTTTTTTTATAATTGGGGGTAGCTTTTATATATAGTTCCCACCTAAAATTATATCAAAGGTCATGAGGCACATGCATGTACTGGAAAAATTAATAAGTATTTAAACAAGTATTTAGTGACATTTTTTAAATAGTGTTGTAATTTATAAAAAGTAATGATAGTTACTAGAAAATGTTAGTATTTTAGTCAATTTAATGATATTTTTATTGCATAATGTCATCATATTAATAAATTTACGAAATTTTTCTATGTTCCACAATGTTTATAGAATTTACTTGCGCTTTTTTATTTGTGTCCTAAAATAACAATATTTACAAAAGCGTCAAAAAATTGATGACACTTTCTATTTTACTTACGCGTTATTTATTTCTTGTCAAGTTTTTAGAATTTACTTACACTTTTATTGTATCATTAAAATAACGACACTTACTAAAAAGCATCACAAAGTAAAAATTTGGAAATATCATCTCACATTGAAAGATTGGAAGAAGTGTAGAGAATAATAATGAGAGCTAATAAATAAAGACAATGTGGTGTATAATTGACCAACAATCAAAGTAAATCAAATATTAAAGATTAAGTTTAAATTTTTGAAAAAAATATTAAATAATTGTCATGTAATCAATTTTACATAAGCTAGAAATGTGAAATATGCTACAATTTTAATGACACTAATTTTTAAAAGCATTATGAGTATAAAGATGCTTAATTATAGCGTCCCTAAATTCAACAATAATTTTAGCTAGCGTCAACAAAGTTTCATTTAAAATATGTTAGATCTTTAGTAATTATGACATAATGTAGCGTTACCACCTAATGGTGATTTTGATAAAAACGCCAGAAAATGAATTTTACCTACGCAATAGATCTTGCGTCATAAATATTTTCATGACTTCTATTTCACAACGCAACTCACGACGCTTACAAAAGCGTAGACAATGCGACTTGTGACACTAATAAGCATCTTCACTCAAAGTGAAAATTTTAGCGTCACAAACCGATCAATTATTTGTAGTGTGTACTTGTAGGTCCCAAGGGGGTGTAAGTGTAAGGTTTAGAAGGGGGGTTGAATAAACCTTACCAAATTTTCGATTTAGGCCTTTTAAATCTCTGAGTTCTACACACCGTGTCCTTGATGACAAATCGAATTAGTCCTCAAGAGAGTTAATCTCTCAACACTCACTGAAAGCCGTATTAGAGTAACTCATTGTTGGCTATAATTTTACTCAATGTGGTTTTGTTTTCAAATGGAAGACTTAACACCCTTAAGTTTGATTAAGCAAGTTTTTACTGACTTGATTTAGTACTTATAGATTATCAAATGGATAGCAAATTTATCGTGAGATATAAGCGAGTTAAAAGTGCGAGAAATTTAAATCTTTGAAATGTAAATGACACAAAGAAAGTTTTTATAGAGGTTCGAAGATGGGGTAATTCTTCTACTCCTCTCTTCTCCAACTCCCGGAGGAATCCACTAAGTAATGATCGGTTTACAAAGTGGTAATATCCCGATACAAGTCTTGATCACAACAAAATGACTTGATCCTTTGGGACTCGATCACGAGACGCCTTGATCACTCACCGGCTTCTCAGACTCGGCTTCTTCTTGGGCAGGCAGTTTGCTTTGCTACTACGACTCACTTGCTCAAGCACTTTGGATTTGATCACGAAGCCCTCCAAAAGCTTAAGACTTGGTTCACCTTGAACCTTTCTACAATCCTTCTTGGAATGTAGACCCCTTGTTTTCGATTTTTCCTCTTCAACCGATTGAAGTTCTCTTTCCTTCACGGGTAAGTGTTGGATTGATGTACTTGAGATGTAGGCTTGAGGATTGAGATCGTTTCGATTATTGATAAGCTTGTATATCTCACGTGTGTCAATCATTCACGCATCTCTTCTTCTCAATCAAACTCCTCGGCCTTTTATAGTGAACTTTCAAAAATTTGCCCGTTGAAGAGATAGGCTCATTTTTGAAAATCACTTTGCGATCGTTGGTGTGCGATTCTTGGAATTGCCATTTCCTCGTATGAAATGTTTTATCACCTTTTCGAGTTCGACACGGTGTAGTGCTTCCCATTGGTTCATTTCTTTTGCACGCTTCGGGACCGAGCACTCCAAGAAAGGTAGTATGGAGATATTACTTGTTTAAGTAAATCTCTTGATTTACGTAAACGGTTCTTTTCGATTATCTCGACTTGATTGCATTTCCTCGCTTTCCCAGGTGACTTAGAGTCGACTTCCAATCATGGATGACTCTTCTGTCACTTGACTTGAGACTTGGCTTCTCTTGAGTTGACTTGATGATGTTCCACTCACCAGCATCTCACCGCTTCTTCAACGAGTTCTGTCATGCTTTCTTTGTTGTACTCACTGCCTCTCTCACAGAGTTTTCCTTCAAGCCTTGATTTGTCTTCTTGCAAGTTGGAGCGTAGGCGACTTAACTCGGCTTAGCGACTCTAATTGTTACAATACATTTCAAAGCAAGAATTGGGGAGCCAACTTTCTATTCTAAGTTTTATATGGCATTCATCAAAATCTAAACAATAGAATTCCTAACAATTTCCCCCTTTTTGATGATGCCAAAACTTAAATCATACAAAGATGCAAATAGCAAAGATACATACTGAGATAGTGTATTGACATAGAATGTATGCGCATAATCAATCTTTTTATTGATCATATCATTCTTGTACTCAACACAATCAAGTTTTACAAGGTGTATCAGTATAAAAAAAAATTGCATTATTACGTAAGACTTACATTGTATGTATTTACATATAAAATACACGAAGGGTTGGGCAAAGAACACTTCATCTCCTTCATTGTCTCTTCTTTCATCTTGATCAAGATCTTCTTCTCTTCTTCTCTTCTTCTCATCATCACCGCCTTCTTTTTCTTCTCATATGCCTTCCTCGGCACTTCATCTTTCCTTATTCTTTCCTGTCTCTCCCGCCATAGCCGAGTTTGTCTCTTGTTTTCTTCTTCTATCCTTTTTGCATACTCGGCGTTGGTTTTAGCCACTTGCAAGTTCGCCACATGGTCAAGCCCGCCCGGAGATCCCTCCTTTCTTTCCCGGATCTACGTATTCAATATTCTTGGGCGGAGGCCTGGGTCCGAAGCTTCTTCCTCCACTCGCCGCTTCTTCCTCTACCTCTGGCGTATCTTGTCTTTGGGGCCTTCTTCTTTCAAATGAGTGCCAGGCGGAGTGACCAGCAGAGATCGGGTTGTCTGTCATTGCTGTCGTCACTTCTTCACATAATGTGAGACCCTTTTCCCGATCTGAGTCCCAAGCTTGAGCGAGGACATATTTGCAAAATAACCTTCGATTCGAGCGTTTTGAATTCGTCAACTGATCTTGCTCGTCTCCGATCCGAAATGGCATACGTGTCTCTGTCAACTGGAATGCCTCCGTGTTCTTTCAAAATGTTCATCACCCTGGCATCCATTCTTCCTTCCACCTCCTTCATCCCCGCTTCAATTTCTTTTCTCTTCTCGGCCATAGATACAGCAGTGTTGGAGTGGCAGAGTCACGGGGAGTTTGCTCGCTTATAATGTCACCGTGGACAGGACCCTGTTGGGGGTTTGTGCAATCATCAAGGTCATATTCTTTGATCCTTCCCCCAGATTTTCCTTTCTTGATTTCAAAATTTCCTCACCGATTTTCCCTTCTCACTTTGTTCCTTGTCATTCTTCTTTCTTTTCACTTTTTTCTTTGCTTTAAGGTATTCCTCTTCCCCCTTTTTGGCATCATCAAAGGATAGAGGAACCCCGGAACATGCTGGCAAGCATGAAGTCGAGTCTCCGATGGTTGAATTTTGCTTCAAGTCTGCTGCGTTGTATCTTGCACGAATTGAGACCGAGTAGCGTTGGATTCTGCTGAAAATCGCTTCATCTCGGCCATGAGAAGGCTGAATTTTCTTGTCATGTGTTCTTCCAAACGCTGTATATCATTTGCATTACGCTCACGCAGCAGGCTTGATCTCGGCGGTGTGAGCTTCGTGCATATGTTCAATGTGTTCCCGCAACCGTTTCGCATCAACATTTTCGACTCTCCACACCAAAGACTTTTTGAATAATTGTCAAGTATCTCACCCGTTCCACACGCATTGATTCTTCTTTTGCCACCATTCCCTTACCCCCGACGGTGATGCCTCTCAAGTCACCGTAGTTGGCATCTCTGTTGTCCAGGCGCATATCCAAGGAGGCCTGATGCCTCTCCATCTTTTCAACTTCACAAAGAGTGCCTTGAACACTTCTCGTACTTGTGATTCTTCTCATTTGCGGTGATGGCCATACTGTTGTCGAAATCGAAATCACTGGAACAATGGTGCCCGAGTGAAAAACAGGAGCTGGTCTGTGATAGCGTGCTTGCTCATTTTCGATTCTTCGTGGAGTTCTCGTATCTCCAAGAGAAAGGAAAGATTCCTCAAAGGATTCATCACCGCCATCCGGGATTTGTTCGATGATAAGCGGTGGGCGTGAAGTTTTTTGGGAATCGATCCACCGTAGCTTGAGGAGCCAGGAGCGTGATCGCCGGTTCACTGGGTTTTGTGGTGCGATGAGACTCGGCTTGCCGAGCCTCACTCATATCTTAACGCCGTTGGTCTCAACCGATTTCTCCTTTTGAGTAGACGGTCCTCGGCCTTATCGGAAGCGTCATCGGACGATGATGAGATTTCCATTGGTGGCTCATCATCAAAATTAAAGGTCCGACGAGTAGTCTTGGGATCGACTTGCTCGTGCCTGGAACATCCGCTATGAATCTTTTGGATTTGTCATGGGGGTTGACTCGAACTTCTTCTTCGCCCCGATCCCGGAAAGGTGACATCGTGGTTGTCCTGGGAATCATGAAGTGCGCTGATCTCCTTCTCGGATGGATCGATGGTTGCGGGAGGATGTTCTCTACTTCACCGTGTTACCCCTTGGGAAGTCTCAACCTCCCGTGGGCCTTCATTTCCTCCAGCTCTCTCTACTGCTGCGAGGCACTGGCCTTCCCTTTCGACATGTCACTTTGTCTTAGGGTCTTCTGATGGCATCCATTGGAGTCTCAACCCCATGGATTGCGCTTTCATCGCCAGTGTTAACTCCTGTATTCTTCTTCCTCGTGCCTCGATCGCATCGCGTCATTATTAGCCTTTCAGAGTCGTTGGGCACCTCACCGAGACAGCCTCAATCGCCTGAGCTTCGTTGGTCTCAACTTCTTCATTTCTTCTTGTGTTTGAGTGTCTTTTGCTTCGCCTCCTACATTCTTTGTGGAGTCATCTGCGACATCCTCCCGACCTCGCTGCAGCCGTGGAGGGAGTTTCCCCTCACCGGCCGCCACCGAGTGACTTGGAGTGGGGTTACTCGTCTCAAACTCCCGGCCGCAATTGATGGTTCAAATTGTTGGGGCGGTGGTGGCACACCTTCAATAGGGGTTGCTCGACTGGGGTCCCCACTAGCCCGTTTCATCGCCATCTCGCTTTATCGCTTCTTCCGAGTTAGGGGGAAGTGGTAGCGAAGAACATCGCTGGCTATTTGGTGAACCACTCCCATTGGGTCGATTTCATTTGTGAGGACTCTCCGGTCCCTCCATCGGTCTTTGCTCGTGAAGGATTCTTGATTCATGCAATGCTTGCCGCATCTCCCAATTCTTCGTAGGCGCGGATTCTCGTGTTCCTCATCACTTTCGGAGAAGACATCAAGGAGAGGATGGAAGTGTTACTCTTTCGGAGATAGGGCGGTACTTGCCTTTTCGCGTGCTTCTTCGACTTGCTTTTCTCTCTCTTGTCCTTGTAGATCTGCGAGAATATCCATGCGATTGTCTTCTTCATCTAGAGCAGCATAGATAATCCAAGGAAATTTAGCGATCTTCTTCTTCTATGAATTCAGCCGTTGGAACTGTTCCTTGACTGCTCGACTTCCATTTTCTCCACTCGCGCAGACGATTTTGGATGTCCGGGTAAGGTGGAGATAGGATCATTACATCACTATCTCGCTTGGGTCTTCTTCTTGAGTTTGTTTGTATGAACTACAACCAGTGTCTTGAGTTGCCTCTGTGATCACCTTCAAACAGACTTGGTCAAGTTTCATCAATTACATCCGGAGACTCTACTTCTCCCGTAGTCTCCTGTGATATCTGTGCTAGAGTAGTAGTGACTCAAATTTGGTTTCTCTTGTTCGATGCTTGACGAGTCTTCTTCGTCTCCTGGTTTGTACCGGGGAATTTAAGTTCGGGCGGTGTCCTCGAGTCTTGGGCAGACGGCCGGGCCGTGCTTGTGTTTGTTTCGAGGAGCCGCCGTCTGGCTTGTCGTTCTCCTCTTTTGACGATCGAGAGAAGAATTTGTGAGTCCTTCTCGACCACTAACAGGGCAGGAGACACGGCACGAGCTGGGCGGTGACTGACTGCTGCAGGGCGGTGACTCGCTGCTGGGCGGAGCATGTTTGTTTTCTTTCGCAGGGGCGAGACTTTTTGGTAGCCGCAGGGGCGACTTTCTTCTTGTTGGAGAGGAAGGCATGTGTCTTGGTCACCGATTCCCCCTCACCGTGTCGCTCTCTTGGCGTCGACGCTTCGAGCACCGGAGAGATTAGCTCAACATCCTCTTGTTAACATGGAAGGCTTTCCCATGTCTAAGAGTACTCCTTTCACCTCCAATAGCCGCCAATCACCAGGCCATATCCCGAGAGATCCTCCAAATGACCCATCTTCTTTGAAGGACTTGTTCCCACGTTCGGCAGAGTCCGGCCAGATAAACTCAGCCCAGTTTATCTTCTTTTCTTCGATTATTGCAGCCATCACAATCAATTTTGCCTTTGACGATTGGTCAAAGTCGCCAAATTTGATGTCAATACACTTGGCAACAATATCCAACAATTTGTGATAGTCCTCCTTCAGCTTCTCTTGTTTGTGTGTATATTATTTTGTCAAACAACGTCGGACTTGGCTATTTCTTTCCATGCGTCGCCCAAGTTTACATCACCCTCTTTGATCTCGGATGCTCCCTCTGCTGGTAGTGAGCAATATTCACCAAATCCTTGGCGTGTGATAGTCACCGCTTCCCGTGAACAGATGACTTGATTCCTTCATCGTGAATCTCAAAGCATTCACGTAGAATTGTGCGACCTCCTCCACATAGGTCATAGGATACTCCAGTGTTAGAAACGGTTTCGATCCGACGCGTTTCTAACTTCTCCGCGATTTTCTTCACCAGGTGTCGTCGGACCCCTGCTTCACCATTCCGTCGAAATCCACGGTCGAACCGGTGTGGATTTGTTTTCCCAACTTGGTAAAGTTATACGTTGGTGCCATTTCTCAAAATAATTTCAAGGAAAAATTCGGAAATTTGATTTGAAGATTGATAGGGTTTCGAGTATTTGCCTTTGCTTTTTGAGAGAGAGATTGAACAGTTTTTAGAAGTGTGAGAGAGAAACGGACGAAAAATGGTTTAAATATGGTTTATGAAAGGGCGACGGCAGACGGTTTTTGAATCGTGATCGAAATCAACGGCTTGGATTTCGCACGCATATTGAGCGGTTTGTGTCTCGTATTTAATGCGGCAAAGATTTATATCCAATCATAGGCTTGGTGTGTAGCTTTATGTCCGTACACATCATCATTATCTTTGACGTGTCTCTTAAAACATTCTCGCTAAGTCAAAAACGATTTGCGTTTTTGTCACTTTGCTCATAAGTTATTCAAATTATCTCTTAGCCGATTTAACTCTGCTTTTCACATTTCTCTTAGTGACTCGGCTATCACCGACTTGGTATAGTGACTTTTCCGATCAAATGATTTATTGAGCTAATTTTTGTTTTTTTTTTTTTTTTTTTTTTTTTTTCACCTTCTTTCTGTTCCATTTCGTTTCTTTGGCTCTTCTTGTCTCGCTTAGCTCAATTAGCCCCAACTCATGTTTGAGTTCTTCAAATCTTGACTCACATAATGGTTTTGTGAAGATGTCGGCTAGTTGTTTGTCGGTTGAGATATATTCCAAGATAATGTCCTTCTTTTCAACATGATCTCTTATGAAATGATATCGACATCTATATGTTTTGTTCTTGAGTGCAACACAGGATTTTGAGTGATTGCAATTGCACTTGTGTTATCACACATGATTGGAATTTCTTTTTCTTCAACTTCATAATCTCTCACCTTTGTCTCATCCATAGGACTTGGGCACAACAGCTGCCCAGCCTATGTATTCTCGCCTCACCGTAGAAGTGGCTATTGAGTTTTGCTTCTTGCTAAACCAGAAATTAACTGTTTCCAAGCATTTGACATGTGCCTCAGTCTTTTCTGTCCACTCTGCATCCAAAGATAGTCGAGTCCGAATAGCCAATTAGCTTGAAACCACCTTCCTTTGGATACCATAGCCCTACTTCTTGATTTCCTTTTAAGTATCTCAATATTCTCTTAGTCATTGCGATCATATGGCTCTCTTTTGGAGCGATTGAAATCTTGCACATACACCTACAAAGAAAGGTGATGTCCGCTGCTAGCCGTGTGAGATAGAGCGATGATCCATAAGTGCTCAGATCTTGTTTGATCTACAGCTTGCCATCCGCATCCATGTCCATTTTGACTGATGTGTTCATTGGTATTTTTACTGAAGACTTCTCCTCCATACCAAATTTCTTCATTAAATCTCTGGTGTATTTTGTTTGGCTTATGAAGGTTCCATCCTTCACCGTTTCACTTGAAGTCCAAGGAAGAATGTCGGCTCTCCCATCATGCTCATTTCAAATTTACTTTGCATGAGGTTTGAGAATTTTTCACACAAACTCTTTGTTAGTGGATCCAAAAATGATGTCATCCACATATATTTGAACAAGCGTATACTCTTCTTGTCTTGAATTACAAAAGTGTTCTATCTACTTTTCCTTTAGTGAATCCATTTTCGATTAGGAATTGTGACAGGTATCATACCATGCTCTGGGTGCTGTTTCAATCCATACAGGGCTTTCTTGAGTTTGTACACTTTGTCTCCAAGAGTCTTACCGCTCAAATCCTGGAGGTTGTTCAACATACACTTCTTCTTCCAATAATCCATTTAGGAATGCACTTTTTACATCCATTTGATATACAATGAAGTTTTTGTGAGTCGCATAGGCAAGAAACATCCTTATAGCTTCCAATCTTGCTACAGAGCAAATGTTTCATCAAAATCTATTCCTTCTTCTTGGCAATATCCTTTGGCTACCAATCTTGCTTTGTTTCTTACCCACGAACCTTCCTCGTTTATCTTATTTCAATACCCATTTGGTTCCAATAACATTTTGATGTATGGGTCTTTGTACTAATTCTCATACTTTATTTCTCTCAAACTCGATTCACTCTTCTTGCATAGCTTGAATCCAATGTGTGTCATCCAATGCTTGTGACACATCTTTGGGCTCTATCTGCGAGATGAAGCATGTGAACATTGCTTCTTGTTGAGTTCGATCTTGTCTTGACACCTTTTCTCATGTCTCCAATGACAAGATCTGGTGGATGGTCTCGGCCCATCTTACGTCGGGTTGAAGTAAGTTAGGCCGGATTCATCGACTTGAAGTCGTGTTCTTTGTGGTCGACTCTCTCGTGATCACTCACCGGCAGATTTTCCAAATGCTTTTGAGATTCAGCTATCTCATCTTCTTTCAATTGATAATCCCCGCTTCTTGACAAAGATAGGGATTCTTCTTCTGAGATTGGATGTTTCACCTTATCATCGGTGACTCTTCAATGTCTTTTCCATTTATGTTTGGCTCATCGAATACTACATGAATGGATTCTTCGTAACCATAGTTCTTTTGTTGAGTATTCTAGGCTTTGCTTTACCGAGTATCCTGAAGATACCCTCATCGACTTTAGCATCAAAAGCCTTTAGGTTGTCTTTGCCATTATTGTGGATGAAGCATTTACATCCAAATATCCCGAAATATGCAACATTTGGTTTTCTTCCATCCAGTTCTCATAGGGAGTCTTTGTCACCGCCTATTTATCATACATCTGTTTTGGGTGTAGCAAGTCGTGTTGATTGCTTCACCCAAAATCTTTTTGTAACCCCGCCCAACTAACATGGTCCTTGCTGCTTCCTTGAGGGTTCTGTCTTCTTTCTCGCAACTCCATTCTCACACAGTGGAGTCCTTGCGGTGATAGTTCATGACCAATACCATTCTCAATACAAGATCTGAGTTATTATTCCATTGACAAACTCGATTCCTCTATCCGATCTTATTTTGATAATGGTTTGACTCTTCTCATTTTGTATTCTCTTCATCACCGTGTGTAACTTTTGTAGAGTTTCTTTCTTTGCACATGAATATTGTCCATGTATATCTTGAGTAGTCATCTACTACCACCAAGGTGTATTTCTTTCCACTTATGCTTGCTTTGGTTCCACCTGGGCCAAATAGATCCATATGAAGCGGATGCAATATTCTTGTTGAGGATGGGCATGTCTTTTCTTTGAATGACGACTTGATTTGTTTTCCTTTTGACATGCATCACATATACTTTCCTTCTTGTATATCGAGTCCGGAAGTCCTTCTACAAGATGACTTCTTGCTAGCTTATTAATTGTTTTGAAGTTCGGGTGACTCGGCTTTTGTGCCACAACCAACTTGATTCACCAGGTGTTTTTGCTAGTAGACAGTCTTTGGGTGTTGCGGTTGACCAATCCACTACATACATATTTTTCTCGTCTACATCCTTGCAAAGACAACTTCATTAGATTCAACATTTTTGATTTGGCATATTCCCATGTTGAATCCAACATTGTAGCCACTTGTCGCAGAGTTGGTGATGCTTAGTAAATTGAAGTTTAGTCCTTCAACATATGCAACATCTGTGATTTCTAAACCATTCCTTTTGATGGATCCAAGCCTCTTATTTCACCAGGAGCTTCATTTCCTCCAAATATGACTTTTGCTCCTTTGACTTCCTTGAATTTTGACATTTTCTCTTATTTCTGTCGTCATGTGTCCGGGAATGCGACCACTATCCATGTACCAGGTTCCTTGGCACTTTCGGTGCTCAACCCGCAATCAAGGAAATTAAGTTTTAGGTACCCATTCTTGTGCGGGTCCCGAGGGGTTAGAATTATAAGATGATCCAACCAGCCTATAACCAAATGATTTGACTCTAAGAGTTGCCATCTATCGGTGCCATAATCATAATCAATCCTGGCAAATTGCTTGGGAGTCTAGTTCATACAAATTGTCTCTTTTGTCCGTATGCTGCGTATGTGTTTTAGCAATTGCCTTTCTTGGGTAATTGTGGTGTCTTTGAGTGTAGTGCCTAGGTGCATATGTGTCTTTGATGAAAGCTCTTATGCTTTTGGAATGGCCTTTGTTGAGTTCTAGGCCTTTGCCATTTGGGCTTGTATTCCATAAGTCTAGGTGATAGTTCACATTGTTCCATCGGCTTGGCTTGGATATTTTCTACCATTCCCATCATATGTATTTCTTTTATGAGTTTTACGGGATTTTTGGTAGCTCGCTTCTTTCTTTACAGAGTATTTTCTCGCTTGGAGTCTCATTGAGGGACTCGAATCTCTTCTCACTGGTATCTTTCAAGACTCTCAACGCGCTTTTCCTTTTCCTTTGTAACCAAGGCCGGTTTGCTTAGCATTGTGCTTTGGATTGAAAGTGTGTGCATCATTTAGAGTTTTGGATTTTTCGGACTCTTCATGACTTGAAGATCCTTTTTCCAAAGTTACTCTTGAGGTTTGACATGGCACAAAGGAATTAAATCCTAAGCCTGTCTTGTCTCCACATTCTCTTTGACTCATAATAAGATCATCCAAAGATTTAGATGCCTTAGTGAATGAGGCAATAACATTTTTGAGGTCATTCTCCTCTTTTCTATAAAGGCAATTTCTCGCTTATTAATTTAGCATTTTCACCTTTAAACTTTTATTCTCATCGCCTATTTGACTTAGAGTACTCGGCTCCTTAGTCGACTTTGAGTTTTGATTTTTGAGTAGTCGTTTTCCTCATTCAATAGTGTGTGTGAGGTTTTAATGTGCTCAAAATCTTTCATCATTTTGCCTAATGAATCATAAAGATCGGTGGGTGATGAAGTGTGTGTGTCACGGTCACTATCACTAGTGTCCGAGCTTGTTGAGTTAGATTGTACCTCATCTTCTTGATCTTGTTCTTTGGCCATTAAGCAGCGGATCAAAGCTTCTTCTTCGAGTCACTTGAATAGTCGGCTTCACCGCTCTCGAGTTAGTCAGTCTCTCTTGACTTTTGTCTCGGCCGTCTCTGCAGCCATCATTGCCTTTTTCTTCTCTTGTCTTCTTTCTCTCAAGACCTTTCTTTCTTCTTCGTTTCGTACTTGTTGACTACGAGGATATGAGCAAATCAATGGCATAGTGACCTGGTTGTCTACAATTCCAACATAGATATTCACCTTTTGATCGACTCTTTTCTATTCTTGAGTTGTCGGCCCTTTGATACTCAACTTGTTGATGATCCGTCTCTTGGTTGGCCTATCATCCCTTGATTTGGAGGAGCCGAGTGTCTTCTCGGAGGATTCACCCTTTCCTCTCTTGTAGTTCTTGTTAAAGAACTTGTTAAATCTTTTAACCATTAGGGGCTATTTCTTCCGGGTCAATTGCCTCTTTGACCTCGACTCTCCTTCCGTCTTTGACAACTAGAGCATTTGTTTTGGGTACAAATTGTCTCTTCCTCGTCTTTCCTTCTCACCAAACTCGTAGGCTTTGAGGTCTCGAGAATAACTCATGATTGGATGTCTTTGATAGGTCCATGGAGTGTCTCAATGCCATGACCTTCATTTCCCATTCACCGGGAAGACTTTTTAGGATCTTCATACACATTTCCTTTTGTGTATATTCCTTTCCAAGTGTAGACTGACTCATTTGTGATTTTCAGAAACCGAGCATCCAGTTGATCCAGGTTTTCTCCTCGAGATCATTTTAAAGTTCTCAAATTTTTGTACAAACCATCGATAGTTTGTTTTCTTTGATTTGCTCACAACCTTCACAAATCAAAGTCAACTTGTCCTGCATTTCCTTAGCCGTTTTGCAAGATTTGACTTTGTTGAACATGGCTTTATCCAAGGTTTTGTAAAGAATGTCCTTGGCTACATTGTCCAGGTTGTATCTTTTTCTCATCATCATTTGTCCACTCGAGTTCTTGGTTTTTCAACCATGACCGTCCGTCTTTGATCTTCTTCTCCTTCAACTCAACTCTTCGCAAACCGTGTGTTCACCTTTAATATTTGCAGAGGCCCATCTTCTATCACTATCCACATCTCATCATGTAATGCCGATAGATGAGCACAAGATACGAATTTTCCAATCATCAAATTCTTCAATAGTGAACATAGGAATGCGTGTTAGATTTGCTTCCATGATAATAATTTTTAATGATAGAAAAGAGTTTTGAAAGATAAGTACTAAAGCGGACTTTTGAAAAGATTGGAGATCTAGTTCAAGAACTGGTGCGGAGGGTTCAATGAACCAACCGCTCGATACCACTTGTAGGTCCCAAGGGGTGTAAGTGTAAGGTTTAGAAGGGGGTTGAATAAACCTTACCAAATTTTCGATTTTGGCCTTTTAAATCTCTGAGTTCTACACAAACCGTGTCCTTGATGGACAATCGAATTAGTCCTCAAGAGAGTTAATCTCTCAACAGACTCAACTTTGAACATTAATGAGTAACTCAAATTGTTGGCTATAATTTTACTCACCGTGGTTTTGTTTTTCATTGAAGACTTAACACCCTTAAGTTTGATTAAGCAAGTTTTTACAGACTTGATTTAGTACTTATAGATTATCAAATGGATAGCAAATTTATCACAGATATAAGCGATTAAAAGTGCGAGAAATTTAAATGCCGAAATGTAAATGACACAAAAAGTTTTTATAGAGGTTCAAGATGGGGTAATTCTTCTACTCCTCTCTTCTCCAACTCCCGGAGGAATCCACTAAGTAATGATCGGTTTACAAAGTGGTAACAGTCCGGATACAAGTCTTGATCACAACAAATGACTTGATCCTTTGGGACTCGATCGAGACGCCTTGATCACTCACCAAGGCTTCTCATGCGACGACTCGGCTTCTTCACAGGGCGTACGCTTTGCTACTACTGACTCACTTGCTCAAGCACTTTGGATTTGATCACGAAGCCCTCCAAAAGCTTAAGACTTGGTTCACCTTGAACCTTTCTACAATCCTTCTTGGAATGTAGACCCCTTGTTTTCGGTATTTTCCTCTTCAACCCATTGAAGTTCTCTTTCCTTCACGAGTAAGTGTTGGATTGATGTACTTCGAGATGTAGGCTTGAGGATTGAGATCGTTTCGATTATTGATAAGCTTGTATATCTCACGTGTGTCAATCATTCACGCATCTCTTCTTCTCAATCAAACTCCTCGGCCTTTTATAGTGAACTTTCAAAAATTTGCCCGTTGAAGAGATAGGCTCATTTTTGAAAATCACTTTGCAATATCGTTGGTGTGCGCTTCTTGAATTGCCATTTCCTCGTATGAAATGTTTTATCACCTTTTCGTAGTTCGACACGGTGTAGTGCTTCCCATTGGTTCATTTCTTTTGCACGCTTCGGGGATGAGCACTCCAAGAAAGGTAGTATGGAGATATTACTTGTTTAAGTAAATCTCTTGATTTACGGCAACGGTTCTTTTACGATTATCTCGACTTGATCGCATTTCCTCGCTTTCCCCAGGTGACTTAGAGTCGACTTCCAATCATGGATGACTCTTCTCCGTCACTTCTTGAGACTTGGCTTCTCTTGAGTTGACTTGACCGATGTTCCACTCACCGCATCTCACCGCTTCTTCGAGTTCCTGTCCGCTCTTCTTTGTTGTACTCAAATGTCTCACGCCAGAAGTTTTCCTTCAAGCCTTGAGTTGTCTTCTTGCAAGTTGGAGCGTAGGCGACTTAACTCGAACAGCTTGGCCTCTAATTGTTACAATACATTTCAAAGCAAGAATTGGGGAGCCAACTTTCTATTCTAAGTTTTATATGGCATTCATCAAAATCTAAACAATAGAATTCCTAACAAGATAGAGAAAAAAAGTGTAAATTCACCCTTCTACATATTCACAAGGTAAATCATTTATTTTTACACTTTTTGTCAATTATTATTCTCTAAAATACTTACTCGTTTAAGCATTGGATTAAGTATCATAGGAAAAATTAATTATAGGGTGCTCCTAGCTTTTTGTTCGTACTATAGGGAGGAAACTCACACTTATGAAGGGGCAACTAGTTAACTAGCAGTAATGAAGTTCGGGTTGTGATTGGATGTACTTTCATTTTGGAAATTTTTTTCTACTAGAGAATAATGTGAAATATTTGTTATGAATAATTACAATTTTTTGGGAGATGTTAATGAATATGAAACCAAAATGTAATGATTAAAGATAATATGATATAGAAATAGCAAAATAATCATTGGATATTACTGGTTGTTAATTAGTTTGCATCAAGTCCTTTTTTTATCTTAAATGATAGTAATATAGTAATACGAACTTATAACTATATATAATTTTTAAAATAATAGTATACGCTTTTAATTAATTGTTTAATTTATTTGAAAAAACATAAACATCTTTGTGATGATGTTAAAAAAAAAAAAGTGATAAATTTTAAACCAGGAGAATATATATAACATTAAATATATTTTTAAAGAACCATTAATTCTTCATGTGCACGAGGGTAGTTACATTATTGATGGTGAAGTAATTAATTAGTCTGTCTTGATTTTAAATGCCTTGATTTTTTACAATCTAATACGGTGGCGATGATGTAAAGTTGTCAGCCACAGACACGACTTATTCACAGACGGCGGATGCAAAATTATAGTTAAGTACCAAAACAGTAATTGTTAAATAATAATAATTACCAATAAATGGGGTTCACATTTATTAGAAATTATGCACCCATTACCTACGGAGTTGAAACTCAGCCGCATGAAATTTATTGATTCTGATCTTCTGTATTTATTGGACCCTTTTGTTAATTATTATTAACATCTAACGCTTAATATATTAGTTAAATATGGGAAACATAATATAGTACTTGATATGTACGAGTATCTTATAAGTTTTTTTTTAAAAAAAATTGTTAAAAAAAACTTCGGATTTTCTTATAACAAATCAAAAATTCAATCGAATCTTATAAAATAGTTTCCGTCTCTTATTCAAGTATAATTAATACAAGTTAAGTGGATCATGATAATGCCATCAATACATTTGATGAGATATCGATGATACTTGAAAAATCGACATTAAACACATTTTTTTTGCCGTGTCACAAGGTGTGACAATAATTGTCTTGTGGCGATAGGTCCTAGGGGACCAAGTACAATCGAATGTCGTGGTGCTTGTGCATGTGTGCTATAAGGTTAAGGGTCGATATGCGTCATTTGGAAATTTAGTTTTGATAAAGTGAGCGTCGACCCAAATTTGACCAAATTTTCGGTGGTTAAATATATAATTCGATGGAATTAAATAGTATATTGTTAATCTACGTTCCAAGTAGATGTTCATAATATTTTTAAGTTCTCAAAACTGAATTTCGATGAGAGAGAAATTAATACACGAAATTGATCATATGAATAGGCATTATGTAAATGGGGTTAAAATGTCTAATCCTTATCTCACATTAAAATTTAAGCCTTGTCTATCGTATATATACTAGAATGTGTTATAAGTTGGATATATTACAACACAAGTAGATGACCACGAGTGGGCCGTGCGCGCCCACTAGGCCCGACCTCCCCGGCTTTAGGTTTGTATTCAAGTTCAACTAGTTTTGTCGAATCTAGACATTGCGGTGTCTAGATTCATGTGACTATTAGAGTCCTTAACTCATGCGGTAGTAGTAAGTTGAAATAGTTTGTAACATCTTTCTCTGCATTTTTTTCTGAGTCCAACAACTAGTACTCTTCATACTTTTTAGTTTGAAGGGGCTTTTATGTTAGTGGTCTTCTTCTACATAAAAATCGAATCTATTTTATCTTTGGGGACACTAAGTTAAACCATGAAGCACTAGTCGAGACGTATTGGTCTTGCGGATGACAGAGATCTAATCTCAACTCGCTTTTCTTTCATATTCAAGTTTTTAAAGTTGCGGTTTATTCAAGACTTCTAATAGTTAGGTTTTGTTATATTTGTAATTTTGTATTTCTATTTTGTAAGCCATTTAGAATGTTTTTCCGTTTTTGTACTATTGTATTCAACAATCACAAGATAAAGATTGTATTTTCACGATGGCAAGCAGTAGCGGAACCTAAGCTTGAGATGAACCTAACAGAGTACCTTCCAGTGGTTGTTGGATTTGAAGTTATTGCTGAAAATGCTCTCTGTTTGATGCATGGGGCTATAATGATTTTCTACGTAGATATAGGTAAAACAGACGGTCTGGATCAAGAGGTGAAAGGTGGACGATCAAGATCAAAGACCAGGATCTGCGAACATCGAAGTCGGGTGCCGCAATCCGAAACTTGCAACCCGGATAAGAGGATGGGCTAAACCAGGTGTTGGACTGGTATCACAATGCTAATGGGCTTTAACACTTTGTGGGCTAATTAGTATTATTGGTTTAAAGGCCAGAAACCATGGCCCAATATTTCCAACTTGTATGTACTAATCCCTGGAAATAGGGGTATAAAGTAATGGTGGTTAAGCAATAAGTTGAAGTGACATTTAGAGGATGAGGCGGAAATGAATTGTCGCCGGGCGTAGTCGGCGTAATGCGCAAAGGCAGTTATCAAAAAAAAAAAAAAAAAAAAAAAAGTATAAGTAGTCCCTTCACATTTATTATACTAAAAATAACATCTTTCCAGAGGGTGAAAAAACATAATGTTCCTCACTTTTTTTGGGTTATTTTTACGCCTCTTCCTTTTATTTGTTTATTTATACGTTCTTTTTTTTCAAATGTTTATGCTTTTACCTATGTTTCATTTTTTTTTTTGACCGTGTTTTTTTTTCCTATGTTGTTTCTTGTTTCTATGTTATTTATGTTATTTTTCTATTGTTTTGTGTTGTTTCCATGCTTCAATTTAACTATTTTTACGCTCTTTTTGTTCATGTATTGTTTCTATATTGTTTCTTTTTTTTTTTCTAGATTGTTGCAATTTTATTTTGTTGTTATATTGTTTCTTGGTTGTTTTATTGTTTTCGATGTTTCAATGCAATTTTTACCATTTTTACGCTATTTTTGTTATTGTACATTGTTTTTGGGTTATTTTCTATATTGTTTTCATTATTGTTATGTTGTTTCTTGGTTGTTTCTATATTTTTTATGTTTTTATGTATCTTTTACATATTTTTACACTATTTTTATTCTTATGTTATTTTCTATATTGTTTCTTTTGTTTTTACGTTATTATTTCTATGCGCTTTCCAATGTTATTATTTTATTTTCATGTTGTTTTCGATATTTTAATGCACTAGATCAACAATTAAATTGCATTAATTGTTTCTATTCATGTGTTGTCTATATTTTTTAATGTGTTTTTGTTTTTTAATATGTGTTGTTTTTGTGTATATTATTTGTTGTTTATATGATTTCGAGTATAAAATTGATTATTTAATGGTGGCATAAATTTTCTTTAATCGAAATTTTATTAGTTGAAACATGTTTGAACATGTTTAAAACAACTTTGAAATAACAACGTTTAAAAGTCCGAAAAAACATATGAATGTACAAAAGTCCAAAAAACGCAGAGTATAAAAATATCCAGAGCATAAAAATGTATTTTTTCTCGAATGTAGGGCAATGCATCCTTATCTCTTATTTATTTGTAAGTTAATCTAAATTTTATAATCACCTAATTAATTCCTTTGCTTTGGAATTATTCTCTGAAACGTAGCAATAACGAAAGAATTTTTGTTTTTGTTTTGCGAGAAGAACAACATAAGTACTTCATAATAACATTAAAAAGTCCAAAAAAGTCGGGAGTATAAAAATATCCGGAAAAAGCCGAAGCATAAAAATGTCATTTTTCCTCGAATGTAGTGCAATTTCGTCCTTATCCCTTATTCATTTGTAAGTTAATCTAAACTTAATCATCTAATTTAGTTCCTTTGTTTTGGAGCCAAAGTTTTTTTTTTTTTTTTTTTTGAGAAGAACTGCGAAAGTACTTCAAAATAATATTAGGTTGCATTTGGATGAGAGGATTTGGATTTGGAGAGATGATTTGGGAAATGATTTCAAATGACTCCAAATAGGAAAGATTTGAAATCCTTCAAAATGACTCCAAAATAACTTCCATGGATTTGAAATCCATTATAGAATGACTCCATCCAAACAACCTCAAATGGATTTGTTATTATGGATTTGAAATCCATAGTTCAAATCCTTCCATCCAAATGGAGCCTTAGTGTTTGAATTGGTTATATATAATAATGTTACTAATATATCTCACATATACGAGAAAATACCAAGAAGTACTACTAGTGAGCAACATAATTTAAAGAATACACAAAAAAGACAATAAATTCACTATGTCTAACCCATTATTACTGAGATTTCGATATTCTTCCACTCCAAATTCTTCTAATACCCAAGTCCCTTGATATTATATATTAAGATATTTATTCACTCATCTGATTTCCAATTTTGGTGAAGTAAATAACGAGACAAGATAAACGAGCATTCATGTATTCATGAATATGTGTCACAAATATTAAATATATGTGAAGATGGAATAGCATCAGCATGGCTTGCATGTCTCAATTACAGTACACAAATCTGTGCCAATTCTGGGTATTTAATTACTGTCATCTGAAAAATGCTTCCCCTTTCTGACGTCAATTAAAATTGACAATTGCTAAGCATTCAATTTGCCAACAAACTTTCCAAGAATCTAAGTCATCAATAGATGCCGTTTCATTTTTGTTTTTTAATTCTACTTTGTATTTCATGATACAAATAAATGACACGTATTCCTTGAATCAAAATATCGAAGACATAGATTTATTGTAAAAATATGTGGGTGACTAGTTCTCGGAAAACAACCCCGACCCTCGTGAATTGCCCATGAAACCGCAACAACGCACAATAGCTCTTAGGTCCCTCATAATATTCTCAAATAAAACCACGAGATCATGCACAATGGCACTCGTATCCCTAATATCTTCAAACTAACTCAGAATTGCCCTTATATACATCACGAGGATGCATAATAGCTCTCGGTCTCTAATATCCTCAATTACCTCGGAGCTGCCCCCATATAAACCACAAGAATGGACAATGGTTCCCAACCCTAATATCCTCAAGACCTCAACTACCTCGGGAGTTGTCCCCATATAAACTACGAGAATGCACAATGGTTCCCACCGAGTTTCCTCAACTACCTTAGGAATTGCCCTCATATAAACCATGAGAACGCACAATGGCTCTCAGGTCCCTCGTATCCTCAACTACCTCAGGAGCTGCACCCATATAAACCACGAGAATGCACAATGAGTCCCATCGAATTTCACCTCCCCACACTGCTGTCGTTTAAACCCCTCAACATTAATTAATCCACCATTGTGCTCGAGGGCTGTCGTGCCACTTTGACCTCTTCATAAAGAGGCCCAAAATTACCTCACCTTGACCAGTTGGTCAAGGATCATTGGATGAGAATGATGCATTATTCATACTACACTAGGTGTAGTCAATGGTGAATGTAGGGGAGGCCAATCTCCCCCCGTTTTTTCTTACTTAATTTTATTAAAATTTTAAAAAGAATAGAAAATTTAAGTTATAATTTATATAAATTTTTTTCGTTTTTCATCCCGCCATATTATTTTTGTTTGCCGACCCATTCCACTTTCGTAAGGCTACAACATAGGTGTAGTGAATTTGGTGCATGGATGAATATAAAATGTCTTTAATTTTTACACAAATGAATGATAAGTATTTTAATTTATAAGAAGTGAGATATTTGTATGGTAGATATATATACACAAAGTGTATACACGTTAGATGTAATATCTACAAGAACGGTGAATAAGGGCTAAAGGTAAGAATTTAATGATTCCACCTGCATATATGGCACCCAAAAATTTCCTATTCGTTAGGGGCTATTAATAAATCTATGGCGTTTCGTTAAAGCGATACGAATGCTATGACACATCATAAATTCCATAATCCATTGGTAACTCCTTTTTTATTTTATATATAAATTAAAACTTTAGATGAAATTTAAAAATTGTAAAAAGTTGTATGAATGGTGTAGCATGAATACCCTTTAATGGTGTAGCATGAATAATTACTTTTAACAACTACTTTTGACTGAAATTTTATTTGCATAATCAAAACTAGGGGTGTGCATTCGGTTAACCTACGAACCAAACCGAACAAACAATTCGGTTGAATAAAACCGAACCGAAAAATTCGGTTCGGTTTTTTTTTATATTTTTAAAATTTCGGTTTTGGTTCGGTTCGGTTTTAGGAGGCGTTGACCGAACCGAACCGAAAACCGAAAATATTTTTATATTTTTTTATTTAGATATATATCATTAGTTGCTATATTGAGTAGCAACTCTCACAAAAAAAAAGCAATTTTTGTCTCAAAAATTCCCCATTTGGCATCCAAGAAAAGCACTTTTGGTAAAGCTTTTACCCCGAGTTCTCTACTTCTCTTGCTCTGTCTCTGAAAAATTCGACGCCCAAGATCTCTTTTCTTTTAATGAAAAAGAGCACTCAAATTTCACATCTCTCTCGCGCTCTGTCTCTCTCTCTCGCTCTCGCTCGGCTCTCGCTCTCGCTCTCCTCTCTCTCTCGCGCTGCTCGCTCGCTCTCCTCTCTCTCTCGAGCTCGTCGTCGCTCTCGCCTCTCTCTCTCTCTCGCATCTCTACCAAGCTTTAAGGTATGTATTTCACAACCCTAAATTATAAATTGATGTGTATTTCTTTCAATTTGCACAAATTTAATTAGGTTTTTGTAGAGGATTTGATTATAAATTGGTATTCCTAGTTCTTACGCTTTTCTAGGGTTGTAATCAGAGAAATATAAATTTGTAGAATATTTGTGTATAAATTTGATTATTTGGGTATAAATTTGATTATTTGTGCTTTGTAAACCGAAAAAGCTCGAAATTGGGGATAAATTTGATTATTTGTGCTTTGTAAACCGAAAAACTCGAAATTGGGGATAAATTGATTATTTGTGCTTTGTAAACTCAAAAACCTCAAATTGGGGATAAATTGATTATTTGTGTATAAAGTATAAATTGATTTGAGTATATATTTTAACTCTCAGATATGAAAAGTGAACAATCGAGGAATACTCAACTTCCTGGTTCGACTCCTTCAAGTGGTCAATTGCCAACCCATAATGAAGAATCAATTGAAGAAGAAGAAATGGAGGAGTTGAATACACCAAATGATTTTGAAGGAGAGGAACTAAAAGCGAGTCAAAGGCCAAAGAGGAAAGAAATGAGTAGGAGAGCTCCGGCATGGGATCACTTCACTCTTTATTCAGACGAAAATGGGAAGCAAAGGTCAAAATGTAAGTATTGTGACAAAACTTATGCCGCAGATCCTTCTAAAAATGGGACTTCAACGATGAATAATCATATGAAAGTTTGCAAGAATAACCCGATGAACAAATCTGTTGGTGGTAATCAAACAATATCAACTTTTTGTCGAAGTGTTGGAGATATGAAAGACGTGTCTTATAACTGGAAGTTTGATCAAGAGGCTGGTAGAAAATCTTTAGCTCGCATGCTTATTATTAGTGAATTGCCTTTTACACATGTAGAGGATGAAGGATTTAGGGACTTTGTGTCAATTATATGCCCTCATTTTGCTATTCCTTCAAGAACGACGATAACTAGAGATTGTCTTAGTGTGTTTGAAGATGAAAGAAAGACTTTGAAAAATTATTTTAATTCATCTGGACAAAGACTTTCATTGACCACCGATACATGGACTTCTATTCAAAGAGTAACATACTTGTGTTTAACTGGCCACTATATTGATGAAGGATGGAAGTTGCATAAGGTGATTCTCAATTTCATTCCTTGTCCTAATCATAAAGGTGAGGAAGTTGGTCTATTAATTGAGAAATGTTTGCTTGAATGGGAATAAAAATATTTTTGCTATAATCGCGATAATGCATCTTCTAATGACACCACTGTGGCTTATTTGAAGAAAAGATTTATTAATTGGGGGACTGCAATAATGGGTGGGAAATACTTGCATATGCGATGCGTGGCTCATGTTATAAATCTCGTTGTTAAGGATGGGCTAAAAGACGTGAATGAGTCAGTTGAGCGTGTACGAGGAGTGGTGAGATATGTGCGCCAGTCACCCGTTAGGATGAAAAAGTTCAATGATTTTTGTATTGAGGAAAAGTTGGTAGCAAAAAGGTTCTCTGTTTAGATGTTCCTACAAGGTGGAACTCTACTTACAAAATGCTAGAGACAGCTTTGATTTTTAAAGATGTCTTTGATAGATATGAGATTTCAGACGCCGATTTTCGTGGAGATTTTGCGAGTAGTGGAACGTATGGCAATAACATAGCGAACTTGGCGAGAAATGCTCTTTACGATCTCTTTGAAGAATATAAGAAATTGTATTCTTCAACTTCATCTACATCAGCACATGTGGATCATATGAGTTGTTCAAGTATTGATAGTAGTGAGGCTAAGATAAAGAAATATCATGCAACAGTAGCCGGGGGCAAAGGTGTTGATTCGGAGTTAGATCGGTATCTTAAGGACTCTTTAGAGGAACCATCTGAAGATTTTAGTATCCTTGATTGGTGGAAAGTGTTGAGCCATAGGTTCCCCATTTTATCCCAATTGGCTCGTGACGTTTTAGCTATGCCTATTTCTACTGTAGCCTCTGAGTCCGCCTTTAGCACTCGAGGCGTATAATTGATGAATTCCGATCTTCATTGACTCCTCAAACGGCCAAGCTTTGATTTGTTGCCAAGATTGGATGCGCCATGCTCCGAAAAGTCTATAGAAGATGAGTTTTTCAAACAATTCAAAAAATTGAAAAAGGTAATATTTTAATATCAATTTGCGTAGCTATTTTGGTGTTTGCATATAAGTATATTTAGCTATATTTTATGATTTCTAATTCTAATATTTATCTTTGTGTTTGTATTTTCTTGTAGAAATGGCTGCAAAAGCTAGTGGAGAGTTCAATATCTTGAACATGGGTTAGAATATTTCTTTTTCTCTTATGAAAATAAATTTATTATTTTCTAATTGCAATTCTTCTTTTAATAGGTGGTTAAATCTCAAGGTGACAAATTCGAGAATACAAGGACAAGACGGGTAGTTTCACAAAATGGTTTATTTTGATATTTTGTAATTCGTAATTTTATTTCTGTTTAGGTGGGATTTGTAATGTGAACACTTTTATTGGACTGTAATGTATGGGACTATATGAGACTATAATTCTATCATCTATGGGACTGTAATTTGCATTTCTAATGTGTAATTCACAAGGTATTGGACTGTAATTCTATTTATGTTTGTTTTTGATCATGTTGTTCATGTTGTTTTTTTGGTTCATGCATTTTGTAGGATTTTTTTTTAGGTAATGGTTTTGAAAATTGCACACAGCTCATGCATCTTGTATGATTTATTAAATATTTCGACCGGTTCGGTTTTTGACCGAAAAACCGACATTTCGATTCGGTTTTTAACCGAACCGAATTTAGTAAGTTCGGTTCGGTTTCGGTTTGTGATTTTGGCCAACCGAATTTTCGGTTAACCGAATTTTCGGTTCGGTTCGGTTCGGTTCGGTTCGAGAACGAACACCCCTAATCAAAACTTTAATTCTTTTTGATATTCTTTTTTTTTTTTTTTACTTAGAGGAGGTGTTGGTATAAATCTAGTGAAAACCATCACCTTAATCGAACAACATTCCTATTGAATTATCAAGAATATGAGGATATATTAATATTGGGCTAAATTGCAAAAAGAACACTAATTATACCTCTTTGGCGAGTGGGGACATCAATTTGCGGGCTTTAAATTTAGGACAATAACTTCCAGATTTTTGCGGATTGAGGACAAATTGAGCACGAAAAGCCCTAATTTGGGCTAATTGCCTTAATATTGAGCCCGAATTTCCCAACTTAGGGCTAATTACATATGTGGTGAGAAAAAGTCAAAAAAGTATTTAAAAATTTACAAATTAACAATCAAAATCAATATGTGAAAATAACATTGATAATTATTTTAAGAATATAAAAATTAACAATTAAAATTTAAATATAAAAAAGAAATCTAAAAATACAAAAAATAAAATTGTACAGTTTATTTAATAAATTTAAAAATAACTAGAACATCTAAAATTTACTTGAATAAATTCTGAAAATTATTTGAAAAACTCCAAACAAAGTATAAAATAATATCTAAGTATTATTCAATAAATATCTAAATTTTATTTAAAAAATGAAACATTATTACAAACTAAAATTTCAAAAATACTTAAATAAATCTGAAATTGTAATTGAATCTAAAAATTTATTTTAATTACATTTTAAATATATAACTTTTATTATCTTAAGTATTTTCAAATTTTAGTTTGAAATTAGAAATTACTTAAAATTATATTACATTTAAAAATACATCTTAGGTTTACTAAATAATGTTTAGATTATATCTTTATAGTTCTTATGTTTCATTCAAATAGTTTTAAATTTTTACTCAATAATTTTTAGATATACGAAATAATTATTTAAATACTTTTTAACATTTTTATAATTCATTTAATTGTTTTTAGATTTATTAAATGACATTTACAATTTTATTTTTGTATTTTCCAACTTTATTTTCTTATATTCAGATTTTAATTGTTAATTTTTAAATTTATAATAATTTTCAGATAAAATCCATGTACCCATATATTAATTCCTAATTAGTAAATTATAAAATAATTTTTAGACTGTTTTTCGTCACATCAATAATTATTTTTAACACATATCTAATTTGCCCGAATTTGGGCATTTTGGGCTCAATTGTCCTCAAATCGCAAAAATTAAAAGCTATTGTCCTAATTTGAAAGCTCGCAAACTTAGTGTCCTCTTTTTTGCCAAAAGTAGGGTATAATTAGTGTCCTCATTTTGCAATTTAGCCTTAATGTTGGGAAAGTTTATCAAGAATTTCAAGACATTTTTTTTTTACGATGTGATAATATAGCATAGTAAAATGCAAAATATATAGTGTATGAAGACGAAGAGACAATAACCTTAATATAACTATGTTATATTTTGGTATTTCTATTTTCGCCCAATTTTATATCTATATATTAAAAGCTCACACCTTATTAAATAATTAAAAACTAAATTCCTTAATTTTATTTGATAACTTAGAAAACGGGTCTATCTTGTTTAACAGTTCATAATACTTAATTATTTCACATTGTTTGGGAATAAAATCATATTTTCCTAATTAATTACTCTTATTTTTTTCCTTATTTTACGTATTTACCAATTATTACCCAACATTTCTTATTATTACAGGGCCACATATATATAAGTACTCTTCGCCTATACGGTCCATACTAGCCTAATGGCCCATACAAGCCCAAGCCACTTCATCCGATAAGGTACGCGCCCATCAACCTGCGATAAAATAACACATTCGTCCCAATTATAAAACGACTGCAAATTTGGATATGTATATTGCAAACTAGTTCTTATTCGAATATTCTACTAATTTCGCAGGTTAAGTTAGACCATCTTTCACTTGAGTTTAGCAAAGATGACACATATAAAGTCAATGTTGTATTAGTTATCCAAAATAAGCACACATTCTCAAAATAGAAAATCGCATCGCCCACTCATGTTATCGGACTAAAGAGTTTCACGGAACACAGAAAATAGGTAAAACGGTCACAGCCTTTAGCGATTTCAAGTGATAAATGGAAATATTTCCTTCACATCTACCATGAACCTAACTTTATTTATGACATAAAGTTGATCATTTTACCTCATGATTCCCAACACACAACAATAACACACACACACATAGACATAGAGTGATGGATATATAGGAATGGTGTAACTAGAGGGGGCAACCTGGGCCCGCCCACTCTTTGAATTTTTTTACTAAGCAATTTCTTTTAAAAAAGAAATTTAGTTAGGATTTATATTATTTTTATATTCTGTCTACCCTTATTTTCAGAGATCGATTCATTCTCCTATGACGTCCTAGCTACATCATTAGTCAGTCAATGCCCCGACCCAAGAAAGTGGTCTGGTTGGGCTACAAAGATTTCTTAGGCCCGAAATGAGCCGACTTTTTGGCCCGACCCATTAGGCCCCAAAACTGCTCCGGATCGATTTTTCCTTCTTATTTTCAAGACCGAGCTCCAAAAATAGTGGTCCGTCTACTGTTAGCCGACCCAGCCCGGCCCGGCCCGTTTGCCAACACTTCACTAGCGGATAGGGTTTGTGGTGTGTGATATGAATTGATGCACGAAATGATGGAGAGTGAGAGAGTTTTTTTTTTGAAAATAGAGTGAGAGAGTTGATGATGATGCAAAAAGAGAAAATTGAATTAAGTGGGCCCCTCTTCTTGTAATTAAAGTAGAAGGACCCCATGCATGAAGAATTAAACACATTTGGTGAATAGGCAAATTAAATTGATCATGTGTTGCATGGTTGTCATGTTATCTTTTCAGTTTTAGACACATGATGACGTCAGTCGTCTCTTTAAATTCCCATCATAGATTTTCTTTTTTAGGATTTAATGTTTGGCAATATTTTCATTTAAACACTTTGCTCCTAATATTGCAAACCTAGCACGACACCTTGCCTGGACATGCATGTGTTATGCATGGAGGGGTTGGGGCCCAGATGGACCCTCTATCTCCGCCATTGACTAGGGATTAACCATAGCCGTAGCTTGATAATTAGAGATTGAGGGTCAAGATTATTCCTACAAATTAAGTTTAGCAGGCGGACATGTGCTTCACATAGCTTCTAGCGAGATTCTAAAAATATAATGGGTCCTTTGATCGATTTATCGCTTTTGACCGCCAACTACCGCCGAGGAGTGATCAAACGTAGATGAAAGTCACGACTCACAATGGTGAAGAGAAGAGGATTTGTTCTTTGCTTGTTTTAATTTGAATTGTGGAAGAGTTGGGAAGAGTTGGGAAGAGTTCGCTTCCTCTTAGAATTTGGGTATTGTAAAGGAAAAAACTACCCAAAACTGTTAGTAACTAGAAAGTAATAAAAAAAAAAATGGGTCCTCAAAAATTTGGGCTCTAAGTCATACTTCTTGGGCCTCCTATCAAGTTCGGTCCCGAGTGTTAATGGCCAAAATTAATAATAATAATAATAATAAGTTATAATACTATAAATTAAGTTGCAACCATTAGTGTTATTTTTTGTATTAATCTTAATTGATTCTATTTCTTTACTGATTAAACCGAAAAATTAGCAAAAAACCGAAAATAGTCTTCACGATTTTTCAAATTTTATCTCGTCTTTTCCCAAATCTAGAGCCGGCAATGGGTAGGGCGGAAGTGACTTCGGCCCCAGTTGGGCTTTTGAAAATTTTTGGGCTGATTGGGTGGGCCACGAAAATGCATGGCCAAACCCAACCCATGTATATATTTTGTACACTAAAAGCGTCGGGTCGGGCCAAAAGTCCGGCTAACTCGCCCACGGGCCATTTCAGCCGGGCCCAAAAAAGCCAAAACTTTTTCGGGCCTAAAATATTGCCCATCCCAAACCTCGGATCGGGCTAGATTTTGCCACTCTACCCAAATGAAAGTGGTTTGCTAAATTTATTGACGTTTCATTCCCTAATTGAAATGGCCAATCGAGTATTTACAAGACCATTAATTCATATTTACAAAAAGGTGTGTTGCTATAATATGAATTGTATATTAGTTCTATCAAGTAGTTTTAGTTATTTTCTCTATGCATATTTATAATTCATATAATGCATAGTTAGAACGAAATTGTTACTTTATTAATTCTATTAAATAAATTTTTGTTTATATTGTAGTTCAAACAGTTAACTGCGCTCAATTAAAATGTCAGTTACTCAGTTATGTATTTTTGTAGCACATTTTATATAGTGTACTTCAAGTATTGTTTCTTTAAAAGACAATTAATGCATTATAAGAATTTGTTGTTCCTCAAAAAAAAAAAAAAAAGAATTTGTTGTTATAATATGAATTATATACAAGAACACTAGTTCATAATTCCACTAACCTAAATAATCAAATTCTAGTCTATTAGAAAAATCAGGGAATAGAGCCTCTACTTTTTCCATTAACAGAATTAGCATGTGAAATAATGGAATATCAAACCCATGCCGTATTTATTACACCATATAATTTTGTCTGTGAAAAGTGTTCTTTACAATAATCCATACAAACCAGCCAACAATATTTTCATTTAACACAAAATTACCACATCTTTATTTATTTTAGGAAAACCACTTTTGTCAAAAGCCCATAATAGAGAAATTTTTTAAAATTTTAAATTTACAAATATATATAGCATTGATTTATGGGATAATTAAAATAAAAACCTTGAGACTTGGGCTAATTACAAAAACACCCAGAATTTTTTAAAAATTACCCATGAGATGTAATTTCATCTTACTTTTTTCCCTTTTATAAGCAAAAATATTTCAAACTCCCTGGACTTTTTTAGAAATATTACAATTAGCCTCTTAAATTTAAGATAAAATCAAACCTCAATACATTTTTTTGAAATTAGCTCAAACATTAGTTTTTTTTTTTTCAATTATCCCTTGATTTATTAGAAATAAACTCAATTAGTTTATGTTTTAGGGTTTTGGAGAGTTCTTTCCAAAGATTTTCCGGGTCACAATTATCGGATCCATGCCAAACCCGACGGGCAAATATCGCTCGAAAATAGAAACTCTTGGAGCTCAAATGAGACTTGTCGGGTTCCACGACCGAATCAGTGGCAAACCCGGTCGCCACCGTCGTCCCCGCCAATCTAAGATAGAGGTAGCAAATGGGTGATTCGACGCATTGACCCGTGACCTGAAATCGATCCACCATACATGCCTGGAATGGTTTTCGGCACATCATCCGAACTTGGGCTCCAACGGTCGATGATACGACCTTGATAATATTTCAAGAAATGTAAATGAAATACAACGGCACTCTTCGAGCGAGTGTAAGCTCCAAATGAAAATACAAATCCACTAAATTCTCAATGCCCGACAATCACGCAAAATTCTACAATAAAAGGAAAATGGTACGCCTCCCGACTCACACCGTTGTAACAAACTCCCCGCCGAATATTCCTTCTAGGCATGTGACGTGACGTAATCTTGAGCCGCTTGGGTGGTCTTCCTGATCTTCCTGGGCCGCGTCGACTGGGTCAAGTCGTGGGTTAGAAGGTTGGGTTGTGTTGTTGGGTGAATATTTTCGATTTGGGTTGTATCATTCGCTCTCCCTTTTCAATGAACACCTTGTCCTCAAGGTGTAGATTAGGATACTGTAGTTGAATCTCATGATAATCCTCCCAGGTCGCATCTTCAGGTGTGTGTCCTTCCCATTGTACCAAAACCTGGACCACTCGCTCCCCTTGGCGAAGAATCATTCGATGAGCACAAATAGCAACTGGCTGGAGCAATGGATGATTATGTACAGCTTCACTAGGCAATGGAGTTGGTGAAACTGTAGATAAACTCTTAAAAGGCTTCAACATGGATATGTGGAATACTGGATGAATTTTACTACCTTCAGGCAACTCCAGTTTGTATGCTACTCCGACCAATCTTTTCAATCACTTTTGAAAGGGTCTTCTTGCCCACGTTTGACGGTATGGTTGAAGACGCACTAGGACCTGATCTCCATTATTCAACTGGACCTCTCTTCGATGAGCGTTTGATTTCTGAACCATGCGTTGCTGTGCTTGTAAAAGATTTTCCCGAAGATCCCGCAATAATTTATCACGCTCCACCAGAAGTTCATCTACTGCTTGTACCTTGGAAGTGCCCAACGGATAAGGAGGAATGGATGGTGGTTGTCGCCCATAGAGAGCTTGGTACGGGGAAACCTTCAAGCCACTATGGACGCTTGAATTATAGCTAAATTCAGCCCATGGAAGATGTTTAATCCATTCTTCTGGTCGGTCTTGCGTAAAAGCACGCAAATATTGTTCGAGCCCCCTGTTCACCACTTCGGTTTGGCCATCCGTTTGTGGGTGATATGCCGTGCTATGACGCAAGTTTGTCCCACTCAGTTTAAATAATTGCTTCCAAAAATCACTCATGAAGATGGGATCACGGTCAGAAATTATCGTACGTGGAAACCCATGCAACTTTACCACCATCTCAACGAATAACTCTGCTGCTTTGAACGCGGTGAATTTTCCTGGTAATGCTCCAAAATGTGAATACTTTGTGAGACGATCAACCACAACCATAATGACTGTGCAACCACGGGAAGGAGGCAGGCCCACAATAAAATCCATTGTCAATTCATCCCACACTTGTGTTGGAATGGGTAATGGTTGAATCAATCCAAATGATTGGTTGTGTTATACTTTTGACCTGCTGACAAACCGCACAGGACGTCACAAAGTTTTCCACATCATGCCGTAATTTAGGCCAATAAAATAAAGTTGCAACTCGGGCCATTGTCCGTTTAATCCCCACGTGACCCGCTATGGGGCTGGAATGAAGTTCCTCCATTATTTTGACTCGCAAAGGGGACGCCGAACTGATAACATACCGATTCTTGAACAATAATATGCCATCTTGATTCGTATAATCTGGAGTAAGCTGCTGGTCACGGAGCTGCGCATGTTTGATTTTCAACTCAGGGTCGTCTTGGTTCTCTTTCCAAATCTCGTGTATAATATCAAAAGTGGGCCAACTCGTTAGCGTAAAATTTGCGGTTTGATCCTCTTCTTTTCGGGAAAGTGCGTCTGCAGCAGCGTTACTTTTCCCGGGTTTGTACTCAATTCGAAAATTGTACCCCAATAACTTTTGAATGTAAACTTGTTGCTCCGGAGTAAGCACAGTTTGTGTAAACAATTCCTTTATGCTTTTGTGGTTCATTTAATTACGAAAAATTCTTCCCAATAGGTATTGTCTCCATTTTCGGATGGCCTCATAGATAGCATGTAACTCTTTAACGTAAGTAGAAGATCCGCGCAACCGGGGTCCCAACTTCTTACTAAAAAATGAGAGCGGGTGATCGCGCTGCATCAATACCGCCCCAACCCCGTAATTCGAAGCATCAGTTTCAATTATAAACTCCTCAGAAAAATTGGGCAATTGTAATACAGGTGCGTTCACCATGGCTTGCTTAAGGGCCTCAAATGCCTCTGTAGCTTGGATGGTCCAATTAAATGCATTTTTGCACAGCAAATCCGTTAAAGGCGCGGCAATGGTGGCATACCCTCGTATAAATCTTCTATAATATCCTGTAAGTCCCAGAAACCCTTTAAGTTGCCTCGCATCAGTAGGTACTGGCCATGATGACATCGCTTCAATTTTCCTCGAGTCCCCGCACGAACTACTCCATGTCCAACCAAAGTGTCCCAAATATTCGACTTCCTTACGACTAAAAGAACACTTGGAAGCTTTTATATAAAATTGATTCTGACTTAAACACTCTAACGCTGTATCCAGGTGATGTATATGTGTTTCCAATGTGGGAGAATAAATCAATATATCATCGAAAAAACAATTATGAACTTCCTCGTGTACCTGGGCGAAAATGCGATTCATTGCGGCTTGAAATGTTGATGGAGCGTTGGTTAACCCAAAGGGCATAACCATAAATTAAGTAATGCCCGCCGACACCAAAAGTCAGTTTTATCGATATCCTCGGGGTACATCCGGATCTGATGGTACCTTAACGAACGGTCTAATTTAGTGAAAAATCGTCGACGCCCAATTCATCCAAAAGCTCATCCACCGTAGGTATAGAAATTTATCCTTAATCGTGATTGCATTTAAGGCCCTGGTAATCCACACAAAATCGATAAGTGCCATCCTTCTTCCGCACCAACAAAACAGGGAGGAAAAATGGACTAGTACTCGGCGTACGCCCTTGCTCGAGCATCTCGTGTACCAACTTCTCAATCTCCGCCTTTTGAAAATAGGGATATCGATACGCTTAACATTAATCGGTTTACTATTTGGCAAGAGATGTATCCGATGATCCACCAAACGATAAGGTGGCAAAGGTGCGGCCGCGAGAGAGCAAATAAAGAATCGTATTTCGAGAATGTCGACTACCCCAGCTGGAAGATTTGGTGGCCACTCTGTAATTTCCACAGCGCATGAACGTGTCTCCCCTATTTTAGGACCTTCATGAACATGCAGTTCATATAAGGATTCGATCTCATCACTGCTAACCAATGCTTGAAACTGCTGAAACGCAATAGGTGTGGGTAACGCAATATTTTCTCCTTTCAAACGCACCAATTCCCCTGACCAACAAAATTCCATGGTCATATCCACATAATCATGAGTGACCTTACCCAACTGTTGCAACCATTGGACACCCAAGACAATATCAGGTCCTGTAATCGGTAGGACAAACAAATCGATGTAAAATTGGTGTTGTTGTAAATCAATGGCAAGGCGTGGACATTTGGTGGTACACAACAAATAATCGCCATTCCCCACATATACACGAAAACTCCCAGTAGGTACCACGGATAATCCCAACTTCTCAACCACCGAAGGTTTAATGAAATTATGGTGTCCGCTTATCAATCAAAATCGCACCCTTAGTACTCAACGCCGCCCATAAGCGAAGAGAACGTGGGTTAGGTTGACCCGCAAAAGAGTGCAAAGTAGAGACATCTGCAGTTGCAACTTCCTCCACAGCTTCCTCCTCATCTTCAGCGCCATCGTCTTCCCCAATAACATCGTCGGTACCCAATAGGCATAAAAAACGACTCGCACACTTATGAGACGGACTCCATTTCTTATCACAATTGTAGCACAAGCCTTTATCTCGTTTCTCGCGAATTTCATTCTGGGATAATCTGCGAATAGGTAGAGTGGGTGTTTGAGGTGTAGGTAGGTGTGACCGGTTTTGGGAGGAGTGATTAGGGCACCAGCGCCGATAACCTGAGGGAGAGGAGTATTTGGGGAAGACTGGGTTTTGGGTGATGGGTTGTGTGGGCTAGATGGGTGCTGGAAAGGAAATGGGCTAAAAGAGGGTTTGGGCCCATAACGCAACAAACCCCTGGACTCATCCAAACGGGATTCATGGGCCCGAGCTAAGGCAAATGCTTCCATAAGAGATGACGGTCGAGCAAATAGCAATTCTCGTCGGAGTTCCGGCTTCAAACCAGTGGTAAAAAAACTGATTAAAAGAGGTTCTGAAATACCCGTTACCTTGTTCATCAAAGCTTCAAACTCAAATAAACTCCGCCACACAAATAAACTTGAGCTAATTTTGATAATTTGCCCCGATAATCCTCGCATGCTGAAGCACCAAATCGATGTCGCAAATTAAGAAGAAATTCAGGCCACGTCGTAAGGAGCTTGTTCGATTTCATCCATTGAAACCAAGCAATGCCGACGCCCTTCCATATTAAACGGTTATCCGAAGACGACCGCTTCCGGCGAAGTGCCATGGAAATCGAAAAATTCCTCGACTCGAAAATCCAACTCCTCCGGGGTCGGGTCCCATCGACTTTGGGTACCTCCATCTTCATGGAACGAGTGATGTTAATGACGCCGAAAAACAGTAACGGTGGCTCGCGTCGTGGTTCATGATGAGACGGGCGAATATCACGCCCGATGCACCGGCTGCAGCTATGGATTTGAACTTTGAGTTCATCAATACGAGAATCCATCATCGCCACATATTGCTGCATGGAATGGTGAAAGGATTTGGATTGATTTTCGAATTGTTGCTGAAGGGAAATGGATTGGCTCTCAAGTTGTTTCTGCAAATTGCGAAGGGTAACGCTGATATCGGAATCGGCCATGGAAAACGGCAATGAAAGCACCAAAATGATACGACCTTGATAATATTTCAGTAAATGTAAATGAAATACAACGGCACTCTTCGAGCGAGTGTAAGCTCCAAATGAAAATACAAATCCACTAAATTCTCAATGCCTGACAATCACGCAAAATTCTACAATAAAAGGAAAATGGTACGCCTCCTGACTCACACCGTTGTAACAAACTCCTGCTGAATATTCCCTTCTTAGGCATGTGACGTGACGTAATCTTCGAGCCGCTTGGGTGGTCTTCTGGATCTTCCTGGGCCGCGTCTGACTTGGGCTGTTTCATGGTTAGAAGGTTGGGCTGTGTTGTTGGGCTGAATATTTTCAGTTTGGGTTGTATCAGTCGACCCGTTTTGCATGCTTGGAGTTGAGATGGTGCACCAATATTTGATTGGATTTTGCATCACCAAACCTTAGGCTGACGTGGTTTGAGGTTTCTGCCCCCTTTGTGCATGTTGTTTCTATTGTCACCAAATAGGTACAATTTCTGACCTGAAAATGTCCGTACAAATTTTATTTTCTGAGCCCTTATTTCAATTTATTTTAAAAACACAAATTGACATTATAATTTATAATAACAAACAAGACCCAAGGGCCCAGAAAACTAATTGAATTTCATTTATTTATTTATTTGAGTATAAATTGAATCCTAGACCTGACCTCGAAAGATGAGCATAGGAAGGCAATAGGGCGGGTCAAAACCCGGCCACAAAGAAGCGTCTAAACCCGGTCATACGAGTCTCGTGGCAAATCCAGGGTCTTGCGGGGGTTCGGGTTTAGCCAAACCCGTCCCAGACCCGTCCCGTTGCTATCCCTACCTGAACATAAAAATCTTTAACCACTAGACTACTATCCAATTTTTTTTTATTTAATTTTAATATCATGAATACAGAGTTTTTTGTATAAATAAAAGTTAAAAGGGATTTTGGTCTCATAACAGAATAAAAAGTGATTTTCATTCTGTGCAATTTTGATCCTACAAATTCTAACTTGTGCAATTTCGGTCATACAAGTTTTGATTTTGTGCGATTTTAATTGATCTTAAATATGTGATTCAATATTTCATTTATTTTCATAATGCCCTTGTCCTCAAGTCAAAATACCCAAAATATTTACATGTGACTGTTAAATGTTATAGTACTGAAATTGTTATTTCGAGCAAAAGGTAAAATTATCAATGATCGAAACTGTCACATCAAGAAGTTGCAGGACTAAGATTGAGTTATAAGACCAAAATCGCAATTAAACCAAAGTATAAGCGAGAGAGGCTAAATTGAAAAGGATGAAAACAGAAACACTTAATTTGTAGGTGCAGTAAAATTAAAGGAATTTACTTTTATAGTCATCCCAAAAAAATTCGCCATGGACAAAAACCATGAAAAGGCCACTCTGTTTAATATTGAAGTACTATGTGTTTGGTGATAAAAAAAAAAGGTGGAAATTTATGTAGTAGCTAATTTGCTATATGTTAGATCATAGATGTCGGCCAAAACAAAAAACATGTCTGCTTTTCTGAATAATAAGTAGATGTGTTGAATAAATTGTGTTATTGAATATAGGTTCCTCTCAAGTCAGAGGGTAAGGGGGCCAGGTTGATTGACAATTGATTGCTCATTCATTTCATAGGACCAATATATAGTTATGATGAAGTTTTTAACTAATTCTATAGGTCATATATCTGGTATATGACTATATGAGTATATAGAATAAGACATGTTTACAAGTATTTGGTAAGCACTAAAGAAAAATGGGTTTCATATTCTCTTATTCCAGCCTGTATTCTATTCTTTAGATATGTGACAAGATATATATAAATTGATGTTACATTTATGTTGTTTTGGTTTTCAAAGAATAATGGGGACAAAATGATAAATTTTTGGCGAGAATTGGATTCTCTTTCTGTAAGACAAAATTATCTCGTATAAAAGTCTTTACGTTTCGCGCAAATCATCTTTAAAATATAATGATTTCACAATTTAAGATAGCAACACTTGCAAATATTGGATGGTGTATATGATTTGCAATCATATGTGTTCTATTTATAGATGTTGGATGGGTGTTTGATTGACTAGGCTCAGATTCACGGCTCGTACTGTGCCCAAAGACGAGCCGAGCGTCACGACAACACGCATATATTTTTGACCGAACCTACTAGCATGTAAATGGAATTGGCAATGCCCTACCAATCCCATCGGATTTTGAAAGAATTCAGTTGGATCGAGCCACCAAATTTTTCTGGATAGCTTAAAATGCTCGGTCATCCTGCCCATTAGTGTATATTGGACACAAAAATCATAGGCAGGGCTAAAAGTTGGGTCAGGCCCCACCATCGGCCAATCGAAGTCGAGTCTAGAAAATCATGGCTCAATCCAAACCCAAATCTCAAAGCCGATCGGGCCAACTCACGAGTTGACCTATATTTTGCCAATGATGCATATAGATCATCCCTCCTCTAAAAACTTTTGGTGCCCCAAGAATTCAAACCAAATATCCCGAGTTCAGCTTAATAAAGTGTCCTCATTTTAGCTCACAAAATCATATGGGATGATTCTATTTCATCTCCCACAATTCCAATTTTCATATTCATTTGTGTTTTAAGTGGCTCATTTTGTACATTAAGTTCTCATTCACCCAAACTTGGTTTTTGAGAAATTTTAAATGTTAATATCATCTATTTACAATGTAGATTACGATTATCTAATTTAGTTTCATTTGTCATTTATCGGTATCGGTGGGTGGCCGTGATGATGACCTACGCCTTTTGGTTTTGGAACCTACTTAAATATTTGATCAAATATGAATCAAAACTAAATTTCCAAAACATAGATCATATTCAAAATGTATTTGGGATTATATCTGAAATCTCGAAATGCTTAGAAATTATGGCATCTGAAGTCATTTGTCATTATTGAGACACAGACATATGTAGTGGAATGACTCATACGTCAGCAGTGATGATTTCATGTTTTCAAAATACTGTACAAAACAATAATTACACCTATCATTTTCATATTGAAGGT
The DNA here is from genome assembly GCA_016081115.2 of Rehmannia glutinosa. Classification (NCBI taxonomy): domain Eukaryota; kingdom Viridiplantae; phylum Streptophyta; class Magnoliopsida; order Lamiales; family Orobanchaceae; genus Rehmannia; species Rehmannia glutinosa. The sequence goes on along the minus strand of JABTTQ020000014.1, from coordinate 118,396 downwards.
CTGTTTACGAAAATAGGTAACACCAGCTAATAGAATATATATCCATTTTGGTCTTATACCGTTATATCTTCTATGTATCCGAGGGAGAATTGATTAAAATTAGGGATAATTACAAATTAAAACTACCTTCTTGTTTAGCCTAATTAAAAAAACTTAATCATGTTATTTTCAAATTAAAATTACAAATACCTTATTGATACAATGGCCATTTTCCCTTAAAATGTTACACCTTTTGAGATTTGTATTTACCTAACAACTTGGCGTTTTCTTCCCTTGTACAGAGCCCCCAAATTTTTTTGAAAACTCAATTAATTATATGTATATTTTATTTTAAAATATTAATTTTTAGTACTAAATATTTATTTTTTATTGATTTAGCCTCCCAAAAAAAATTTAGCTCCCCCAAAGTTACGGATCTAGCTCCGCCGCCTAACAAATATCACCATTTTGAGGGTGCAATATGCAAGAGAAACAAATATCAAATGGGTATTTGTTTTTAATATATATAGGCTATGCCTCAGGGTACTTTTGTAATTAATACTTAAAATTATTTTTTAAATTTAGCTTATTTATTAACAAAAAAAAATAGTTAACTTTTAAAATTACAAATACCCCCTCAGGAACTAAATCAAAAAATGTAGATTGAAGGAGCGAAATTTATTTTTTTTGAAAATAGTAGATAAAGTGGTATTTCTAATGTTTTAGGGATACACAATTTTAGAATTTAATAATTGCATATACATAATTTATATAATTTTTAGAAATTTTATAAAGTCGAGGGAGCAGCCACCGCCTCCAACCCCCTAGATGGCTCTGTCTCTATGTTCTTGATATCTATTTCTATTTTATAAATTGCGTCAATTAAGAGAGTTACTTCTAATTAAACAAACACAAACTTGAAGGGGTATTTGTAGTACGTCAATATGGTATTTGTGAACTCGAAAAAAAAAAAAGGAAAACTTCTTAACGTTAAGAGAATGGATTATGGAAAAAAATTATTCGTATTTCAAGAATATTTACTTTCAAGAAAAACAAAAGTTAATACAAATAATACTTACGACAAATGTTGCTATAATCGAACGATACTAAGGTTGTTCTGAGTTATGAATTATATTTTACGAGCCATTGCCTAGAAATATCTATTTCTGGTAAAATATTAGTTAATATTAGTGGTCCTAATATTCTGCTGCAACAAATAGGACATTAAAATGTTGTCAACGCAGTAAGGGACATATCATATAATACGTAACTTAGATTTAACGTTCCCCTCAAAAAAAAAAAAAACTTAGATTTAACGTTAATTAATGAATTTCTGCAATAAGGGGGAAAAATCAGTTGCACGAAATAATCGTACTAAATTCAGCAAATAAAATTTAGTCCTGTAAATATAAATAGGTGACATATTTAATCCTCAGTAATTATTATGTGTAGCAATTTTGGTCGTATATATGAAAAAATTGGCATATTTGGTCCTCTAAATGTGTTCTGAGCAACTTTGATCCCTTTTTTTTTTTTTTTTTTTGCAGCTTTGGTCCCATAAGTTCTAGTTTTGTGCGATTTTGGTCCTAAAAGGGTGAAATATTTACATACCCATTTTGGACCAAAATTGCATAATAATAGAATTTATGGGACAAAATTTGAACATAAATTAAAATTTATGGGACCTAAAATGCTTTGATAGATACTTATAAGGCCAAATATGCCACCAATTTGGATTTACTGAGACCATTGGACCAATATAGCTATATAAGATACTTATTGGACTAAATATGCCACTCTTTTATATTTACAAGACTAAAATTGCAATTAAGCCGATAAAGAAATAACTTTCCTCGTGCAACAAAACATTTTAAAAAAAAAATTGATTACCTTATCTTCATTGTAATGAAATTGGCTTATTGCAACTGTACTGCAAAGCTTTGTAGTGATAACAAGAAAGATTATATTAGTACTGAAAATAATTAATCCTCTCATTTTGAATATTTGTGAAGTACTTCTTTTGTAGAGAAATTAAACAAGCCTTTAAGAATTGTTGATATATATGTTGTCTTAAGAAACATTCTTTTCTTGGCAATACATAAAAGCCAATCATGATTCCATCTTCTTCTAGGTTTCTCTTTGTTGCCACGCATATGTTTTATTCCTGTATTTCTCAACTTACACTTATTCTCTGGTTTGTTCATTAAATTTTGGTGATGAAAATATTCAATTCCTTACTTATTATACATGTTAGAGTAATTAAATATTAAATGATTCACTTTTTTAATAGTTTAATATTAGTATGTCACCCATTAAAAACATTACATGTGCAAAGCTCCATAAATAACCTTCTACACGTGAAGGGTCATATTAGAGTAATTAAATATTAAGTGCTTATTGGGAAGATTTTTTGAAATGGACTTTTGGATCTAAAAGTCCATTTTAATAAATTTTCAATGTTTGGTGGTTATTTTGGAATGAGATTTTGATAAATCACTCCTCCAAAAAGTCCATTCTAAAATGACAATAAGAGGCTTTTTGAAAAGTCCATTCTGATAAGTCAATTTTCTAAATGGACTTTTCCATAAATCTTCCAAACAAGACTAAATGACTCGATCGCTTCTCTCTAACACGACCTTAAGTTTTAGAGAGATGTGATCGTCAATAATGCATCGTGGTACTTCTTTTCATTATTACAATCCGGAACCAACAAGTAGCATTAGGTAGGGGTGGCAAATTGTGTAAACGTGTTCGTGTTCGATATGTTAATAAATTTCAGAATCAATCTCAAGACGAGTATATAATTAATGTATTAATCCTCCTGAATTGATCTACCTCGAATTCGTATCTAACTATCATCAAGCATTTACTAACATTTTTATCTTGCAGAGGATATTGACATAGTTTGGTACTAACAACATTCAATTATACAAATTAAATTTCCTCCGCAGTCGTACATTTATTTTGTAGCTAAATTATTTGAGACATGTGATTAAATTATTATTACACTTCTCATTAATTCAAAAAAGTAAGTACTGGAGTGGTCCAGAATTTTTATTAGCCATTTCTCGAACCAGGCTGTTTTTAGGGCCCCCTGATTTAAGATTTTAGCATACCATAACTATTTATTAAATGTTTTTGGACTGCTGCTGTTTTCAGGAATTAATCCTACGTTAGACTGATTCATGTCGGTAGCACTAAGGAGACATTTTTCGACGAATCTAAGAACGAACTATTTTTATTTTTCTATTTGAAAAAGGGAAATGATGTTGTTGAAAGATAGGCGCGCAGCTCACTCCGAATTAAGATAATTCAAGTAAGGTATATTTGGCTTTAATTTAAGAATCCACGTGCAGGAATCAATCTGTCATAAGCAAACAAGGTTAGAAGGGCGCCGGAGTTGTCATAGAAACGCTCTCTCCGATGCTTAAATCAATAGAGTATAGCAGAATAATCAGTTAAATTGTATTTAATTAATTATAATACGGATGTACTATTTATATTTGGAACTATAGACCACGTGGGCCTGATGTAATAAATTTGGGCTCCAGGACCTTTTAGAGTGATTAGGCCAAGACCCTTTTTGTTACTTGGCCCAGTTAATAATTTTTATGGGCTAATAATCGATTAATAATAAATTAAATAAATAAATAAATATAAAAACAGAAATTACTGCATTACCCCTTATCGGAAGATAAAAGAAGGAAGATAACATAAAGAAAAGAAATGTTTGACATGTTGGAAATTTGGTTTTGATAAAGTGGGCGTTGACCCGACTTTGACCAAATTTTTGGTGGCTAAGAATTTAATTCGGAGGAATTGAATTGTAAATTGTTAATCTACTTTTTGAGTAGATGTTCGTAGTATTTTATATTTCAAACCGAATTTCGGTGATGAGTGAGAAATTAATATACGAAGTTGGCCACGCGAATGGGCATAGTTTATCCTAAGATAAATACTAGAAGGTGTTATTGGTTGGATATACTATAACACAAGTGTATGATCACAAATGGGCCTTGACCTAACCGACTCTTTGGGCTCGGGTTTAGGTTCGATTGGTTTTGTCACTCGAAAATAGGCTCGCCCGATTTAAGACGATTGATCGTTGGGCACGATGAATCTGACATTGGAGGTGTATGCAGGTTGTGTGTGTCTATGAATCTGCATACATTGGAGGTGTCTAGGTTCATGTGCTTTTGGAGTTTGTAACTCCTCAAGTAGTGGTCATAAGTAGAGGCTTGTAACTCATGGGAGTTACATATGGTTAAATGCCCACTCTCTTATCTTTAATTCCCTCAAGTGTTGGAAATGATGGCTTTTATAAGCCTGGGAGTGCATTGTTGCATGGTAATGAGTTTTGAAGAGGATGAGTAGAGTGAGAAGTTAGAGAGGAAGTCGATTTTCGCAGAAATTGATTTTCATAATCATCCGAAGAGGTGTTACTACCCAAAGTTACAACATCTCGTGGTCGACTTCCTTTCTCGCATTTTCTCGTGTCAAGCAAACCAGTTCTCGCATTATTCTAGTTCGATGGGGCTTTTGTGTTAGTGGTGCTACTACACAAAAGACGTAAGTCGCTTTATCTTTGGGGACATTACGTCAAACCGTGAGCACTAAATGACGTATTTGTCTTGCGGATAGAGGTCTTCCTCGACTCCGGCTTGTAAAGTTGTGTCGATTCATGCTTTTGGAGTTGGAGTCTATTCAAGATTTGTAATAGTTAGATTATACTTTTCTTGTAATTTTTCTCATTTACTCGCTTTGTAAAGCCCATCTGAAGGTTTTTCCCACGTGACCACCGAATAATTTCCAACATGACATATATAACAACCTGCAGTTACCCAGTTAGTCAGGTGGCGATACTCTTCAATAAAGAGGTAGGCAACAACAGGCCAAATTTTTTTTTTTTTTTTTAAAAAAAGAAATGTTTGACATGGTGATTCTAGGAAGAGGTTATAAGTTATAACCAATCTATAATATGGACCAGCAAATTAAATGTTTTTATTGCATGAAATTTGAGACATCAGGCATGAGCTACACATGTATGCAGTAATTGATTCAAAAAAAACAAAAGAAGAAAAAGACAAATAATTCAACATCAACTATTTGAGACATATCATCATTTTATATAGTATTCTACTTTAAAATTAGGAGAGAATATGATATACATATTTATCGTATTTTATTTAGAATTTAGAAAGAACATGCATGGCATACGTGTTTATTATATTTTAATTTAAAATTTAGGGAGACTATGATACATCGTATGTTATAATATTGATACTTTTGCTCCTAAGGATATCGGATTGAATTATCAAACGAGTTTTTATGAATTTTTTATCATGCAATTGCAACTATATTTTGATTTCTCGTTGTCAATTTTTTTAATAATTAAGTTTTATTGTTTATTTCGCAATTTGCCTTTTTTAACTCACCAAATTTTCAATGAAATCAAGTGATCATACTGAATAACTTAAATTTTTCCTTATCTGTAAACACTACCCCCTCCGTCCCAAAAAGATAGGCCATTTCATTTTTTTTGTCCGTCCCAAATTATAGGTTTGTTTCCTTATTAAGAGTATCGCTTATACAACAATATACTAAATTACCTCTATTTAATTCACTTGGAATGATATACCACCATTTAATGCAAGGGCAAATTAGGAAGAATATGGAGAAAAAAATTATAATCCCAATTACATTTATTATGTTTACTTAATCTATGTGAATTATTCTACTTGTCTATCTTTATGGGACGAATGAAGTACTACTAAATATAAGTTATTCATTATTGACACGTATTCAACAAAATATTTAATAAAAATCGGCGATATCAATTGTCAAGCTCAAATTCAACGACAAAAATCATTTTATGATTAATGCTGAAAGTGAAAGAATAATTATCTATTAACAAATAACAAACATCAAATTTTCCAGTCATCGTATGATTAATTGATCAACTATATATACCATCACCTAGCTACGTACATGAATATGCATATATATGCGCTTTTATTAAGAAAATTAAATGATATTGTTGCTTATTTACTTTTTTTTTCAGTAAGTATGAAGGTAATTCATGCCAAATTTTGTGAATAAAACACAGATAAAAAGATAAAGGCGATAATTAGTACCCTCTTATATTACCTAATTTGTACTAGAAAATTAATATCAGAAATTTAATTATAACTTATAATATTAAAAATTGAATAGGGTCTTTTTATAAAACTACAACACCATTCCCCATATGGATTTAGCTATATGGATCATATAACATCATCGTTTACGGTTAAACACCATATTTTTATTTATTTCTAAATATAGCATGTATCTTTTAATAATTTATTGTTAGGTCTTTCCCTTACTTTTTAAATTTAAGTGAGTGATTCCTTAATTACTTTCTAGTTTCTACACATAACATTGGTGCATCTAGGGTGGGTATCGGGTCGGGTACCCGACTTTGTCGGGTAGCATTTAAGGCTGCCCAACTCTTACCCGAAAAAGCCGGTACCCGATAAGTCAGGTTCGGGTATTTTGATTTTCATTTGAAAAAAATTTATTTGAACCTTCTAATATTTATCGCATTTTGTAAATTGCATGTACTGATAGAGTGTAAGATTGTAATATAAGACCAAAACTCAGTCGAGAGGCTCTTTATGAGACTTATTGGGACAATGAAATATTTCTGTAGTTGATTTTTATTTTGTAAATATCACATTACATAATTTATAATTAGATTCGCAAAGACCAAACCTCATGAAAATCTTTGTGTAATTAGTTTTTATATTGTTATATTTATCATCATCTTTGAGCATTTAAAAAAAAAAAACTGCTTGTAACTTTTCTTTTATTTCTGGAATTTTATGACCTAAGCAGGAATGATATATAATTGATAGCAATTCTTGATTTTATTAATCTGAAAAAAAAAAATCAATGACCACAGTTTACTTACTAAAAGAATAAAACTTTGTTGACAGACTTCTAATCCTACAAGAGTTGTACTTCTATATGAAAACTAAAATAACAAATAAATTTATCTTAATAAAATTAGATAACTGCAAATAACATATTTAATTTAAGTCTCGTCTCCATCAATGCTATTTCAGTTTTTTTATAAATGAAAGTCGGTACCCGATCGGGTTATTCGGGTAGTTCATCACTACCCGACACCCGACCCGATTTTATAGTAATCGTGCGGCACCGATACCCGATTTTTCTAAGAAAATACCCAACCCGATCGGGTCAGGTCGGGACCCGACTATCCGCCCCGATGCCCACCCCTAGGTGCATCTAAAGGTCTCCTATGTATATATGCCCAACCCATTTTAAACTTATTTCTCTAATTTTCTAATCTATTAGTGTTATTCCTACTGTTTTCCTAATATATTCATTTCTTATTTATCTAACTTATTGTATCGCACATTCATTTTAACATTCTCATTGCTACACTCATTTTTATCCGTGCTCATATTTAGTTGTTCAATATTCTGCTCCATTGTAGGTGTTGTTTTGTAAACAAAAAATCTTTCAACTTTAAAGGTATTTTAGGTTAGCAAAGTATAGAAGATGGACTCCATTCATTCCAAACAGCTTGAGTCCATCAAAATTTGAATGTACCTTCTTGTTGGGCTTGACAATATTTTGAGCTTGTTTCAATTAATATATGGTCCAAATCGAGCATAAATTGAATGTTTTTCCATATATTTCATTGTTTTTTTATTTATTTATTTAGTGAGTTCGACTGAGGTTTGACTTTGACAAGTTCCCAATGAATTTTTAGTTGTCACAAATTCAGCTCCAAATAATTTAATCATTTTTCAGTCTTATTTTTCCTAAACACCTTAATGCTTTACTTTGTAAATGTCTGAATTTGTTTTGCGTGCATGTTTCGACGAAAGTATTTTAGGAGAACATGAATTAATACTGAAAAATGACAGGTAAATAGTTTGAATTGAAAGGCGTGATATATATTTCAATTCATTCTAAATTAACGAACTGAGAATGAAAATGTTTCCAAAGCCCAAAATAAAATTAAAAAAAAAAAAAAAAAAAAGGGAGATAGATAGAAGTGAACAATATACTTAAGTAAGCATAAGCTTTTTCAAACAAATAACACAATTTTACAACAGCTTATCTTGTGAGACGGTGTAAGATCGAATAATTTTAGTGTAACAAGATCGTTTCTAAAAATCTCCGCCTAAACTGATTAGTCTCCTGGCAGGCGTTAGGCCCCTTGTCCGCCTACATTATTCTTCCACCAGGCCCCACCTAACCCCAGCTTAGCGCCTAGGCCCCATCTGTTCGACTAGCGCCTAGCGGATTTTAGAACACCGATAACAAGTGATACTTTTAATGTAAAAAGTGATATTTTGTCTAAACACACTAATTTAAATATATTCGACAAGTATCACTTTTCACACTAAAAGTATCACCGTTTACGCTAAAAGATCGTCTGCCTCACGAATTTTCACCATCTCATATAAGTTTTTGCGCTTTAAAATTCGTCACAGTTTTATCTAACCTACTTGTATCAAATTAATCAAAACAAAAAAGATTTTACCAAAAAAAAAAAATTAGTCCGGCATTTGATTATTTCAAACCAAAAAAATTTAAACATAGCAACATGAGGCTAACCAATAACAAGACAACAAACAAGAAACAAAACCGGCGCCATAGCACAATCAAAAGATACAAATGCATTGTTAGCAACACATCACATACAAGAAAATACAATAAGAATCTTCTTATCCACCATGCATAAATACTCACACTTACTAGTTACTACTAATCTATCAGAATATCCCACACAAAAAAAACATGGATTCATCACGACTCACAATAATCTCTCTTCTTCTTCACTTCATGTTCATCAATCTCTCGATAATCGAATCGGCACCGGAGAAAAAGCTCTTCAGAGAATACATAGGAGCTGAAGACAAGAACGTGCGATTTTCGGACGTACCGATCAATCCGGACGTCGATTTCCACTTCCTTCTCTCCTTCGCCATCGATTACACGAACACATCATCCCCATCTCCCACAAACGGTGATTTTCGAGTCTATTGGGACTCGGCCAATCTCAGCCCTTCTCAAGTCTCTGCAATCAAAGCCAAACATTCGAACGTCAAAGTATCCATGAGTCTAGCAGGCGATACGGTAAATGGAAAAACTACGCCTACTTTAATCCCACCTCTGTCAACACATGGGTCGCAAACGCAATCCATTCGATAACTCAAATAGTCGATCAGTACGGTTTGGACGGCATTGATATCGACTACGAACACTTCATTTCGATCCCGATACATTCGCAGAATGTATAGGAAAACTTCTGTTTTACCTCAAACAAAATCAGATTGTGTCCTTTACAAAATCAGATTGTGTCCTTTACTTGATTGCACGCATTTACCAACTCTGCCGTATTATTTAGCTCTTTGGAGAAAATACGGGAATCTCATCGACTATGTAAATTTTCAATTTTATGCGTATCCAAAGGGGACGAGTGTTTCTCAGTTTTTGAGTATTTTGACACCCAAAGCTCTAACTATTATGGAGGCAAAATTTTGGTTAGTTTTGGGACTGATGGGAGTGGCGGGTTATCGCCGGAAAACGGGTTTTTTAAGGCTTGTGGCAGTTTGAGCAAAGAGGGCAAACTTCATGGGATTTTCATTTGGTCTGCAGATGACTCAAAGAAGGCTAATTTCAAGTATGAAAGGCAGTCTCAAGACTTCTTAGCCAGTCAGTAATGGTGTTATTCATTTTGTACTAATTACTTTATAACTAAATAAATTTCCAAGTCCTTCAAATTGTAGGAATGTACGTATGATGTATCCATGCATTATCGATTTTCTATATATATTTGGACTTCACATATTTCTCCTGCAAGATGATGTTCATAAACGCACAGCTGCCAGTCAGTCGATCTTCACTTTCCATTATCTAAAATTTTTGAAAAAAAAACACTCTTTGAACAATTTGGAAATTATAAAGAATAAAAAGGAAAGGACGTAAAAATTCAAAACAACTTGCTCTTTATATCCAAACACAAAGATACCTACATAGGAGATAACATTAGGAGATAACATGAGGCCCTCAATAAAACGCCTAGTTTGCGGTCATAAAATCAACAGTTGTCCCGGCATCAATTTTCCACCACGAGCCAAGGGCATAAACTTTGTTCCTAGAAAACAGCACAATTAATATATGTCCTGAAAGGTATGGAAAATGGTTTTAGGCATTGCCTGTTACAAAAATCAGAACATGGAAATGGAGGTACAGAATAAAATGTTGTAATTCCTCGGACATCTCTCACAAAAAACAGAAGAATGTACATGTGTTTCCATTGTGTAGTGAACTCTAATGAAGGTCCTAGATAAGGGCTTATAAAGATATAACCAGGATATCATCATAATGATGTAATATCAGCAATTTATCAACTCACAATTCGCCACTAACATAGAATGACACAGGAAGCTACTTGCAGTTTGGAAATCCTAAGAAATCAAGAACATGTGACATATCATACTGTAATAGCCACAAGGTTTAAATTAGGATTTGATTTAAATCTGATAAATTTTTCCTAATTTTACATGGAAAATCTAACACATTATATATGAAAAAGTATCAAATCATGCATAAATGGAAACACAATCAAGTAATGCAAATTAGTTATGAAATTATGCATTATTTTGGCAATTAATTTTCAGCAAAATACATACCAAAACTACATGAAAACCTTGGCCTATAAATTCTAAGGCTTTTCTAGAGATTCTTCTTGCAAATTTTCACAAAAATCAACAAGGAAAATGTATTACATAGGTTTTTTTATTTTTGTTACCTCCTAACCACTGTCGCCGTTGCCGCCGGCGGCACCACCATAGCCACCACCAAATACAAATAAGAAACTCACAACTTCAAATCCCAAGCCTAAAACCTTATACGAACACAAATAAATCCAAAAGCAAGCAAAGAAAGGAGAATAAAGAGAAGAATAAAGGGAGAAATGCCACCGCCGCTGCCGGCCGGTGCAGCCCATTCCCCCACCGCGCGCAACACGGCCTCTACTGCCCCTTCTCTGAGGGGAAAAGTAAAGGAAAGGAAGGAAAAAGGAAAAAAGAGGGGAAAAAATAAAAGAAATTTCTGTTGAGTTGGGATTTAAAAGCCAAACCCTAATTTTGACCATGTTTTGACCAGTTGCTCAATTTTGACTCCTTTTTGGTCAAGCTTCAATTTTGACCAACAAGCTATTTCCTATCCAATTTTCACCAAAAACCTATTTCAATTCAAATTTTCTATTTTTCTTTGAACTCTATTCTTTTAAAGATATAATACTAAACAAATGTTAATTTAATTGTAGGAGACGGGGATAATTGAACTCTAGACATTATCATTTGCATCCATACGAAGCTACTGCATATTTGAGGTGGGTGTTTGCTATCTATTTTACTTTGTCCTTATTAAATATCTTTATTTCGTATTTTGCAAGTATGTGCTATTGATTATGAACTATTCACTATTTAGCGAGGGAAGAAAATGATATAGGGGAAAAAATCAATCTCGTGAAACTTTCGTAGACAATGGTTTGATATGAGATTTTATTAATTTTTGCTTTAGTTGGAAATTGAAGACTTTACAAAGTGTAATGGTCGTATTTTTAATAATAAACACATTTTCCAGTTTAAATTGTATTTAGTTATTTCTTTTTCTTAATCGTGTGCTTTTTAAAAAATGGGTCGTTGAATTAATGGTATCGAGCGGGTTTATCTTTACTATAAACTTGCTAAATTATTTTATTTATTTAAAAAAATTGGGTCCCTATTTATTTTAAAACGTGGTTGATTTATACATAACCTCATGTTGCACAGACTCTAAATTGAAAGGTAGAATTTATCATGTGCATTACTAATATCATATTCAATATATCCAAGTGATTTCATGCGTTTTATACAATGTTAAACATAATATGATTTATAGTTATGTTGATAAATCTTAACATATTGATGTTAAGACCAATAAAATGCTAAGTATCGTATGATCAACAGATGACAAAATATGTTAATGACTATGAAGAATACCAGATGATTGGAAAGGATGCCTCTTACCAACTAAGCTTGAGAAATTTGTGAATTTTAAATGGAAAGAATGTGATAATGTAGGTACTCATAAAAACGCACCAAGTGTGGTATAAGGTCAAATTTATCTTTGTGATACCTAACGAATACATTGCTACATGAAAGGTAGTTGACACGATAATGCCTATGTAGAATGTTAAGGCGAAAAACTTGTATGTTGAACTGTTGGTGTAGATCTTTGCATACTTTGTTATCCATGGTGTAGATGTTTACACCAATAGTTCAAGACAACTTTTTCACATTGACATTTCACATAGGCGTTAGTGTGTCAATTACCTTTCGTGAAGAAAGATATTTGTTAGGTGCATAAGAATAATCTTGATCTTATACCACTCTTAATGCATTTTTATAATAGATGTCCTTACATGATCGTCTTTTTTCCATGTAAAATTCATATATTTCTCAAGCTTGATTGGTAGAGGGTGTCCCTTCCGGTTACCAGTATTCTTCCTAGTTGTTAGCATTGTTCTTGCCATCTGTTGGTTATATAGTACTCATCATTTTATTGGTCTTAACCTCAATATATTAGCGTTTTGGGACAAAAATCGGCTTAGGCGCCCGCCTAGGCGGGGTAAGCGGCCTAGGCGGGAGCCTGGGCGGCAAAAATCAGAAAAATCGGGAAAAATCGGTCTAGGCGGTCTAGTCGAATAAATCGCCAAAAATCGAAAAATCGCCAAAATACAAAAAGATGAAAAAATAAGAAAAACTTGGGCTTTTCTAGGTGCCCGCCTAGGCGCCCGGTTGCCGCCGACCGGGCGCCTAGCAATTTCTGCAACCTTGGGCATATCTCTTGTGTTATCCTGAGGTGATCAAAAATTCCGATCGAGTGGAGGCAAGTCGGAGGTCGGAACTACATAGAGAGAGTTGGAGATCGGGTGAGGGAGAGGCATTTTTCTTTTTTTTTCGGTTTTTTTTTTTTTTGAGTCTTTATTTTACCGATTGATTTGCGAAACTCGTAGGCGATCGATAATTTACGTCTTGCAGTGTGTGATATAGCTCGTGCCCTGATTTGTTCGAGTTGGGTAGTCTCCCTGAGGAGTGCCTTAGTCCTCCTTTCTGAGGTGGTTTAGTCTCCTATGAGTGCTTAGTTTTCATTTGTTTTGTGTTTTTTTTTAGTTGTTTCTTGTTTTGCTCCCTCGAATTACGGTGGTTATACCTCTCGTGACGAAGTTCTCCCCGACATGTATCAATGTATGTATGTTCAAGGTGGCCATTTTTCCAATTAGCGTGTAAATTTTTTTGAGTTATGAATATATTTCTATCGTTTGAAAAAAAAACTCAATATATTAACATTTATCACCATAACTATAAATCATATTATTCTTAAAATTGTATAATATGCGTGAAATGACATGGATATATTGAATATGACAGATTAACAATGCAATGATAAATCGTATTTCAATCCGGAGTCGACACGGATTGAGATGGTGGATAAATTGACCCTTTTAAAAAAATAAGGATCCAATTTTTCTTAAATACATAACATTTGTATTTTTTTTAAATAATAATTTTTTATTTTTTGATTCATTCTTAACATATAACATATCAAATTAATAATCTTTTTACGATCTTCAGTTTGATACTCATATTGCATATATAAAATAAAAAAATATACATTAATAAATAAAAATATAAGATATATTTTTGGCTTTCTTGTCAATTGGTGGAACACTATCACTGGAAAACGGGTTTTTAAGGCTTGTAGCATTTTGAGCAAAGAGGGAAACTTCATTTGGTCTGCTGCAGATGATTCAAAGATGGCTAATTTCCAGTATGAAAGACAGTCTCAAGAATTCTTAGACAGTCAGTAGTGGTGCTATTCTTAGACAGTCAGTGACGAGCCTTGTAGCTCAAACAAGATCGCTTACCCATTGTAACTTGTAAGAGTGTTGATAAGTGTTCGAACTCTCAGTCTTCCAGTTTCGATTTTCTATGTAGTCTTGTCCCCTTGAGGTTTAGCTTAATTGCAAAAATATCATGAGGTTTAGCTTAATTACAAAAAGAAAATCCAGTTATGTTACAAGATTACAATTTACAAACACCACCCTGAGGTATGTATTTGCTTAACAAATATCCCCCTCTTGCAGGTGTAATTTGTAAAATATACCCAAGTATCAAGGGGGTATTTGCGATTTGGAAAGATATCTGTGTTTTTATTGTAATTAGACTGAAACTCAAGGGCATTTTTTGTAATTATCCCTAAATATTAAGCAATATTATAGGCTATGAGGAGTTCTTGTATTGTATACCTTAGAAATTCCCTCCATCCTACCATATCAAGAAACAGAAAGAACATGATGTAAAATGTAAATGAATTATACTCAATTAGCAAAATTAATGTTGAAATAATATGTTCAATAACAACTAACAAAATTAACATGTGTGCAAGGAAAAATACCTTGAAAATGAATAATTTAAGCATTCTCAGACAAACAATCAGCACAGAATGAGATAGACATGCAAAAGCACAAAATTTCAGGTGTAAGCCAGGCAGGAAAGAAAATTAAACATTAGAAATAAAGGACCAAATTCAAATATAATTTTAGCAACTTCATGTGTAAGAGAGGTTCAAGATGATACATCTTTATACCAAATTCATGGTGAAGAGGGAGATCTAAATCATTCTTGTCTATACTAATACCCAAACCTTGGGGGCATTTTGTAATTATCCCTAAATTATATTGACAAACAAAAGCTGTTCACCTTCAGCAAGGAAAATTAAATGCACCATGACAAGAAGCCAGATAGTCATTGTTCTCTAAATTTGCAGAATTTTCAAGGCGAAAATGGCTGCAAAACCATTTACGTTGCCATCGGAGAAAATCATGTTTCGAGATGATTTTCACAAACACACACAAGGATGTTGGTAACCTAACTAATTCTCCCAAGCTCTAAAGACGGAGAGGAACATAAAGGGAAGCATCGTAGTAACACCTGTTGTATCATTGTGAGGGATAATTACAGAAACACCCCTGAGGTTTGGGCTAATTACAAAAAAAAAAACAGAGATTTTTGAAAATTACAAAAAAAACCTGGAGGTTTGATTCTGTCTTACATTTTTCCCCTTCATATGCAAAAAACATATCAAAACCCCCTGATATTTATAAAAATACTACAGTTACCCCCTTAAATTTAACACATAATCAAACATGAAGGGGCTTTTTGTAATTTTGAAACCTCTTTCTCTGGCCGAACAGCAAAATAAAAAAGAATTCGGCTAAAAAGCTGGGGTGATTTCTTCCTTTCCTGCTTCATTTTCGCGTAAATAGGAAGGGTACGCCCGGTTCACCAGGATTCCCTGGTAGGCATTCAGGACATACCAGGTTCTACCACTGCAGGGACCAATCATGCTAGTTGGGCGACGGAGCAACACTCCCTGGAGATGATTCTGGCGAAGAACGAACCATTACCATTCTAAGGAGGGGGAAGCTGGGTTTTTTTAATTAGCCCAAATCTCAGGGTTGTTTTTGTAATTATCCCTTATTGTGAACTATCAACTCTACCATGAACATGAAAAGGAACATGTTTCCATGCCTATCTGGAGTACTTAGAAAATGAAAAATAGATGCTATAGGTATTTGCTGAAGCACTCAGACCAGTCATAATCAGATTTCAAAAATGAACAGAGAAAAATTTGTTTCACAATCTTAATTTTATTCAAAAAAATCCAATTTTGGGGAAAACAGTGATCCTAATGTCAAAATCTTTTCGACCAGACGATAAATGGATGATGTGTTTCTCCCATTTTACGTATCTTGGTTTTTTTCACGTCACCTTTATAAAAATCAGACAAATAAAAAACAGACGGACCGATCAACGGAGCATATTTTTATTTACACCAATACGTAGAACCAAGTTCAATGAATTTTCAAGTAACATACATACCCATATCAGTGCGGAACATCACAAACAGTTATCTGCAACCGACTCCATCACATATTGTTTCACGAAAGCCCTTCTCCACCAAATCTCAAACGCTCTCTGAATATTAGGACAATCATCGCCTCTATTAAGAAACCTGTCGAACCAGTTAACCAAAATCGATTGCTGTTGAGGCAACGGCAGAGTCAGAATCATCCGACTCAGTCCCTCCTCAATCAATTTCCTGTCCACCGATTTTCCCGCCATTCTCATCCATCCAAAATCATCGTAAAGAGCTTCTAACCAAGTCGACAGCAAAGCAAACCTAGTATTCTTCGGAACTAAAACTTGCCCTTTCCCGATATAAATGCAAAGTTGAGCCGTTATCTTGCTAATTTCATGGCGATACATCCTAGGGATCTTCGAGTGAAGAACCGCGAGCTCTTTCTGATCGGCCCAGAGCTGTACAAACTCATCCCCCATTTTTCTGTCTATTAAAATGCCAACAATCCACTGCGTATTGTCAGCTTCTCGAGCGATCTCAGCCATTAAAGTTCCTCGATCTTGCCTGCTTTCGTCTAAGCATGTGGCTCCGGATAAACATAGTATGAGAGAGCTCAGACATCTATGACAGAGTTGATAAAGTGTATCTCTTGAGATATTAATATCATGATCTTCTCTGAGTAATCGAAATATTAACGTTTTCATTTCTCTACGGGATTTATCGTCTTTGGCCTGTAATACACCTAATGAGAGTTTTAAGAAGATTTCATCTGCTCTTGAAGATGTTGACGGGTCGGATATCACTCTCTGGAGCAGAGTTTCCGTCCTTGAACCGTCAAGGTGAAGTTCATTCAGATGCAAAACCACACTCTCCTCTTCTTCCTCGGACCAAGGTACTGCTTCTAGATACTCCAAACATGCCCTTATCCCATCATCAAACATAATGGCTGAAGATATCTACATATGCCAATGAACTCTTTAACACATGAGAAAATTTCAGTATTTCACTTCAGTTTTTTTAAACCCAAGTGAGAAACAAACATAATTATTACGGCCTTGTATGGTTGTGTTTTCAAGAGCATTTTTCCACTTTTCCAACTATTCCGAAAAATTGGTTTTTGTTTGTTTAGAAAGTTTTCAAAGGCAATAACAAATTAAGGTAAAATTACAAAATTAGTCCTATAACTATAGAGCAATAGCAAAAAGTCCTGTACAAATCATGTTTTGCAAAAAGGTCCTGTAACTATATAAACGTCTCAATTTTGGTCCTGCAAAATGCAAGTTTTGCAAAATAGTACTGGAACTGTATGAAAATCTCAATATTTGTCCTAATTTCACTGGTAATTGGGAACTACATGTGCGCTCACGTGACTGAAATTCGGTGAAATTAGCACCAAATTGAGATTTCCATATAGTTACAGGACTATTTTGCAAATCGTGCATTTTGCAAGACCAAAATCGAGAATTTGCCATAGTTACAGGATTTTTTTGCAAACCTTTTTGCTACCGCTTATAATTACAAGACCAAATTTGCAATTTTGCCACAAATTAAATACTACTAAACTCTAAATTCTTGTCTTCTTTCTCAGTCTAAGTTCCATCAAATCAAACTTTTACCAAAACCATGAACAATTCACATTGAGTCCACGAACCACCATTATCACACCAACAAATTAGTAACAGAACAAAGAAACCCAAAATAATTAAAAAAATAATAAAATAAACAAAAGCAGAAGGATATATTAAAAGGAAAAAAACCTTTAAGAGGGTCAAGATCTTGGGGACCTCCATGCCCAAGAGCTTGCTCTTCAACTCATCACAGTACATGAGCACCACCGCCTCCACATAAACCGCCACGTCATCGCATTCGAGAATCTCGACCGAGTGGGTCCCGCTCCGCCGGAGTTTCTCCGCGAAGAATCGGCTTCTCGCGGCCAAAACCCTCCGGTGCACGTCCATCGACACCCGGTACGACGCCGTTTCCCCCTCCCCCGCCTCCGCCCTCGCCGCCACCGTCAGCCTGACGTCACCCATCCCCCACTGGCTACTAATCTGAAATGGGGCCTGAGACAGAACCACGGAAACCCTTTCGTGGAGTTTCCTGTGGGCTTCGGATGAGGGTTTGGGCTCGCGGGCCTGCTCGACGGACATCATCTCGAAGAGGGTCGGGCTCTGATTCGGGCTGGTTTGGGCCCGGAAGTTTGGGGGTGGAGAGAGGGTGTTGGGGCGGGAAGGAGAGAGAAAGGGGTCGGAAATGAAGCCTTGCTTGATCATAGCGGAGACCAATTGCTGCTGTTGGTTTCTTGACGAGAAAGATTTGGGGTGGTTGCTGTCAGACGCCATTGAATTTGGAATTGAAAGGAAAAGGAAAGTGATGAAGCACGGCAAGCTATAAATTCACACACACACACAGAGAGAGAAGAGTGTGTCAGTGTGTGAATGTGGGGAATCAAGAAAAGAAATGGAGAAGATGAAAGTGAGGTTTGGATCTGAAGTGGGTATTATTGTTTGTTGGAGGGGACAAAAGGGAAAGTGAGAGTGGGGAATGGGGTAATTAATAAGTTATGGGGTCGGAAAATAATATAAGGAAAGAAAAGGGGCGGGAGATAGTATTATTGGCGATAATGTATTTTAAACTTTTACATTAGTGAAATAATATTTGGTTTACATAAGATTGCTTTTATTTAACATTTTTTTTTTACTTTCGAGATGCACAACACTTTTTGTCCATATTTGAATATGTAATTTGTTACATGTGCTAGAGAATTGAGCATTTGTAAACCAGGCAATTGACCTGGGATCAAATCTCACCCCATCCCTTTTTTATCAGGACTTTGTAATTGTGTGAGAAAAATATTTTCCCAAATTACGTATCATTTTCCAACTAACACTAATGTCTAAATTTGTTTATTCTAAAGTAACATTTATAATTAATTAATGGTATATTTGGTCTTTTAATACAATCATTAATATGTGTGGTTTTTGCTAAAAAAAAAAAAAATACATTTGTTTTGAATAGTAGAGATTACTCTATTAAAATGAAACAATGTTATGAAAAGTGAAAATTCGTCAAGGCTCTTTATAAGGTCAAAGACTCAAAAGAATAATTTTGACTTAAAGTATACTTTTGAGGTCTTTTCACACAAAAAGTCTTAAGACACTTCTGTTATATTTTAAATGCATCAATCTTTTTTAATAAAATTGACATCATCCTCATTCTCTTCACAGAACGGTCTTCCTCAAACATGAGTTGTTGTTGTTGTGTTTCCAATCATCTTTGTTTATCTCGTTTCTGCTAATTGTTGGAGGTAAGACCAGGGGCGTAGCCAGCCCTTACTACCCCTACCAAATTTTTTTCCCCTCATTTTCCCCTACCAATTATTTTTTCTCTTTAAAAAACACATATAAATTTTTTTAATTTTTTTCCACTAAAAACGGGAAAAAAAAATTTGGGGTGTCTTGGGGCCCCCCCCCCCTATCTACGCCTGGGGTAAGACGCATCTATCGGTTATGTTAGGTATTCTTGGTAGAGTTGTCAAAATGGGTCAAGCCCGTCGGGCCGCCCGCCCTACCCCGCCTAAGGTAGGGGATTGAGTTAAGTATTTAGTAATCCGCCAAAGGGCGGTCTAAAAGCAACTAGCCCACTACGGGCATGGGCTTGGCGTGACGGGCCTGGCTGGCTAGCCCACCGTAAATTTAAAAAAAAATTAGATAAAATAGACAAAAAAAAATAATATAATTGATATTTTATATTTGTATCTCTTATAAAAGTGTATATAATATTTTTATAAAATATTTACTTGTTATCTATTAGTATATTTAATTCACTAAAATTAATAATATGAATAAAAAAATCATTTTTATTTTTATTTTTTTAATTTTTATGGGGGGCCCGCAACCCGCAGACCCAATGCGGGTTGGGTTGGCCGAGGTTTTCTTGGCCCGCCACCTCGGCGGTCCCAAATTTACTACCCCGCCCGTGCTATTTGGGTTTTGGTGGGCAGCGGGTCGGCCGCCCGCGCCCCGTTTAAACAGATCTAATTATAGGATTATTCTGAACTAAATGGATGAATTTGAGAGAAAAAAATCAATTATATTTCTCACACGAATAGATTTATAGGGAGATATACAAACTCACAAAAACTCTCAAAAACTCAATTAATCTCTCAATGATTGAATTTGATCACTCTCGAGGATCTCTCTACTCTGTGATATTTCACTTACAATGGATGATTATAATCAAGAATCAAGACCTATTTATAGATGGATGTGGGAGGGATATGTGGTTGAAGTTTCAACAATGGTGGACTTGTTGGGAAACTTCACACTTAGTTTTGTCAAACCTACCAACCATGTCTTCAAAGTTGGTGGTTTAGATGGAGAAGGATATGGAACTAATCAATTCTTCGGTTATACATCATCATAATGATTAAGATTTGTGACATATTTTGATTTCTACTACGATAAAAATTTAAAGTTGCATGATAAAAAAATCCGCAATAGATGACCGGTCGTTTTAGTTGTTTTGATACCAATCGACTAGTCAATTCGTTATAGATTATATGTGTAGCAATTGAGTCGTTTATTAATGTTATGTTGTGGATTGAATCGTTTATACAACAAGATTGAGCCATGTGATATCTCTCTTACAATGTTTCTTCTTTGAAGTGCGGGCATGAGTTCACCTTTTTTGGAGTTCTTTTGTATTTTTCGTGATGTGTGTACTTTACCATACAAATTATACAAATTTTGCACTTTACCCTATAAATCATTGATTGGTGGAATATTCTCCGAATATTCTAGGCATGTGCCCTCCAATTGAGGGCAAAATTGTCTTTATCTAAAATTCAAAGTGAAGTAGTTACGCTTTACCATCCGAACTTTGTTAAGAATTTCATTTTGTCATCCTGAACTTTGCGAATTTTCACTTTGTCATATCAATTAAATAAAGTTAAAACAATTATGTGTATATGCATTTATTTATCTTATTTAATACATAAAAATCACAAAAAAAAGTTTAAACCATATTCGAGCGAATCGAAATAGAAAATTTAACATATACCAAATTACTTTTATATTATATATATTCTCATATATATATATATATATATACTTTTTTATATAATAATTTATTTTTGCATATTGAAATTAAAAAAATACTAAATAGATATTGTAATTATGATTAAAATATTTGTTTTCTTTCTTTTTTTTTTTTTGCAAAATTTTGATTTACCGAAGTACCAAACGAAATACCCAAAAAAAGTATGATAAAAATTTGAGTCGAACTGATTATTTTGGTACAATATTCAACACGCGATGCATACAGAATTTTCTGTTCAATTATGGTTTTTGTTTGTTCACTAAATACCTATTGAGTTTAACCTCTCTTGTAAAAGTACGAGAGCATTGTAGTATAGTAATCGACCAAAGGTTTCTCACAAGAAAATTTAGCCAATCGTGAAATTATTTGAATTTATGAAAACCAAAAATAATTTTTAACACTATAATCAAGTTTTGAATATGCAATTATGAATTGAACTAAGAATTAAAAATGCATATCTAAAGCAACATTAAATTAGAAAATTGGGATAATATCAATATAAAGTTATTTAAACCTTATAACAATTTAAAGATGTCTAAACCACCAAAAACAAATCGATATCAGTGATATTTGTACCCACCTTATAAATCATAAATCTAAACCCTAAAATAATACCATTGATAGATTTTTTCTTTACGAATAAAAATTAAAAATAAAAATAAATAAATGTATATACACACACAATTTATTTAATTTCCATAAATTGGTATGGCAAGGTGAAAAATTGTGCAAAGTTCAGATGACAATGTGAAATTCTTAACAATGTTCAGATGGTAAAATGTAACTATTTATATTTGAATTTTAGGCAAATACAATTTTGCCCTCACAAGGAGGGCACATGCCGGAATATTAGGAGAATATTCCACCGGCAATGACTAATATAGGGCAAAGTGCATATGCTACGTGTACATTTGGTGTGTAGATAAATTATAAGTGTTCCAATTTATAAAAAAATGAAATACATAGACGACAAAAAACCAAGTATATATATGAGTGTAGCATCTAGATGATCGATCCGAAAAACAATAACTAAAAAAGGAAAAAAAAAATTGAGACAATATATGAAGTGCAAATTGGTCCACAAATATTCCCATTTGTCACAATTGTTTTTATTTATTTTCATTTTTAAATGTTTCCTAAATGAGAGGGGCAAGGTATATAAATGTATTTTGGGCTTGCTTTCTAATTTCTTGACAAAAGTAGTGACAAGCCAGGAGGCAACCCCGCCTCCCTCTTCGTTCATTTCTCTAACAAACTCTGAAACAGCAAAAAACACGAAAATTTCCACCCTCTGCCACTCACAGATCCGTACATCTCTCTCCCCATTCAATCCTCCTTCTCCATTACCCATGGTATTCTTCTCTCTTCAACAAGCTCCCCCATCGATCCAAATGAACCCTTCTTCCCACCATCGCCCCACCCTCGGCCTCAGCAGCCTCAGAAACACCATCGCCACTTTCTTCATCACCATCCTCCTCATCTATTCCCTCTACTCCTCCAAGCTCATCCTCAACAAAGGTGAAAACCCCAATTGCTCTCTCCCATCTCTGTCTTCCAAGGAAAATCTCGAAAGCGTGGGGTCCACTGGAGCCCTCCCCCCCCTCCTCCTCCACCGCCGCCAACAAAAACTCCTCCGATGGCGAATCGGACGACGGCGCGGTCAGATCTAGTCCTCCCGTGCCGGAAAAGGAAACCACGCAGATCAAACACGTGGTTTTCGGAATCGCGGCGTCGTCGAGTCTCTGGGATAAGAGGAAAGAGTACATCAAACTGTGGTGGAGGCCGGAGGAGACGAGAGGGGTCGTTTGGCTGGACGATAGCGTTAAAATCTCCGAAAAGGAGAACAAAAGTTTGCCGGAGATTCGAATTTCAGGGGACACGTCGAGTTTCGACTATACGAACAAACAGGGGAAGAGATCGGCGTTGAGGATTTCAGGGTTGTTTCGGAGACTCTGAGATTGGGGATGAAAGATGTGAGGTGGTTTGTGATGGGGGATGACGACACGATTTTCATTGTTGAGAATCTTCTGAGAGTGCTCTCGAAATACGACCACAATCAGTATTATTATATTGGGAGTTCGTCGGAGAGCCATATACAGAACATACTTTTCTCGTATACTATGGCGTACGGTGGAGGGGGTTTTGCGATAAGCTATCCGCTGGCGAAGGAGCTGGAGAAGATGCAGGATCGGTGCATTCAACGGTATCCGGCGTTGTATGGCAGCGATGATCGGATTCAAGCTTGCATGGCGGAGCTTGGAGTGCCTCTCACCAAGGAAACTGGTTTTCATCAGGTATATTTCCATGTTAAATAGGGGTGGCGATTCGGATCATTAGGTTGGGTACGTGTTTACTTACGGGTTGATTTCGGGTTATACGTAAAATACATAAAAAAAATGAGTTAAAATATAAAATAAATACGTTTTAGACAAATTAGTAATATCGTCGATGTGTGTTCGGGTTCGGGTTTCTCTCGGTGATTTCTGGTCGGGTTCGTGTTGGATTATCGTGTCATGGATTGCCACCCCTAAATTATTAAAGGGTAAATTACAAAAACTACCCTTTGAGGTTTAATCTAATTACAAAAAACTCCAGTTATTTTTTAGAATTAGGTGATTAGATTGAGTTTCAAGGGTGTTTTTGTAATTAACCTTATCAAATAATTAATTTTTCATAGATGATTGACTTGCATATTCTGCATCAGATTATAGCTAGAACAAGAAATGGCTTAACAGGGATGCAGTCATATAATATGCTGCATTGATTTTTATGAGTAATTCTTTTATTGGGAATGCATTCATTTTCCAGTAGGTGTTGTCAAGAATTGGATTAAATTAAACTGAGTATGATGTTTATTTTACACCCGCTAAGTGGATTGTATCAACTAAAAAAGAAAAGTGATTGTCAGCTTTTGGTCGAAAAAACAAAAAGTTTTAACGTTTTCAAATGCTAATTAACTTTTGCTTCTATTGCTTTAGATTTCTGATTCTTATTCACCAAAACACTCTCGTTGAACTTATTCAACTTTTAGCTTCTATTTGCAAATAATATCAACTTCTGATTCGACTAGTTTATGTTCTGCTACGATAAACCACTTAGTCTAAAAGCATCAGTTTTCACAAACACTCCCTAAGTCTCAAATCCTGTTTTGCAAAGTTAAGTGATGTTTTCTTGCTTGCAATGTGCAGTATGATGTGTATGGGAACCTATTAGGCCTTCTTGGAGCACACCCCGTCACTCCACTAGTCTCACTCCACCATCTCGACGTGGTGGATCCGATTTTCCCGGGCATCAGCAGAGTCGACGGTCTCAAGAGACTGTTCGACTCTGTGGAGCACGATTCAGCCAGCATCATTCAACAGTCGTTCTGCTACGACAAGAACAAGTACTGGTCGATTTCTCTGTCGTGGGGCTACGTGGTCCAGGTCATGCGCGGCGTCATCTCTCCAAGAGAGCTAGAAATGCCCACGAGAACATTTCTCAACTGGTATAAAAGAGCCGACTATACAGCCTACGCGTTCAACACTAGGCCTGTGGCGCGGCACCCCTGTCAGAAGCCGTTCTTGTTTTACTTGAGCTCGGTTAAGTATGATGAGAAGAGGAACCAGATAATAGGGGTTTACACTCGTCATAAAGAAGCTCATCCTTACTGCCGATGGAGAAGTAATTCGCCGGAAAAACTGAGCTCTGTCGTTGTCTTGAAAAGGTCGGATAGCAGCCGGTGGGAGAGGGTAAGTTCGAAATTTGTTTATGCCGATAACTTTATTTTCTTAAATACTGCATCTGTTTTCTGAAATGAGAAATGAAATCTTGACCTAAAACTTAGTGATGTTCACAATTCAGTAAACCAGTTGAACCGAACCGAAACCGTATGTACCGAAACCAAATTGAAAAATTCTGTTCAGTATTCGATTTTCAATTTGGTATCGGTTTTTTTTTCGTACCGAAGACAAATTATTATCTTTATATATTTATGATATATATTATGTATTATTTTACCTATTAAATTTTCAAAAATAGTTTCAATTGTTTTCAGGGAATTACAAAAAAAAAACAGAGATTTTTGAAAATTGCAAATAAACCCTTGAGGTTGACTCCGTCGTACATTTTTCCCTTTCATAAACAAAAAAATATTTCAAAACCCGTCTGATAGTTATAGAATTATTATAGTCACCCCTTTAAGTTTAAGATAGAAGCAAACTTCAGGGGCTCTTTTAGTAATTTTGAAACATCTCCGAGTTTTTTCATGTTGTTTTATTAAGTTGGTTTACTGAATTACCCCAAACAATGTTCGGTAAAAACAAACCAACCCGATTTTTCGGTTTACCTAAATTTCGATGCGGTTTTACCGAACGAATACTCATGCTAAAATCAGCACGTCGATTTTCAATTCCTCGCAACTAAGCGAATTCCATGTCCTGTATTGCAGGCACCTAGGAGGGACTGCTGTAGAGTATTGCCTTCAAGAAGGGAGTCAGTTATGTACTTATGGGTGGGTAATTGCAGAGCTGGTGAGATAAGTGAATTGTAGTTAGTTCAAGAATCTAGTTCACAATAATAAGAAGCAGTGAATTTTTCAGTTGTACTTTTTTGCTAGAATTAATTTGTAGTATTTATTTCTTTGTAAATGTAACACAGTGAGTCCTTTTAGTTTGTACTTACATTCAAATGTCTCAAAACATTCATGAAATCAAAAGTCACAGCAGCAGTGACAAGTTTTGTACTAGTATATTTTTACAAATCAGCAGTTTTGTTAGAAAGCTCACCATTTATGAGCTAATTCTGCTTGCAACACTATTAACTATACGTCTATACGGTTTATCGTTCCGTTGTTGCTCATTTAGCTATACCGTCATTGCCTACGACACGATCTGCATTTCAGAAATTGATGGATAAGGCGAAAAGTTTGATGACAACGGTGTGTTCTGCGTCATCACTCGGTAAGCAGCTGTAATTCTTCCATTCTTGATCTCCAAGTTCACTGTTTGGATCCCATCAAAAATAAAAAGAATAAAAAGTTCACTGTTTGGAAAGATAAAAAAGGTATGAATGAATATTAACCATACAAGTAACTTCGTTAACACAAACATGTATTATTTCCTTCTTTTTCCTTTTTCATTTTTTTTTGGTTGAAATCATATAATTAGACATGCAACTAAAGTAGCTGCTATAATCGGACAACCTAATTAGTAGAAATTTCTCTAACGAGTTATTTGTCGGAAGCTATAATTAAAATTCAATCCGAAGTTACTGATTTCTTCTGTAAATTCAGCCAAAATTAATGAAGCATTACAGTTTCAGTTGTACGTCATTAAAAAAATCAAATAAGAAAACAAGACCCTTTGTCTAGATATCTTGCTTACTTCACAAAGAAATACAAAAAAAAAAAAGCCCTAATATTTCCTCAATCTCTGACTAAACCCCAAAAAAAAAAAAAAAAGCACTCATTTTCAAGAAATTTCAAAAGGAACAACGAGAAACAAAGAATAATTGAATTATATTTGGTTTTCTTATTTTCTTGAAAAAAATAAAGATCGAAATCGTGCGGGATAAGAAAACCACCATAAGATGAAGAGGCAGAGAAACAGCAGAACAGGGATAAGATGAACCATCTTTTCCCGCAATCGAACCCTAAAATGTCCCTCTTGTACAGGGGAAGTTGGTCCGTTTTCCTTCTCGGTGAGAATATCGAAATCTGCGGTAGGTCTACGGCGTGGGAGGTGATCGCTTGTCTCGGCATTGTAGACAGAGAGAGAGATAATCTCAAAGAGAGAGAGATAATTTCAGAGAGAGAGAGAGAGAGAGAGAGAGAGAGAGAGAGAGAGAGAGAGAGAGAGAAAAAGACGTAATAAGAGTGTTGGAGAGGGTTAGTTGAAATGGGGCTTCTGGAATTTTGATTGTTCGTTAATAAGCTGATTGAGGCGGAAAAACTAGCTCTTACTCACGTGCTATGCACGTGTTTGCATGCTGCTGGCTGCTGCTTTACTTCTTCTTTAGTTCTTTTCTTTCTTTATTATTTATTATATATCACCATTAATACAAGTCTTGTGATAGAAGATGCAGATGTAGTGTAATCACAAGAAATTGTTAATGCCAAAACGTGAGCAATCAATGTGATAAAAAAGGCAAATATGAAAGTCGTACCAATTCGACTATCTCTAACCCAAATTTTTCCCTTAGCTTAACTATTTTTTATTTAAAAAACATATAATTTTTTTTTTAACAATATAAAAATTTTGAGCAGAGAAAAAAATTTAAATCTTTGGGTGCATGAACTAGGCCCTGGAGGATCCCCTGGATCCGCCATGGTGCTAAATACAATGGAACCTCGATAATTTAGTACTCAATTAATTAATAACTTCGTTTAAATATATGTGAGAATTCATATGGACCCAATGAAATATATGAATTAATTACATTTACGATTCATTTTTAATGTCAATATCATCTATGACGTTTTTTATTTGAAATCATAAAAATTAACAAATTCTAGTGTGATTTTCTCGTAACTCATTTCAGATCATCAATGCCTTAGGAGCTTCATCAATTAATCTATAAATTAAACGATTATTTAGATAGATTTTTTGCAGTTCCTAGGCAATCATTACCATTTTGAAATAGAAAATCCCATCCATTTATTTACAGAGGTTAAACATAAAAGGAAATTCTTTCCAACAAGAATCAAATTTGCATCTCCTGTTCCTTTATGGTGTTCAAATTTCTCATATACCAAATGAATGTCATGTTTGTAGCATTCGCCTAGGTGTATTGAAACAATTTTGGAATAGAAGATCCCAAATCAAACCCGGGACGAAGGATAGTCGACCTGCTTCATATTGCTCCAAAAACTATTACCAGATTCTGACCATTAAACAGATGTATATATATCATGTCATGTAATTGTGTCTAATTCAAAACCAAAAGTAAAAATCTGCCATTCAAAACCCAATTTATCAGATTCTGGTTTTGGTACTTACACAAGGACAATCATGACCCTGCAACAATTTCCTATCATTGTATTAAGCAACACCTTTATATAAACAGAACTACAGTAATTTTCAAATATCTCTGGGCCGGGGTTCTTTTGTGATTAGCTCAAACCTCAGGGGTCTTTTTGTAATTACCCCTGAACTATGGTACCTACATTGCCAGAGCAAACTTAAACTAGTCCTCTAACTTGGTCCGCTCGTTGTCTTTGCCCATACCACGTTTCTGTTCACCGTCTCTTTTAGATTTGGTATTAGGACAATGGTTCGGATCGATATTAGGATCGTATTTCTGGGAAGCAAGATAATTCAAGGCTGTAACGATATCAGCAATGAGCGGCCGCATGTTAGGTTGCTCTTGGGCGCACATTGCAGCGATTGCTAGAGCTTGGTACAAACCTCTCACGGGATATCGACCTTCCAGCGCTGGGTCGGCCATTTGGTGGAACTTTTTGCGGTCCTTGAATAACGGTCTGGCCTGCAAAAATAACCGTTGAAATTATGCACTTACGACTCATATGATGATGTTAATTGGGCTGTAGAACGAAATGTTTTCTTTATTGTTAGACGATTATAGGATGTAAAACGAATATTAGGCTCATAGAAAAAAACTTTATGGACATAATCAGATACAAGTTAACAAGTAAAAATTTCATCTCATCTATTTGGTTACCGGAGCACAAGCATCAGTTTTAGTCCGAGGCTGTACTACATCTTCCAAATTTAACACGCGGTAACTCCAAAAATCACATGATCGAAAGCTAAGCTCCTGATCATCTAAGGTATTTGGTTTTCGTTTCAGCAAATAAACACATAGGCATGTTATACACTCTAACCAGCTCGCTATAGATACATGTACATATGAAAAAGGAAGATAGCAAGGAAAACAGAAAGGGTTAATTACTTAATTACAAAAAAATACCCTTGAGGTTCAATCTAATTACAAACGAAAACCAGCTATCTTTCAAAATTACAAATACCCCATTGATAATTGTTTCTATTTTGCAAATTACTCCTCAAGAGAGGATATTTGTTAAGCAAATACAAACCTGAAGGGGGTACTTGTAATTTTGAAAAATAACTGGATTAATTTGTATATTGTAATTAGGCTATACCTCAGGGGTTGTTTTGTAATTTACCAAAAAAATCAAGTTGCTCAATAAGAAAGTAACAAAATATAGCAATGCAACATTGAACAATTCCTATGACCCACTGTCAGATCAGCTATGCATGCTACACTACTGGAGCCATTTTTGGATGGCCATAACTGGAAAAGGTCATTCTTAAGTTGGAACATGGAACTTTCAAGAACAACCTCTATGCTAAGAAAGGAATCTTTATCTGGCGCTTAAATATTACAGCTAGCCCCTTAATTTTTACCATTGAATCAAACCTCGGGGTGTTTTTTTTGTAATTTTGAAAGTTAGTTGGGTTTTTTTGTAATTAGGCCAAACCTCGAGGGTACTTTTTGTAACTAACCCTAAAGATTGAAAAATTTTCAGATGCTTACCCACGCAACGAGATTTATCTCCGAACCAGTTCTTCTATTGTCGATGGCTCTCCTGCCCGTGATGATCTCTAAAAGAACAACACCAAAACTATAGATATCCGACTTGAACGTAAGTTGGCCAGTCATTGCATAATCCGGCGCACAATATCCGTACGTTCCCATCACTCGGTCGAAACATGGGTCTCATCTCCAGAAGGACCCACTTTAGCTAAACCAAAATCAGATAGTTTGGTATGATATCCCTCCCCAAGCAAAATGTTGGAACACTTCAAATCACGGTATATGATCGGTTTTGACATCTGGTCGTGCAAATACTCTAGCCCTCGCGCTGCACCAGCTGCTATCTGCATCCTCGTGTTCCAATCCAGCGTTTTTCTATTGGGCCGAGGGTCTGTACTGACAAAATAAAGCAAGTAAATACGCTAAGGTGATTATCGGATAAGATAGAAAACTCATTTCCATTTCACTAGAGAGAGTTTTTCACCCAAAATGTGATTGCCTACAAATGTACAGAACAAAAAACTTGTCACCTGCCGACAATGACATACCATATAAATGGTCCTCCAAAGAACCTAACGACATGTACTCGTAGACCAACAGCCTCTGATCTCCCTCAGCACAATAACCGATTAATTTAACGAGATTAGGGTGTTTAGCCATATTTAATGTTAAAACTTCAATCAAGAATTCCCTAACCCCTTGACATCCATTGTGATCGAGTTGCTTGACAGCCACAATCTGCACGATACCAATAAGAAGCATTCATATATTTCCACCAAAAACAGACATTGAACGACAGATAAAATCAATTGATTCGCAACAAAACAAAGATAAATCGATAAAACTAACCTCACCAGTATCTGGTAATTGACCTTTATAAACTTTTCCAAAACCTCCTGCACCGAGAAAATTTTCTGGCTTAAAATTCTGAGTTGCATCGACTAATTCGATAAATTTAAAGGTCCGTGCATCTCCATCACAAGGAACCTTATCAGCATCTGATTGCCTTGAGGCAACCTCGGCAGCCGATTGATTTACAACAACATGGTCCTCCTTCACAAATTTAGGTGGACTAACCTTCAGAGTATCTAAACAACATAAGCAAAAGGAAATTATTAGAAAATAAATATATGAAAATGATTTCACATTTAAACAACAAACAGAAAGGGCATAGAATTCAATTGACAAAACCATTAACACACATTCCCACAGGCACATAAATTCAGTCTTCCTAAACATGTGCTTCCCACAGGCATATAATTGCATAATCAACGAAAATTCAAGAATTCTACTTTGGATGCAACAAAGCTAAACATGCACATGTGCGTTTCACACACACACACACTGAGTGGAAACACTTAAAGAAAACAGGGGTGTTAGAAAAGCCATGAGAAACAAAATCGCAAATTCGTAAAACCCATTTATTGCTATTTGTTCACCTAAAATCATGAAACAAAATCAACAAAAAGGGTAAACCAAGAAAAATGGCACCAATGAACATGCAAATCAAGAACCAAGAAAATAAAACCCTTACCAATCCATAACCCCAAAAAGGGGCAAAACAGCGTTTCTTAAACACGCTCAAAATTCCAAAATGCACAGAAAAAATAATAATAATAACAATCCTCTTCTAAAACCATAATTTTAATTTTAAAATTAAAAAACAATTAAACGGAGCCGTTTCAGTTAAACATGCTTGATCGTATATACCTGCTTGGGTTTTTTCACGATCATCTCTTCTATTCCGATTATCAGAGCTGTTATTTTTTCTCTTTCTCTCTTGTTTCTTGCTACTTGACGATTCTCCAGAACAGGGGAAACACCCCATGTCTCCCCCTCTCTCTCTGACTGTCTCTATCTCTCTCTAAATATATTATCCTGTATCTCTTTCTTGCTTTCTCAACAACAATCAAAAAATAGATCCAATAACACAGAATGGGAATAGAGTATTTCTAGAGAGAGAAAACAGAGGATTGCACAGTATGCACTTCCTCTTCCTTTCTTCTTTTCGACTTTCACAGTAAAGACTTAGCTAATATATTATATATATATATATAATTTTTTTACTGGTGTAATTTGCTGTAAACCATGTACATGTATAATTTAACAGATCACCCAATCATTGACGACCATCTCACCGACGTCACTCTATTTAATGACGTGTATGTATCTTACTGGTTTTTTTGCGTGTTTTTAACTGAGATGTATTGCACTAGAAAACTTCTCTTCTTTTAAAACGGTGACACTACTCTCACATGGCTGTTACCTCACAGACGAATTATACACCGTTGGATCTAAAAGTGAGGTGACGCTGACCAACACGCTTCCGTTGGGATGAGTAACTGAATGGGCCGTTATTAATTTGGTGGGGAACGTCCTAGCGTAGGCTCGTAGGAAAAGCGTTGACATTTTTAAATCGTCCAATAGATTAATTACACGTGTCTGGGTGAATATATCGATACACGGCTATGTAATTACTGCGCAGTTAATTTGGGCAACGGGAGGATTTTCAGAAAATTTGGTGAAACTAAAAGAAGAATGTTGCCTAATTTCATGCGTAGCATCTTGTGTTTATTAAATCTTCCTTCTATATTTTTTAGGAATATTTCCATAATACTATCGTTTGAAATCTAGTGTTTGTATTTAGATATATATACCATTAAATGTGAGTAGAATTAACTTAACAATTAAGAAATTAATAATATTAAATTTAGAAGAAAAATTACAACAACAAACTAAGCCTTAATCTCATTACGTGGGGTGGCTTTTATACGGATCATATTGCACCATCGTTTTTTGTCACAAAGCCATATTTTCATTTATTTCTGGTATAACATATCTTGTTTAATAGCCTTCTTTCCAAGTCTTTTTAGCTCTACCTCTACTTCTTTTGATTTGTGTGAGTGATTCTCTACCTTCTAAGCGTCGCACGGGTGCATCTAAAGGTCTCCTATAAACATGTCCAAACCATCTTAATCGTGTTTCTCTAATTTTCTCATCTATTGGTGTTACTTCTCACTTTGTTTCTAATGTGTTCATTTCTTATTCTATCTAATCTAGTGTGTCCACACATCCATCTTAAAGATTCTTATCTCTCGCTTACTGGGGTGTTCAATTAACCGATTTTTTTCAGAATAGCAACCGAATCAATTCGGTTAATTCTGGTCGATAACCTAATTATTTCGGTTCGGTGAATGGTTAAAGGTTTTGAAGAATTTCGGTTATTGGTTAGTTCGGTTCGAAAATTCAAATTAACCGAATTAACCAATTTAACCGAAATATTATATTAAACATATATTTTATATATAATTATATTTATATATCATATATATTTATTTATTTATATCATTTAATATATATAAAAATTATATTTTTTATTTATAAGAAAATTCTGTGAATTATATTTATTTATTTATATTTTATATTATATATACAACATATATTTTTGTATTTTAAAGAAATTTCGGTTAATTAGGTTAATTGACCGAATTAACCGAAATATAATTTGATTCGGTTAATTCGGTAAATATAATTTTGGTTCGGTTAATGGTTTTAACTTTTAGTAAATTCGGTTAATTCGGTTTTCAATATTTCGGTTAATGGTTAACCGAATTAATCTGAACGAATTTCTATCTGCTACCCTCATTTTTTGTTCGTGTTCATATTTAGTCGCCCAACATTCTCGCCATAAAGCATTGCGGACCTTATGGCCATTTTATAAAATTTTCCTTTCAATTTTAATGGTATTTTTACGGTCACAAAGGATAGAAGATGCACTCATCCATTTATTCCAACCCGCCTTTAGATCCTATGCGTGACATCTTTATTGATTTCTCCGTTCTCTTCAATTATAGATCTTAAGTATTTAAAACTCTTTGTTATACTCACTTCATGTCCATCAATTTTAACCTTCGTCTCATTGTTCTGTTGTTTTTACTAAAGTGGCATTCCATGTATTCTGTTTTAGCCTCTACTTATAGTAAAACAACTAATTAGATGATACCCAAGTGGTATAATTAGAGGTGGCAAAATTGATCGCCTCGGTTGGGGTCGGCCGGGTCATAGTTTTCCAGGCCGACTTTTTGGCCCATCCCGATTAGCCCATGGGTCGGGCTTGGTCCGACTTTTAGCCCTACCAAAAATATTTGTACATGAATTTCATATTCGGGATGGGCCAAATCTTACCACGGCCACCAATTTTGGGTTGGCTCGATCCGATTAGAAAAATTCAAAAACCGATTGGGTTGGGATGGCCCGTCCCCATTGCCACTTCTAGGTACAACCCAACTCTCTTGTAATTGTGATTGTGTCCCATTTATTTTATTTTTCAAATAAAATACATGCACGCGTCTTAATGGAACACTTGGGGCAATTGTACCAATTTGGGCAACTATCTCATTACCCAAAACGTTTAAAATAAAAGATAGAGTTGATATATTTATATTCAAACAACTAAATGAAATTTGTTTTCTCGAGCAATTAAATAAAGTTTGTTTTCTTTATATTTTATTTTCTTTTTTTGGTGCGAAAATAATTTTTCAGCGTTTTACAAAAAAAAAAAATGGCATTTTTTATTTTTGGGCTTTAATTTACAAAAAGAAGTTGAATAGTTGAAACAATGAGATACAAAATTTAAATTGATTTAGCCCTGAAAATTATTATTTATATCTAGGTTTCTAGTATTTATGAATTTTCAGTAATTGATAAGACAAATTAAGTGATAGTTAAAGCATAAAATAAAACTAAATCCCATAAATAAACATTGTTATATTCAGGAAAGTACAATTATGTTTTTGGCAAACTGGATGCAATATTATTAATGTTTGTACTGAAATCACAAGAAAAATTAAAAAGAAAAAGAATTATGTCCTTTCTAGTACAATAGATAGATGATAGTTTAGGAGTAAACACACATTCATATGGCAAGTAGACAATGGCGTAGCGGGAAAATTTACTGGGGTGGGCGATACACGAAATCGGGGTAGACCGGATAAAAAATTAATAGAAAAACCATATAAATTTTAACTAATTTTTTTTTTTTTTAAAAAATTTACCTTATAATTTTTTAAAAAAAAAAAAATGGGGGGCCCGGTTGCCCCCCTCCTTCCGCTTGATGCAAGTAGATCTTTTAATTGAGTAGCTATCCAAGTGAGTTCTATACCCTTGATCAACACACACCCATCAACACACACCCATCCACACGTGGGTGTGTGTTGATCCAAAGAAGATAACTCACTTGGATAGCTACCGAAGTTGGATAAAGATCGACTAATCCCATTCATATGGTATCAAACCTGGGGTAATCATCCATATCAATTTAGTGATATGAATTTCTATTGTCAAGAAGGTTCTAGAAAGTTCTTATTCACATGCAGTTTCCTTCTTTAATTTTGGAAAATTGTCTTTAAAGCGGAGATACTTTACACTATGAAGGACATTATAAGTTTTTCACATATTGAATTAGGATGGTTATTATAAGATTGTTTGCAAACTCTTAAAAAAATTATCAATTTATATCTTGAAAAATCAGTTTAAGTTTTCTAGGTAGAAGCTGAAAATTATTTTTCCAATAAAACTAGGATGGTTACTATGATAACATCCTTTCGAGCGATATCATTTTAACTATAAACTCACGGTATCTTCACCTTCATTATTATTTGTACCATTAGTTTTATGTTTTACCACTATCGTTATCCTTACTTCAAAATAATGAAGTTTTAGCTAAAAAGCTATAAAAATCAACTCTATCCTTTTGTTTAAAATTCTATCACGTGAGGGAGACAAAAGAATTTTATAATAAAGATGGCTAAAAAAAGTGTAATTATTGGAAATTTATTGGGTACCAAATCTGCCCATGAATGAAACACATAATCATTAAGCCATTATTGCGCAACAACTTATCTTAATATTATTTAACCATTATATATATTCTTATGACATGTGCAATAATAATGCTATTCTTTTTTTGAAAGAAATGTAGGTAATCCTAGTTTAATCACATTTTGTCGAACTGAAATTAATCTGATGGGGATTTACCCCCAATATTATAGTTTTACCTTAATATTCAAATTAAAACTCAAAAAAATTATGGGTTCGTATTTTTTATGTCGATTGAAATCCGATTTAACCTAAATTTTGGTTCAACCTGAAAACTCTACCTACCATGGATCATATGTGAATGTGATGTGTGGGTTGTGACTTGTGATCATATTTGAAATTAAATTCGTAGTAAATTTATTGATTTTTAAAAAAATAATATCATAATACAATGAAATTGAAGCCTTAAAGTCTTATTTCAGATTATTTTTGAGTCATTGTGATGGTTTCAAATTGATTAATTTTATATGGATAACTACTTCTAAGATTTAGTTTAAGAGGAGGTCTCTTGTGAGACCGTCTCACGAATCTAGATCCGTGAGACGGAGCCCCATATACCAAACCCGCAACTAATTACCCAACCATTGAAAAATCCATTTGCTCAACCTAATCCTGCTGAAAAAAAAGGCCCAAAAGCCCAACCTAGAATTGAAGTCGTAAATAAAGAAAACCCCAACTCTGCGATCTCTCACCCTCAGCGCGACGCACCACCACCACCATGGGATATCAATCCACCACACTATTGTCGGCAGTTACTCTTCCATCGTGTCTTCGCGTACGCGGTAGGTGTATTAAAAATTGTGTGTTTTCT
The DNA here is from genome assembly GCA_016081115.2 of Rehmannia glutinosa. NCBI lineage: Eukaryota > Viridiplantae > Streptophyta > Magnoliopsida > Lamiales > Orobanchaceae > Rehmannia > Rehmannia glutinosa. The sequence goes on along the minus strand of JABTTQ020000014.1, from coordinate 82,137 downwards.
TCTCCTTTCCAACTGTGAATAAAAAGTTCTTTGAGTTGAATTTTTGAAATTGTACCAAGTTTTTGGATTTGCGTTTTTGAAATTGCATCTAAATGATATTACATACATTTTGCAGATTGCATCTTCAACTTTACCTTCATCTCTAATGAATTTTTCCAGTGTCCTGTGTAACTGTTGTTGATGATGAAAAATGAACAATGTTAAAGGGCAGGGCAATGAAAGTATGATTTCTTCCATAAAAAGTATTAGTTTTCTAACTAAAAGTATCACTTTTCAGCATCTTTTTTTTTTTGTATATTTTCTGACTTAGTTATGTGTGTGTTGTAGATGTTGTCACAATTATTGACCTGCTCATAAAAATGATGAAATCAATATTGTCGCACAGAATGGAAGTGATGCAATGCTTCAAGGGGAGAAAACAGGGGATCAAATGCCATTTAAAAAAAAAGAGAAGAAATAGTGATACGACAAACTCATATCCATCGAAGGAGTTTTAGTAATTGTTTTTGTATAAAAAAATATGATAGTATGATACTATTGTTACATTGATTGTTTTAGTATTAAATTCTTTAGTTTCAATGTTTTAATCTCATTTTATTTTAATACATTTGTAATGAGAAAATCGATACTTAAACCCAAAAGCCGAATACTTTTTGAACAAAACGTGATACTTTAATAAGGTGATACTTTTGCAATTTTATGTTCTTTTCACAAATTATTTATAACAAAAGTGATACTTTTAATTCAAAAAATCGATACCTTTTCAACAAAAATGATACTTTAATCAGATAATACTTCAGCAATTTTATGTTATTACTTTTGTAAATCTTTTCAAACAAAAAGTGATACTTTTAAACTCAAAAACCGATACTTTTTGAACAAAAGTGATACTTTAACAAAAGTGATAGTTCTGCAATTTTATGTTCTTTCGTAATCATTTGCAACAAAAAAGTGATACTTTTAATCAAAAAATCGATACTTTTTGAACAAAAATTGATACTTTTCAATTAATGGTTCTCTTTATATCCATCATTTAGTTTTTCGTTTTTATTTTTCACAATATGTACTTTGTATTATGTTTTTGCAATTACACTCGCCTATTTTTGCAATTACCGGTTTATGTATTATAATAGATAGCCTATATAAAATTTGAATACATACACTAAAATATACTACTTGGAATACTAGTCAATGTTTGCAATGTAACATACATAATTTCACCCCATCATCAAATTATACCATTTGCAACACTAGTCAATACTTGCAATTCTAATCAGTACAAAAACCAATAATCAAATACACAAAAATAAAGTAGGTTTCTCCAATTTGTCTGACATCCTCCAAAGAACACTTTACATCCATCAATTCGCTAGTTCATTACAAATTGAAGTCCATAATTCGTGATTTGCACTTTCATTTCATTGAAATGGCTAAGAATAATTCTTGCATAGTAAGAAGCCCTTAATTTGTGTCCTGCACCGGCCTTCAATGAAAACAAAATAAAATTAAGATAAGTAAATATTTTTCTACAATTCAATTATATATATATATATATATATATATATATATATTTATAAAGAGATTCATACCTTACGCAATTGGATCTGAGTACACATACTCCTTGATACTTTTAAAGTGAAACCTGATACTTTTAACATGAAAATTGATACTTTTATTATGAAAAGTGATACTTTTATATGAAGTACTTATCAGAAACAAATTAACGAGAAATTAATACTTTTTAAGTAAAAATAGATACTTTTAACATGAAAACTGATACTTTTATTGTGAAAAATAATACTTTTAACATAAAGATTGATACTTTGAAAATGTAAAGTGATACTTTTACAACAACCACAAAACAATTAACAACAGCAACATGACACTTTGCATCAAAAGTAAAAATAACCGAGACACATTCATTACAACAAATAAAACTCAACTTCAACAAATCAAAACCCTAATATTCAATTCAAATAGAATACATGCTCAAATTAAAATCCTAACAAAATACATGCTCAAAATTTTAAGCAAAATCATAAAAAAAGCTTTCGAAAAATACAAAAATGAAAGAAAATCGAAGAGAGGTAGAGAAACGAAAGAAAAATACTATAATCGAAGATAAAAAGTACCTGAGATTGGTCGTCGAACACCAAACTTTGAAGAACTGCAGAAAAACTGAAGAAGAAACTTTGCAATTGAAAAAATCGAAAGAAAAACAGATGAAATCGCAAGGAGAATATGAAGAGAATCGCAGAAAAATCGGAAAGAAAAAAGGAAAAAAACTGAACAGAGAAGAGAGAGAGAGAGAAGAGAAAAGAGAGAAAAACTAGGAAAAAAGAATCAGCATATATGGGTATAATTTCAACGGATCCGGGTATTTGGGACTCCGTCTCACGGATCTAGATCCGTGAGACGGTCTCACATAAGTTTTTGTGTTAGTTTAATTACGAAAAAATATAGTTATCATAAAAGTTATTAATGCACCTTATATTACAAACACGAAGTTCGTATTTAATTTGCTTATCAAATAACCCTCATAGAGGGTGCATTTACAAAATAGAAATAAGTATCAATGGGTTGTTTGTAATTTACTAATTTTGAAGACAAATAGAGGAGGATTTTTGTAATTAGATTGAACCTTAAGGGTGTCTTTTATAATTAATCTTTTTAATGGAGTCATCATCTCGAACTCGGTTTCACAAATCATATCTTCACACCCAAATTCTTCTATCTTGGTACAACCTAAAGACCCACGAGGATTGTTAGATTTGAATGTAATGGTTTATTTGAATAATCTCATGACAATGCAATGAATTTGGATATGAACTCTTGATACAATGAATTTTAAATCATTAAACTCTTATTGTAATCTACATTTTGAGTCATTTTTTGGTGGATTTCAAATTTATTTTATATTGAATCGTCTCAAATCATTCTTTCATATTCGGTTCGATTTCATGTTTAAACTTTGTGTTCCACTTCTTATCCATTTATTCGAAAGAATGGCATGTGGCACTAAGATGAACATGAGTGGTTGGTTGTTTAAAACTTAAAAATATTTACATTTTTCATTCATCCCGAATAAATGGAGCGGGAAATGGAACACGCTTAGAACATGAAATTTGAACTCTTTATATTCTCCTCCTAAATCCAAGTTGTTGTAGAAATTAGAGGGAAAAATCAAATGTGTTTTATTCATCTTAGCTCAAAGTACAAGATAACCAACTCCTTTTATAGAACAGGAAATAAGAAAACCGCTAAGTTGCTATAAGAAACAAAAACGTGTTTTAACTAACTCTAACAAGTAAAGGTCTTTGAATAAGGAAAGAATCGATACTCGGTAATACTCCAATCGATACTCCAACATCCCCCTCAGTTGGGAGGCTATGAAGATCCTTCATTCCCAACTTGGCAATGAGATCAAGAAACCGAATTTTACCCAAAGACTTTGTAAAGATATATGCCACCAAGAAGAGTAGAGGACACCTTTTGTGGGATGATAAAACCCGACCTTAAACTCGATTTCGAACGATGTGGCAATCGATTTCCAGTGCTTGGTGCGCTCATGAAAGACGGGATTGACAACAATGTGAAGAGCATCCTGGTTATCACACCAAAGAGTGATAGGAGTAGGAATCTCAAGACCAAAATCAAGAGCAAGATGGGCAAGCCACTGCAAGTCACAAACCGTGGTGCTAAGGGCACGATACTCGGCTTCGGATGACTTGGAGACCGTGGATTGTTTCTTAGCCTTCCAAGAAATCGGTGAGGATCCCAGGAAAACACAAAAACCTGAGAGATTTTCGAGTGTCGTGGCACGAAGCTAATCCGCATCACTACAGGCCATGAGGTGGAGTCACCCATAGCGAGTAAAAAGACCCTTAGAAGGGCAACCTTCAAATATCTAAGCTCATACGAGCAACCTCCCAATGAGAGCTATAAGGATCATTTACAAATTGGTAAATTTGTTGGACACAATAGGTGATGTCGGCCCATGTAAGATTCAAATAAAGCGGCCAACCAATCTCCTATATTGATCGGGATTCTCAATGGTGTACCCTCCTTTCCACACAACTTGAGTCCCACTGTGGAAAAGGCAAATAAGCGTGCCTGCAATCGGTGAGTCGATGATCATGTAAAATATCCAAAATGTATTTCCTCTGGTTAAGATAAACACCATCGATGCCTCTAGCAATCTCAAGCCCAAGAAAATACTTGGCTTGTCCCAAGTCTTTAATAGTGAATTTACTGATCCAAGTAGAGTTTCAATGCAAGAATCTCTTCAAATATTGAGCCGTGATGAGTAAATCATCAACATAAATGAGTAGAGCCAAGTAAGAGGAATCAATTTTTCTAATAAACACACAATGATCATTCTGAGATTGAACCATACCAAATTCCACCAATTTGCTTTGCACAATTCTACATTCCATTGCCTCGATGCTGTTTAAGCCCATACAAACTCCTTTTCAAACAACAAACCCTGCCCTCTACCGAGCCTTGGAATAACCATCCTGGGGTAACATATAAATTTCCTCATCAAGGAAGCCATGGAGGAAAGCATTATTTATGTCTAATCACCGCAAATCCCAACCTTTCAAAATCGCAAATCGCAATAAACATCCGCATCGTCACCATCTTAGCAACAAAGAGAGAAACTATCCAAATAATCCAAACCATAGATTTGATGATACCCTTTGGCCACAAGCCTGGCCTTGTATCTATCTATTGAACCATCGAGGATGAAGCTTCACCTTGTATACCCATTTGCTTCCAATTGCTTTCTTACCAACGGCAAAGAAGTGAGCTCCCAGGTTTGATTGGATTCAAGAGCATCCAACTCTTTATTCATAGCATCTATCCGGTTGGAATTCTTACAAGCCTCACTTGTAAGTCCTGGGCTCTTGTATCCCGAAAATATTATCCAAAAAGGCCACATATTCATCGAGAGATTTTTGGAGACACATAATGAGGAAAAGTAGGCACGGGATAGTGATCACTGCGGGGGATCGATGGAAGTGTTGTTAGTCCAAGTGGCTACGATAATCTAGAGGAGGTGAATAGATTATGCCGATTTTTCGCAAATCACCCTCTTTTTCGAATCAACAAGTAAATGACAAGAATGTAAATGCGGAAATTAAACAACACTCGTTGATTTAAAGAGGTTCAACCCACCTAGGGCCTAATCCTCTACCACCCCAAAGATCTCCTGGGATGGATTTCAAAAAGAAAAAGATTTTATTAATTACCACAATTAATACAACACCTTGAGGATCACCACAATCCTCTTACAACACCTTCAAGGAGATTACCACAATCTTCCTTCACCACCTTTGAAGAGTACCACACTCTTCAAACACCTATCACCTAAATCACCCAAGTGTATTCTTACCACAAGAATACTCACAAGGATGTCTTGTGTTGAATGATGGACAAAATTCAAGATTACAACTCTATGAAACCAATACAAAGATTGAGTGCAAGTGTAATCAAGAATCAAAAAGCCTAGACCTCAAAGATGTGCAAGTGAAAGTACTTAAAGGCTATTACAACAAGAATGTAAAAATGAAAGCTTGAACAATTTGCGTGATTTCTTGTTGTGTATTTTGCTTGTATGTGTTGTGTATTGTGTCTTCAATTCATCCTCTATTTATAGGGAAGCTTCACCAACATAGGCTCCCAACATAGGCTCCTCTATCTTCACTTTTGTCTACAAAAAGAAGATCACAAGATGTAGAAATATTGTACAAAATTGAAAAGCAAATCTTGTACATCACAGATTACAACGGTTGGAATTTTCTTTGTCAAAAAAATAACATAGGGCGACCGGTTGCCCTGTTGAAGATTTCGACCGTTTGAAAAAAATAGTGCGATCCGGTAGGGTTTGCGGGGTGCGACCGGTCGAGGTGGGGTGCGGCCCGGTCGCCCTGGGTGCGACCGGTCGACCTCACCTTGATCGGTCCCCTCCCTCTTTTTCAAGACCTGTAAGTTCTGTTTCGTGTTTCTTATCTTTGGTGCAGTCGACCACTTTGGGCGACCTGGTCGACCCCTTTTAAATGTTGTCCGATTTTTTCAAAAATAAACTTCAAGAAATACTCCAAAAAATTAGTAAAAACATTTTAAATCATTTGGGAGTATTTAGACAACATTTATAAACATAATTTTGGTGTAAAGACCAATTTAAACAAAACCATCAAAAGTGATGTCCAATTTTTATCAAATTAAAAACTCTAAGAAATACTCCAAAAATTAGTAAACACATTTTAAATCATTTAGGAGTATTTGGACAACATATAAAAACATTGTTTTGGTATAAAATCTTATTAAAATAAAATCATCAAAATCTTGATAAAAACATTTATCTAACAAGTGTGGCACCGTGAGGAGGCACATGGTTAGAGCAAACATTGCTTTGACATAATCTTTCATCCGGCATGGTGGATGAGTGCATGCAGGAACTTCTTCTTACAAAGGAGTAGGAAAAGAGGAAGGAACAATAGTAAAATGTTGTGAAATGGAGGCGGGAGAATCTTTCTCAAGGGTGGAGATTATGGGAAGAGGTGTAGAAGGTGTAGGATCTGTGATAGCAAGAAAAGGAAAAGAATGCTCAAAAAGCGAACATCCCCGGAAAGAAGAAATCGATGAGTGTCAAGGTTATACAACCTAAATCCCTTAACTCCTTGATGATAACCCATAAACACACACTTGTGTGCTCTAGTGTCAAACTTATGCTTGTGAGGGCTGGTGTTTGTGGCATAAGCTAAACATCCAAAAGATTTCAAAGAGGTATACTCGGTGTCTTCCCATATAACAACTCATAAGAGATCCCACCCCAAAAGTGCACTAGGCGAAATTGCTCACCACAAATGTAGCATGCATCAAGGCATAAATCCAAAATCTAGCCGGCATTCCCGACCAAACATCAAGGCTCTCCCAAGATTAAGTAATGTCCTGTCTTCCTCTCCACAAATCCATTCTGTTTGTGGTGTATAAACACAACTTCTCTGATGTAGTATACCCAAAGAATGAAACAGATGTTGTATATGGTGATTCACAAACTCCCCACCATTGTCACTCCTCACAACCTTCACCTTCCTCTTAAACCGTGTGTGCACCATATGAAAGAAACCTTCTAGTGTGTGAGCAACTTGACTTTTATGTGCCGAAAGTATGTCCAAGTAGCTCTAGAGCAATCATCAATCACAGTGAGCATATAAGGAGTGTGAGAAGCACCAAGTATGCACAAAAGGACCCCATACATCCACATGTATCAAACCAAAACACTCATCGGATCTAGAATTACTTAAAGGAAATGATAAGCGAGGTTGTTTTGATTTATGGCAAATTTCACATTTATTAAGAAGTGCCTTAGCATCGATTACAATAAGGCTTCAAACTATGGATGTGTTCCAATACGAGAGATGGAAGCATGACTCAACTTGATATGCCAGTCCATCGAGGACATTATTACAATATTCAAGAGAAAAGAAATTAACGGATGACGGTGAGTAGGAAAGAATGTGAACTTGAGATTAGATGATTCATCAATCGAGCAACATATAAAAGATTATATGAGAAAGAAGGCACAAGTAACACATCATGAAGAATCGATATCTGTGAGTTTTGCTTGTCTGTATAAGACACTTGTTTAGTGGAACCATCCAAAGAGGTAAATGGTGGTTTGAGTAGTATTTGGATGCAAGTTAGTAAGTATTTGTTCATTGTAGCACACGTGCTTACTTGCTCCGATCAATGATCCAACTATTCATGTTACTCCCTCAAAGGTAGATAAAGCACAATAAGTGTCATGTGTTGGATCCTTACCATAATCCACGAAGTGAGCATAGTTTAGGTTGACACCACTGCTCCCGATGTATCTCCAACCACTCATTAGCCATATACTTGGGTATCTCCTGCCGTATTATGGATGCCATATCCCTTGTGGATGCATATCTGTCTTTTTGGTATGTAAATTACTTGTGGACATCATCTCGATTTTCTCATTATCAACGTCCACCAAATTTGATGTACCACGGCTTCTTTGTTCCTTCCGATGTTTTAAACCATCGAGATATCCATGGAGCTTGAAACATTCGGACATCTCATGACCTGGTGCTCGACAATGTTCACAAGTTAGCTTGGCTTTCTCTTCTTTAGTCCATCCGAATCCTCTTCCCCGAGATTGCCGAGTTAGTATTGGTGTTACTTGTGTTGTTCCATCTAGAACTGTCCCCTTCCAATAGTTGTGTTTTTAGCAAGCAAAGCTCGCTCCATCCAATCCTTCTATGGAATTGACATTGACACTCCTCTGTCTCTCTACTCTTTGAACCATTGAGTATGCTTTGTTAACCATCGGCAATGGATCCATTATTAAGATTTGACTCCTAATATGATCATAGGAGTCATTTAACCCCATCAAAAACTGATTTAATTTTGTAATATTATCCGCATCGCCAGCACTCTGTTATTTCCACAAGTGCAATTAATAGCGGTGCCGGACTACTATACTCGTCCCAAAGTCTCTTCAACTTCGTGAAGTAAACCACAAATGAAATAACACCTTGAGTCAAATTCACAATATCTTTCTCAGAGGCGATATAAGATCGTTCCATTGCACTCTCCGAATCGTTTGTGCAATGTCCTCCCAAAGTTCGTGTGCGGAATTATCATACGAAAAACATCTACTATATCCTTAGCAATAGTGTTTAAAATCCAACTAGTAACCATCAAATCAACACGCCCCATTGTTCATATTCAATCGGCCTTGGGTGCGAGATGCTCCCATTCACAAATCCTATCTTCGTCTTCGCACCGAGCGCAATGCTCATAGATCTACTCCATGACAAGTAATTGTTACCTATGAGTGAGTTGAAACGAGCAAGAACCCGGGATGATCGGATCCATGAAGGCGATAAGGATCCTCCTCCTTCACTTTGTCGTTTGATTCGCAATTTGAATCGCATCATGTTGATAGCGTCCAGCTCTAGCAATCACATTGTTCCAAGCTCCTCTTCGATTATTCATTGAGATTCGAACCTATAGCTCTGGATACCATGTGTAGAAATTAGAGGGAAAAATCTGAAATGTGTTCTATTCATCTTAGCTCAAACAGTACAGTTGCAGCTCCTTTTATAGAACAGGAAATAAGAAAACCGCTAAGTTGCTATAAGAAATAAAAACGTGTTTTAACTATCTAACAAGTAAAGGTGCCGAATAAGGAAAGAACCGATACTCGAGCTAATACTCCAACATACTCCAACTGATACTCAAACAGTTGTTATTTAAAATGAAACCTAAGCAACCTCATGTCTCTTTTTCAAAGTGAGCTTTCACACATTTATTTGATTACAACTAATCAAATTAGAACCCCAAATCGAAATCTATTTAACCCCATTTTTCTCATATATAGTTCTAACCTAATTTATCAAATTTATAAATAAATAATATAATCGTACGTGACACGCAATTAATAGTATCATATTTAACTGGAGGTGAATTAAAATTTTACATGATAGTGTAATCCACCAAAAAACTTTTATAAGTTGTGATGTAATAATGTATGTGTTGTGTGCTATTTTGATAGGTCTAACGTTTTCATCACCGAAAGAAAGATTAAAAGCTAATAAAGTAACAAAAGCAGTTGATTATTAGGGACAGACCAAACATGACCCCACTTCTGATTAACATTTCCTAAATAAGGATTGTGATTGGTCCAAATATGGATTAACGACTAATAAAGTGACAAATAAGTGTGCACGTGTATTGATGTCTGAATATCCCAGAATCCCAGTCAAGTTTATTCCAATATAATACGTTTTGGTCATGAAGTAGACTATTTTTGGAATTTTGCACAAATGGATTAGAAAATTCATGAAATGATAGATACAATTCCAAACAATGATTCAATTGTATAATAATTTAAGAGGTTAGGACTTGTGGGCACGTATAAATTTGTTGCCATTTTCTTTTTGTTTTGTTTTGTTTTCTTTTCTTTTCTTTAGGGGATATTTAAAGTATGATTGTAATAGAATTGAGTTGACTTAAATAATGAATATGTTGATACTCAAGTTTGTTTGAATTTACACCACGAGCTTGCAGCTTAAATGATATCGTTCACTTTTTGTAAGTGTGTTGGCCTTTAATTTAAACTCTATATCTTTCAGTTTCTTTGAAATTTATCCCCTCTCATCCAACCACTACTCCCAACTTATTAAAAAAGTTTGTTTGAATTTACATCAATTTTTAAAAATTGTGCTTAGTTTTGTTTCATATATTCATATTGTTAATATCGCATCAAGTTTCGATGATCGATCTTTTTAAGTTGGATAAAAATCAAGTTCAAATAACTTGATGTTCTTATATATATATATATATATATATATATATATATATATTATAATTTTTATTATTAATCGTGTCGAACTCAAGCCAACTTTTAGATTTTATTAAAGAATATATATTTTAAACTTAGTTTGTTGCATTTAACGAATTGAGCTAAAATAAATTTTTAATGAGTGATCTTGAATCTGTAACTTGATTTGTTTAAGTTATTCTGTTCATTTTTGTTTCAAAATTGTGAAAATTGTACAAATAATTTATTATGTATATTATTGTTCTACTTATTCAAAGCTAATTAATTATATATCATTATTTGTGGGTTAAGATCGAGCGATTAGTTGAACGCAACTCTTCAATTCCATTGGAGATTTTTTCTTTTTTTTTTTTTGAAAATAAAAAAGTCATCTATTGAGGACAATAAAAGCCACCTATTGAGGACAAATTTATTGAAACTAATTACTAAAAACATTGAAAACTATTTCCCCCATCCTTCATAGAAGGATGAGGGAAGAAAAAGAGGAAGAAAATGAAAGAGTAAAAACGGCTAGGGTTTGGGATAGAAAAAAGGAAGAAAGAGGAGAAGGCTGCGATTGGATAAGGAAAAAATTCATTTCCATTCCGTTGGAGAATTTTTTTTTAACCAAACATGCGATTGTTTATGAAATTTTTCAGAAAATATATTATTCTCTCACTTTCACTTTTTCTCATTTTTTCTCTTATCAATCACATCTACACATTTTTCACAAAAAACTAATTATTATTACATATTCTCCCACAAATTTCACTATCAACTCTCTCACACATTTCTAACTACCAATCATATCCAATCATTATTTTACTATTTTAAATCAAATCAACTTTCATCATTACCTTTTCATCTCAAATCCAATCTCTCTCAAAAAATATTTCACCACTATTTTCTATCAAAAAGAAAATTTTCAAAATGAAAGCATATCCAATCACACCCAATTTATTCCATTGGTGATTTTGTGTGATTGGACCACTAAACAAGAATGAAATTTATACATATAAAGTTCACTGTTATATAATTAATTAAAAAATTGTTAAAAATAGATTAACAAAATTTAATCTCATTCCAATCGTTGTTCCAATGTGTGTCCAAGTCCAACTCTAGGAGACATAGGTGGCTGTGAGGCCCATGGGCCAACACTATGAAATACAACTCAATTAGATGATAATATATATATACTAATATAATGACACAATTGTTTAGACAATATTTGCTTTTATTTTTTCAAAAATAACTTTTGCTGCCCCAAAAATAAGTGTTTTTTTCTCCTTCCCCAAAATAAATTTATTCTTCAAAAAAAAAAAAATAGAGCCGAATTTGCATTTATATTATTATATTCATTAACTATTATAACATTATAGATATGTGCCATCTTCGTTTTATATTAAGAAAATACAATACATAATATTTAATTTTTTCTGAAAAAAAAGTTGGGATAACTGCGTGCATCAAAAAACAGTCTCAACAGGCCGGCCCGCCAAATCCAAGGCCATTGGCCTTAAACCCATCAATTTATATGCGATAGCAGTTGGTACAACCTATGGATCTAGAATCCATTAGTGAACCATGGCCCAACTATTAATAAATAATTCTTGAGTTTTTTTTTTTTTTTTTAAGTCCCAACTCCCAAAATAGTTTATTTCATGCTACACCAGAAGAGTACACTAGATACATAGCAACCATAAATTTGTTACATATGTAGAAAATTCACATAAATTCACAGAGTACAATATACGATCTATGGTAGATTTTATATCAAGTGAATTCCTCTAGGAGCATCAACCCTCCCAAAATAAGAACCCACAAATTGAAGACCATCGATCAAATTCGAAAAATTATTTTATATAAGTTTATTTAGCTTGGAAAAATTTGTAAAAACTTTATGCTTGTAAGTAAACTAGTAAAGATTAAGTAAAAGGGCGCGTTATTGGCACCCCCAAATTTGATTTGAAAGATACACCCACCTTATAAGTTCACCCACCCCCACTTTTTCAAATATGACCCAATTGATGAGTTCACCCCCTTTTTTTCCAATTTTACCCTTAGTCTTATTTTCCCCAAAATACACCCTCCAACCTCTCACCTCCCCCACTTTCTCAATTTGAAACAAAAATACACCCACCCTCCCAAGAGACTATTCTATTCAACGACAATGGTTAGAGAAATCCAAACATACCTGAGAAGAAGGATGGTTCTTCCCGATGATGATGACGACTTCGTGGATGGTGCACCACCATCCACAACCGCCGAGACGAGACACCTTGCACCCGCTCGCGAAGAAAATGACGAGGTATTGTTATAACTCAACTTTTCCTTAAAATAACTTGCATTTTTGTAGTTTGAGTGTGCTTTATGTAGTTGTATGGGCATGGGTTTGAGATGGGTATAGTTATGGCGCCATTTTGATATGTAAAATTTGAAATATGGAACTTTGAAGAAGGCGAAATGTACACGGTCGATGAAGCCCTGGGTGGCACGATCGATTGTGCGATCGTGCCACTTAGCACGCGATGGCTTAGTCATCGAGCGTGCCACCATCGTGCGGCAGGCGCGATGTATTATTCATCGATCGTGCCACCATCGTGCCACTTAGACCGCGATGGCTTATTCATCGATCGTGCCACCATCGTGCGCTTGATGGCGATGGCTTTACTCTTGGCGGTGATGAATAAGCCATCGCTGCCATAGTAAACCATTTTTAGACTTCTCTATGTGATTTGGTCGATTGTGGTTGATTGCTAATTTTGATTTTTACTATTTTTCACAGTGGGCTTGGAAGAGGCCGAACTTTACCTGCAATAAAGCCTAAGATCAATTTGTATAGCGAGGTTGTCGATTCTTGACGACTTAGAACTCGAGTTGCATGATTGCGGGGATTTTGTGTATGAAGAGTTTCGAAAGTCCTGTTTTTGGTTTTGTATTGCGGATGGACAACCGTGCGGTTAGTTGTAATGCCGCCCTTCATGCCGTTATTGCGAAGGAGGTTGTTAAGAAAGGTGCAAGGGGCGAATTTTGGTTTCGGATTGGAAACCGTTTGATTCGATTCTCCAAATATGAGTACGCTTTAATTATCGGGCTATCCTTTGCCCCCACCACATTTAATCCGAACACCAACCACGTGCCGCCTCCCAACGGGTTGTATGATAGACACTATCGTGGTGTTAAGGTGACGATGGAGGATCTACTCTTGCATTTTGCGGGCGGTGCATTCCGTGATGATCCTTCGATGAGTTGAAGGTGGCAAAGTTGTTGGTTGCACATTATTTGCTATTCGCATGGGATCCAAGGTCCACAATCATTGAGGATTCGTGGTGGACTTTGGTTGATGACGTTGATCGGTGGGAGTCTTTCTGGCAGGGGAAGTACTGCCCGTTCATTTTATGCCACTACCTTTCATTCATTGTTACCCACCGAGCCCAAGAGTACTTTCCGTATTTACGGTTTGTTTGGGCTTTCTTGGTAAGTGATATTAATGTAATTTACATCTTATAATTTACATTTAGTACAAACATACATCTTATAATTTAACTATTTTTATTGTTCTTCTTAGATATGGGCGTATTTGAGGCCATACCCAATCTGGGGATTCATGTGGGGTTCCACCTCGGACATTGCTATTCCACGCCGCACACGCCGGAAGTTTCCGAAGTCCTCCGTGAATCTGCATGGCTTTCTTGACCGCCGGTACAAAATGTAATTTGCATTTTTCAAATTTTAACTTATGGTAATAATTAAGTAATTACGATTTTGATCTTGCAATTTTGTAGATTGATACGCACCGGACCTTGACTGCGAGGGACAATGAGCTTCCTTATTTATTGCATGTCAATCTCCCGCTCCGATCCGGTGTTGTTTATGTTCATCGGGGTAACCCGATCGGGAAGAAGAAGCCCACAAAGCGTCGACGCACCACACATGAGTCGACTTCATTGATGGATGATGATGATAGCCTTGAGATGGGTGATTATGATCGTCCAGCCCCCGAGGGCGTTGTTCCAGATGTTCCTCCACACACCTCTGTTCCAGATGTTCCTCCACACACCTCCACACCCTCTCTAGCTGCCGATCGAGCGCTATTAGAAGAATTGGTGCGGCAGCAGGTGGAGGCCATTGTGCCGACTTTGGTTGAGCGTGCCATTGAGGCCTTGGTCCCGCGTTTAGTACGGCGGGAGGTCGAGGCGTTGGTTCCGGATTTGGTTCGGACTGGGATGCAGCATGAGGTTCCTGCAGCGGTGCGGCAGGAGGTTCCACCTTCTGTGCAGCAGATCGTGCCAGATTTAGTCCAGAAGCACGTATCTGCTATGGTACCGCCTATCGTGCGGAAGGAGGTCAGGGTACTGATTGATCCTGCCATTCAGCGTACGGTATCTGCTCAGGTGCGCATTTATTTGTTTTTCCTGTTAAACATTTAGAATAGAATATCTTTTGAATTATGTTATTTAATGAAGTTTCCTTCATTGTGCAGGATTCTATTCCCCCCACGGCGGTGGGTGAGCAGATTACTCCCCCCCAGGTGGGCCACCGGACTACTTCTCCTCCACCGCCGGTGCCGCAGGGGGCTTCGTTGGATCTGTCCCCTACAGATGTACGGACACCGGTTGGTATTGGTGCATCGGCTGTGGGTTCATCTGGAGGGGATGATATGTCCGTTCGTGTTGTGAGAGCTCGACTGCCGTCTAGGTACCTTCGTAGCCCTTTCACGGCAAACGAGCGCCGTAAGGAGGATGCCACACATGCTGAGTACATGCGGTTCTTAGATAGCGATGAGACGTAAGTTAAATCAATATATGAATTCAAATACACTATTGTTGTTTTGTGATTTTAACACGAGTTTTTACGTGTGATTTTAACACGAGTTTTCTGTCTCAGCCGCAATGTTGGATATGCGTTATGCACATTTGGCAGTAGTTTCTTTAAGGATATCGAGTCGCCGACCATTGATTTGGATTCTGTGGTAACACAATGTTAATGTTTTTTTTCTTTCATTTCCAGGGTGTTATTTGTTCATGTTCATTGACAATTGATCTTATTGTTTGCTTATTCTGACAAATTGATGCCTACCTAGTCAGACTACATTGCCAAACTGAGTTGGGTGGTGGTGTAGTGGTCCATCCCCAAGTGCGAGGTCGTATGGGATTGGTTGACACACATTCATTTGTAAGTTTCATGTATTTCTTAGATAAATAGTCCATAATGTGTCATTTATTTTGTTTCGGTACATTCGTGTTTTTACTAACAAATATGTTTTCATTATACAAATTGATCTAGGCAAAGTATGGACCGATCTACATGGAAAGGACCCACCGGTTGGAGAGTTTGACGATGCAGTGCGCAGGTCATACCGATGACCTTCTCTCGCGCCGTTGGTGGAGTACGTCCGTGGTGAACGACCACTTTGGGGTGGGGTGCCTCCATGGAGTTTGTTGGACCACGTAAGAACTATCTCTTTTCGGTATAAATTAATTAACTAATTATTGTTTTGTTCATACTCCCAAATTATTCCATCGATTTTTTGCGGGTTGTTTTTATCCACAACATCGGCAGTCGTTGGATTGTTGTGAGGATATCGCTTTGAAGGATTGCACGATTTGGATTTATGACTCAACATCCACAAGCTACCGCCGAGGTTAGACTTGACCGTGCGCGACTCTCTATCCGTTTGCACGTATTATTCGGTTTTGCTACGGCAAACCGGTTTCTACCAAGAGCGTCCGGAGTTGACACCTCGAGAGAATACTTGACCGCTGAGGTTGTTGGTCCATCAAAGAATTACGAACAACATGATAGTCATAGTTGTGGACCGTTTGCGTTGAGGAGGGTGGAGAGTTTTCTTATAAATGTATTTGACCCGGTCCTTAACACAGAGGAGTATATAAAAACAACCTATCGCTATCGTCGGCATGTAGCATTTACGGTGTATAAATTTAGCAAGATGCATCGACTTGGACCCCTCCCCCATGATTATATTGTGTAGATTGTGGGTATTTAGTTGGAATTGTGTATATTGTGGTTATTTAGTTGGAATTGTATATATTTTGTATATTTAGTTTTTATATAATATGTTTTGGTTTAACTTGAATAACTAGGTATGATTTGGGAATGATTTGGATGAATTGGTTGTTGATTAACTCTCTGGTATAACTTGAATTGTTTGTGATTCTCACATCGATGTGGCACGATGGCACGATCGCCATATCATTGATCGTGCCATACAAGAGGCACGATGACACGATCGCCATATTTTCTATCGTGCCTCATGTGGAACGATCAATAAGGCTTGACACGATCATGACCTTGACTATCGTGCCATATGTTATGCGGGTCCTGCATTAAATGATTGAAAGTATGTAACATATTCAATTGGTCTATCCATTAAATGGACTTGTTAGTTGGGGACGAACAATCTTTCCATTCGAGTAAGATCCATTCATTAAATGGTGAAAATAAGTAACATATTGACGAGTCCTTGCATTAAATGGTGAAAATAAGTTACATATTACACATGGGTCCATGCAATAAATGGTAAAAATGAGTTACATTATACATGGGTCCATACATTACACTTATAAATACATGGGTATGTTCAAATGTAGATAATAAAATTGTAGTAAATCTTGGTTGTGTTGACGATAAAGGTAATTTTTTACATAGTAGCTAATTTGATGAATGAATCATAGCTAATTAAATCTTGGATGAACATGTTTGTTATGATTTTTGTTCTGAGGAAAAAATGGTAAGAACAAGAAATGAGATCGCTAGGGACAATAGGCGTGGTGATGGTTGGACTTCCCGGAAGAAGAAGCTGCTTTGACAATTTCTTCATGCTATGTCGTATGGCAAACAACATACGGCGCCCTGTTGTTTTCAACGGCATATTTGTTGAATCGAGTCGCGTCTTTATCTCAAGCCATGCAAAAAGATTTCCTGTCCTTAAAGTCAAGATTAAGATCCATATGATGCGCACTCACTTTCATGACTACCAACGTTTTACAAAGACATTGCCGGGTGTTAATTTCAACTCGTACACTAACAAAGTTTTCCATCTCTCCAGTTATTGGGCTCATGTTAGGCAAGAGAACAACATGCAACGGTTTTTTCGGACTAACGGCTTCCCAAGTACCGTGGATGTTGAAGTTTTTAACACTCGTGAGGCGCCTGACATTGATTTCGAGGGACTACCAGGTTACACTCGTAACAATCCGTTGGAGTTTGATGGCTACTCTTCCGATGAAGAGTTCTCGGGATGATGTTGAACGCTCGAGAAGTTGACACCGATTGAGCCGTCACGGCAATTGGTGTCATTGTGTACTAGTTGGGTGGTTGTGCGCTATGTTTGTAATATTTGTCCGTGTTGTGGTTGGTAATGTACTCTGTTAGGTTGTAATGTACTATGGAGGATTGTGATGTAATAATAAAGTTGTTATGAAACGTTTTCAATGTGACAAAGATAATACTATATCA
Organism: Rehmannia glutinosa; assembly: GCA_016081115.2. Lineage (NCBI taxonomy): Eukaryota > Viridiplantae > Streptophyta > Magnoliopsida > Lamiales > Orobanchaceae > Rehmannia > Rehmannia glutinosa. Next base: position 64,304 of record JABTTQ020000014.1, on the reverse strand, counting down.
ACGCATGTGGCACGATCATTGCATTTACGCATCGCGGCAACTATCGTGCCTTTATAGACACGATAACGATGTGTGTGACCGTGCCACCATCGTGTCTATGTAGGCACGATCGTGGTATGCGACCGTGCCACCATCGTGCCTTTATAGACACAATAACGCAGTGTGTGACCGTGCCACGATCGTGTATGTAGTAGCACGATCGTAGTATGCGATCGTGCCACCATCGTGCCATTTGACAATCCAACTTAACAAAATACCAGAATAAAAATGTGCCACCTTAAAACAAGCATTTCCGACATCAATCACACCAATTAAAAACACATGCATTTCCAACAAAGTTCTTTAACTTATCCAATACATAACAAACAAATAATTCTAACTTTAGGTTTATAGTCTCCGTACTACGGACAATGGATCTGTTTCATACACTTCCACTATACAATTCAAGTTGTTTAGTATACAAATTCTTCCAATTTGCTTTGCACATTCATGGCGATAATTATTCCATGTTGCGACCATGGGAGGCAATGGGTGACCGCCACTCAAGAAAACCTACAAATGAAAAAAAATGGTTATTGTAGTTGAGACGAGACAAATTACTCAATTTTTTAGTTACCTCTATAAAATGGTTAGTGTTCACAAATCCAACACAAATTAGCTTCGAGCAATTGGCGCTTCTTTTGTAATGGTAGATATGTGAGGGACATTCGCGATCCAAACACACAAACGCAACATTGTAAGCCGACGCAATCAAGTGACCCATCTCGGGTAAACAAAACCAATGTTTCTTATGCGTTGTCTCGTTATAGTAGTTGAGACGAGACAATATTTTGTCAACACTACCATGTTTGACGAATACATGATTGTACAACCCTTGGTTTTCGTTCAACTCATGACATAGGTCTCCTCGAACCCGACCCCATGAATCTTCACCGTATATCCAAGTAGTAGTCCTTTCACGACGTGAAAACCACAATGACCATCGCTCACAACATCCTTAGTACCAATAATATGTTTATGTAAACGAGTTGGAAGTTGCTCCATAAAACCACTAATGGTCACTTTCTCGTCCTTTTGACGCACAACCTATTGAAACACAACATGAAGAAACAGTGGGACATTATCAACAAATATGTCATGTGTACATGCACAAATAAAAGACACGATATTTACCGGTAGCTTTTGCATCGGCATCGGAGAGAACATAGGTTGATTCGATGGACCAACATTAAAGATTACTTCTTCACATGGTGAACAACTATCTTTTTAATAGACTCGACATATTCGAACTTACTCGGGTCACGTTTGGTTGATTTGGATTGTTTAACCTTTACGGACTTAGGGCGACCACGTGTGCGAAGCTGTCGCTTGTGCCTCAATTAGTGAGGTTGTTCTTGGATTCGTAATCTCCGTAATTCTTTTCAAAATTAATAACCTCTCTCGATTCGGTGCTTGTTCAAATTTGGTGAAAAGATCACCAAAACACCGAGTCCATCGAGACCCAATTTCGGACTGACCCAACTCCAGTCTTTGCTTTAGTCGGTAATATATCTAATTTTTGCCAAAATGAAGCCACTTGATCAAGTGGAATTGGCTTATCCAAACTCACATATTCGAAAGTTCATGAGCACATGGGAGTCCGCACGTCTTTCTCAATACACAACCACACAACAAAGTGTCTACGCTACCTCATCGGCTACACGATGCATTTCAAGATAGATCAAATTCAATGCATGTATAGACACCATACCTCGTAGTGACATAAATACAATCGATTTGTATTTATGTAAGACTACATTTCTTTCTCTTCTCAAAAGAAGAGCGGTTGCAGTGTGTGATGTCTCGAGGAGGTGTGAATCTGTTCCCAACATGTCTCGAAATTACCCCGACTAGACGCAAGTCTTTTTCAATGTTGCATGGTGACTCTCCGCCTATAATGATTTTTCAAACAATATTATATTAATTTTTAGGATTGTATATGATATAACATAAACGCAATGATGAGCACAATAAAGTAAATTACCTATTTGTTGTGGTGTTGTCGAAATGCATGACATTATTCGTCCAAGCAGACACAAATCTTTATTTATACGGCCCCATCCATTGCTCCATTACATATTGTACAACGGCCGGATATTCACAAAATTCATCGCAATCTCCTAATTAAGTCATAAAATAATTGCTCGAGAATCTGCGATGACCAATAAATTACAATAGAGGTTAAAAGATTCCCACTTCTCTTTTGTGGCCAATATTTTTTTGCGGTTTGCCAAAATGTTCCTACTAATGTGCCACCGACGGAGAAAAATGTCTCGAAGTGGGAAATGTCGTCTCTATTGCATTCATTAGAGCTAATTCTCTATCGGAATAATCACATTTGGCGGGGAAGATGGGTCCATCAATGATTTTAAGATCGAGCAAGCCCATATGTAATTATCTTCCCGCCAGTACTCCATATAAGCAATCGCAATACAAAATGTCATATGTGTCGATGTCACACCAACAATCTCCAACAAAGGTAACTTGTACCTATTAGTTTTGTATGTGCAATCCATAAAAATGACACTCGGAAAAGCACGCAACAACTCAACGCTTGTAGGGTGAGCAAAGAATATATCCTTCACGGTGTTACTCGTCTCGCAACGCCTATGATGATAGAAATATCCATGCTCCTTCAATTTATGCATAAGTTGTTGCATTTGAGATCGACCATCACGCTCGACAACTCTATTCTTCATACGGGCATTGTAGATAGTCCGTATGGTGGACTTATTATCTTGAAACTTATTTTGTAGACCAAACAAAATGTCCTTCTATCGAGTATTGCCATGTGACATATCCAACACATATTCTTCCTCGCTTTTTGATAATCGACCGGCATAAGAGTGACCCTCCAAATATTGTGCAATTGGATGATTATGCACACCACATTCAACATTTAGTGACCATTATCCTTCAATTGTTACTTGTTTATTCTCAAACGAAATGGGCAACCACATTTCTTAGTTCCGCATTCTCTCTTAAAGACTTTTTTTTTTCAAATTTCTTAGCATCATTTTGTTCGACATCTCTACTTTTTTTGAATCACTAAATGCCCACTACGTTCACAAGACAAAAATATACGAGGTCTTTTCTTTCCTCGACCACCGTCCGACCTACTTATTACAATTACCATGTTGTGCTCATGTCCTCTCTCACGCACCCAATCAAATAATTTATCCCGAGAAACAAATAACTCATGCGTCGTGAATACATGTGTGTAATCGGTAACAACACCAAGCTCTTCAACATTCTCATCATTCTTGGGAGGACAAACAACACTATTTTTTCCGTAGTAAACGAGACCATACCCTATTAAAACAAAATCAACAAGACCAAAAAACAAATCATGTCAAAATGGCACGATCATGACCATGATCGTTCCACCTTTGATCGTGTCACATGGCAATATGGCACGATCATTGAACATGTGATCGTGCCGTATTGCCCACGCGGCACGATCGACGTGATGATCGTGCCATCTTTGATCGTCGTGCCAATCGGAAAACAATGGTGCGTGAAATATCGAACGGCAAAAGTGGATAAATTACATAATTTTGAATGATAACTGAAGATACTTACAATATTTGGAGGAATCAAATCTTTGTTGTCCATTTAAGTTGTTGTGTTGGTGTCGAAAAAACTAGGATTTATGAGAACAAGGTTTAAGTTTTTCTCAAGAAAGAAGAATAAGAAGAAGAAGAATGTAGGTATGAAGGATGTGGGTGGGTGTGTTTTAGTAGATTTAATTGAAATGAATGATGTGGGTGTATTTAGAGATTGGGGGTGTATTTAGAACTTGGCTTTTTAGTAAGGGTATTATAGTCTTTTGACTTAATGACATTTTGAAATTTTAGAAAGTGGGTGACTTTCATCAATTTGGGGGGTGCTAATAACCCCAAGTAAAATTGTCTTTTCCCCCTCTCAAACAACAACAAAAAGCAACAAAAAAAAAAAAAAAAAAAAAAAAAAAAAACAGGGAGAAGAAACAGAAAACGGGACAATAATACGACGTCGTTTAGGAAGAATGCCCAGTCCAAATTTTTTCCCAGTCCAAATTAAAACTCCCAAGAGTGGATAATACAATTTCTGCAGAACAAATGGCGACAGTGAGGATAGTTCACCTGAAAGCTGCGCTCCGCCGGTGCCGAGGACATCGCCGCCTCCTACACCATGGGCACTTTGCCGACTCCCAAACAGATCCATCCGATCATTTTCCTCCGCCATGTCTCCTCCGTCCAAGGCCGTCGTATACGATGAGCAGGGCCCACCCGACTCCGTATGCAAAGTGAAAGAACTGCCTCCGGTTCCAATAAAGGACGAAGATGTTTGCGTCAGGATGCTCGCTGCTCCTATCAACCCATCAGACATCAATCGAATCGAAGGTCCATTTTTCTATTTAATATCTCTTGGTTCTGAATTTTCTTCTTCTTCTTTTGAAGTGATTATGTTGGCTGTTACAGTTTATTGCTAAAGAGTTATCCCGTACTACTTTATTGTATTTTGAACTCTTGAGTTGACTGAGCTGCTACTTATTATGATACCAGAGGTATTTGTGCTTAAATGGAGTAAGTGTATGCAGAGCTATTCAAAGTTCTTGGGTTTTACATCCTCCCCTCCCCCCCCCCCCCCCGCCCCACCCTTCTAAGTTACTTTTGATGTGTGTATGTGTGTATATATATACATATATTAAAAAAGTCTATATACTGGGAAGTTTTAATAATTAGTGTAATAATATAGGAGTATATCCGGTAAGGCCGCCAGTTCCTGCTGTTGGCGGATATGAGGGGGTAGGAGAGGTACATTCTGTAGGCTCTGCGGTTTTGGGACTTCGGCCGGGCGATTGGGTCATCCCTTCTCCACCTTCTTCAGGTATGCAGCTATGAATTTCAGCAGGACTGGAATGAGTACTGCATCTTCTAAAATGAGTTTGAATGTTTGTGGATTTATTTAGCTTGTCTTCGTTGTCATGAAAATGGGAGCAGTGTTGGGAAATACCGATTGATCATCGTTGCTTGATTTTTTTACTTTTCATCTTAGTGGAATTCTGAGTAAGTTTGGAGATAATATATGTATTGCAATTTAGTTGTCACAGTAAATGCTTCCAGAAAAAGACGAGTATTGGTTCATTAAATATGTGAAACGTAAAGCTTAAAACTGTATGACTTAGCATAAAATGGTTTAGTTTCTTGAGTATAGGACTATGGAAAGGCACCCTTGAATGCCGATGAATACTCAGTTTATCCTTTACTGTTTTCATTATTTAGTAATATCCTGAAGCAAATAAAACTTGCTTTAAATGTTCTTAGCAAATTGAAGAAAATACATGATATACTCTGGGTTTTCCCGGCAGTTACTTTTTCAGTTAGTATTTTGACCAGTAAAAAGACTGATGCCCTTTTCCAGTTTTCCTGAAGTTGCTAGAGATGTTTATTTGACCCCATTTAGTACCACCTAAGATCAGAGGATTTGAGATTTGGGTCTTCAAGATGTCAGTCTGAGTCCCTTTATCTGATATTTATGCTCTACATTATCTGTGACAGCCATTTCTGCTCAGGTACATGGCAGACATATCTTGTCAAAGAGCAAAGTGTCTGGCATAAAATTGATAAATGCACTCCTATGGAGTATGCTGCCACTATAACTGTAAATCCGTTGACTTCCCTAAGAATGCTCGAGGACTTTGTGGATTTAAAATCAGGTGCCTTCATCCATACCATAGATAATCTTTCTTGGTGCCTTTTTCCTGTTTCACCCTAATTTAGTCAATTTGGAATAGGCGATGCTGTTGTTCAAAATGGTGCGACAAGCATTGTGGGGCAGTGTATCATTCAGCTTGCACGGGTTCGAGGCATCCACTCTATTAACATTATCAGGGACAGGTGCACTTTTGTTAGCCTAAAATTATGTCCCTCAATTATGTGTCAATTTATGATTGTCTCATATTCTTATGCCAGAGTAGCGTGTGTTTCTCTTACATTAATTTGTTGACCTGAATCTTTGCACTGAAAACTGGCATTTCGTATTGGGACCCTTGCTGTTCCATGAATATGCTCCCTCTATCCACCCTATGGTTGTATGATTTACCCCCAGGAGAGCTGTGTTCAAAATGTTAATGGACAGTTTTATCTGATGTTACGTATTGAATGTTTCCTGTGCAACTTGCGTCGAGCATGTTACATGTGTTGGCGGTCATCTCACATTATAAATCTGCTATCTCAGGGCAGGGTCTGATGAAGTAAAACAAAAGCTCAAGAAACTCGGTGCAGATGAAGTGTTTACTGAGAACCAACTGGAAGTTAAAAATGTGAAAAGTCTTCTGGTATTATTTGCAACCTATCAATAGTGTCTAAATCAATGGCATAACTACTAAGTTTTGGATCCAATATTGGAATTCAGTCTCTTGGTGTTTCATGGTATTTTTGAATAGCTTTCTCTTTGAGTTAGGTGGGTATAATATTGAGCCTCGTTTGACGTCATTGGTAATTTGCATTTAGTCATTCCTTAGTTTTTGCTGAAGTTATTTATTCACATCTTAATTTTTGCAGGCTGATATACCAGAACCCACATTAGGATTTAACTGTGTTGGTGGAAATGCTGCTTCTTTGGTTCTTAAATTTCTGAAGTGAGACTTAATTCTATGCTTCCAGAGTATATTTGTCTTCCTTTTTTTTTTTTTTTTTTTTTGGGTTTTTCATGGAACATAATATTCTCGTCTCCAGGCATGGTGGAACTATGGTTACATATGGTGGAATGTCAAGGAAACCTATAACTGTCCCCACTTCAGCTTTCATATTCAAGGTACCGGTTGAAGTTGTTGGTCCATCCTGTAAACTATTACTTCACTGAGCTGAATTTGCATAATCTAATCCCAAAGGAAAGGGTTTCAAAAGTTTAGGAAAGGCATACCACTTTTACTGGTGTGAGGAGCTCATGTGTTCGATATATTGCGTGAAAAGATATGAACAAAAAGGTGGGTCATGAAACTAATGAAAGATATGATCCACTGTTGCTAAGTAGAACCAATCAAAAAGTTCGTTTTGGGGTCGAACGTGTTTTTTGGATAAAGGATTTCAGGTCTACATAGAAAGGAAACCTGTTATGTTGCTTCATGTGATTTCTTACCTTCCAGCAGACCATTGGAGAAAATAAAATTGATAGCTAGAAAGCTTTGATAGTATGAGCCAGCTAGGAAATAAGATGATATTGGCATGTCGTTAAAAGGACATTGTTGAAACCCTATTTCCACTTGGACTTTGTTATTGACGTACTAGAAATATACTTTATTTATGTGGTGTTGTTTGCGGAGTCCTTAGTATTCTGCATGCTCCTTCCTTTTGGATATACCTGTGTGCAATTGATGTCTGGCTGAATCAATTGATTAAAGTGGCATATGGAGTAAATATCTTTATTTGTGATTGATCGTTTAATCTTGTCCATTATTAGAAATAATTGTTTAACTTCTGCATGTCAACTTGAAGCTATACTTTAGTTGTAGTCTTATCTGGTCATATTACATATATCTCCATATATTTATGACCTCTTTATTTACTTTTGCAGGACATATCCTTGAGAGGATTCTGGTTGCAGAAATGGATGAGTTCAGACAAAGCAAAAGAGTGCAGGGAAATGATAGATTACCTTTTGAGTCTGACCCGTAGTGGTGAACTGAAATATGAGTATGAACTCGTCGTCCTCTCTGATTTCAGCATTCCCATTCCCATCTTCTCTTGAAAAATTTACACTGCAAAAACATTGTCTGCCGATTAGCTAGTGAAATTGTTGTTTCCAATATCTCTTGCCCCACAATTTTTCTTCTGGAATATCGCGAAGTACATAACTGAGCTACTGATTCTTCTAATCAACATTTTTTTCAGCTAATTACAAAACACTTCAGTTATCTTTCAAAATTACAATTATCTCTTGAGGTTTGTATTTACCTAACAACCACTGTTGTGGCCTCTTGAGAGTGCAATTTTGTGAGCTTTTAACAAATGTCAGGAAGATATCTGTAAGTTTAAATGATAACTGGTTTTTTTTTTTTAATTAGGGTAAACCTCGGGGTAACTTTGTAATTAACCCTATGTTTGTTTAAAATGTTGGAATTGGTCACTGATACAATGACCTGTTTGGCTATTGCAGCATGGAGCTCTGTCCTTTTGATGAATTCCCCACTGCATTAGATAAGGCCCTTGGAAAGCTAGGAAGCCAACCCAAACAGGTGATTAAATTCTAAGTTTTGTTGACTAGGTCTGCAATTCGCTTGAGGGTTAGAGACATGCCATAAAGCAAAGAGGAAATATCAGACGACAATGATGTAAAACGATGATGACCGTTGGTTGCATATTGTGGTCAGAACAGAAGCTTGAATCAAACAAGCAGTGCTTAAGAATTTTCGGACGTAAAAAAAAAAAAAAAAAATGGCTTTTGGTTGTATGTTGGATGCAAATTTCCAGAGACTAGTTATTTGACTTGTTTTAATGAATTACTTCGTTCTGGCTAATTCATCTCTCTCCATGTCAAAGTATATTATGTTTGTGATCCCACACAGCTAAGGAACGGATGACAAATTGGCAATGTAATTTCGAGTAATGAGTAAAACTTTGGTGTTGGTTTTGGGTTTTAGTATTTCACTATTTTGGCCCCAAACCAACACCCCATCTAGGGAATTATTGATTATATTTTCAAGAAACTAATAATTTTAAAATATAAATTATAGTCTTCATTTTGGACGGATCAGCCTTGGCACTGTGAAATTTGGACAGGTTGGGATTCGAATTTGATGGATCCAACCCAAACCTGATGAGGTACCATCATAGCATATCCGGTTGGGATTTTATAAGCAAGCATATGATTCGTTTTTTAGGTAGATTTTTGGCAATTGGTAGCGATGTTTACGTAAATATATACCCCTGATATAGGGAGTGAGGTCTTTTCTAATTAAGACCCAGCAGCTCATCTATTCTAAGTTCTAATCCGATGACCCATAAATCGACCCGCCTGATGAAAAGGACTTGATCCAAAAGGGAGAACCATTGATTCTAGTGACAGTTAAGTACAATTTCCTCATTCAGATGGTTACACTTGGCACAACCATTCCATACGTGTCGTGAATGATCTTGCACAATGAAGGTTACGTTACAAAACCTCAAATGGAAAAAAAAAAAAAAAAAAGAAAAAGGTAAGAAAGAAAGATTCGAATGAGAATTCATGACTTTTATGACTTGAATCCAACGATAATTACTCTGCCATTATTAGGGTGTGAAATTTTCTGTATGGCGATGGTTTAAATAAAAAGAATACTGGGAATGAAGTTATGTGGAATGATGAGGCTAAATTCTAAAATGCCTCCTTTCTCAAAATGTAATCCACTGCCTCTTCCACAGTGTCAACAACCTGAAGGTAACAAAAGTAAGGATTATTTAATAGATCAAGTAATAATTGTTAATTTTAAGGGACATAAAAGATACCAAAGCCATTTCTTAACTTGAAAGATTCCCATTTTTAATCGAGATATTTGGCAAAGCTTATAAGTTCTTCAAAACATCTTTATAAGATGTTTGAGAAGCTCTCAAAAATGTTTCGTAATTTTTTCTGACAAAAATCTTATAAGCTCCCAAAATATGTGGGGATCCTTTTGTATGAAATAAGATCTTATTTAACAGCCTCCTTTGACTTTGACCGTTTTAGTTACAAAACTGCTCGTTCTCGACGTCTTATAAGCTCCACCATCTAATTTTATCCAAACACTTTGACAACTTATTTTCAAAATAAAATCTAAAATCTTATAAGTTCTTTAAACATCTTATAAGATCTTTTAAATAAGCTAAGCCAAACACCCTCTTACTCAAAGCTACTTAAAAACAAGGTGGATATAAATTACCAGATCTCCTGGATATAACGGGTGGTTTTCCTTCCTTTGAAAACCCCAGACCTTGTCAAGATCGAAAACCAAGGTTGTCCGCCTGTGGCGATAAATCAATAGCTCATCTTCATGCATGTTACTAACAGCAACTAAAATTAGGAAAATAGCAAGCAATTTGTTAGATGAGAACAAACCTGCTGAGCCCCTTTAATGTCAACGGAGGGATTATCGCCTATCATGTATAAGGTTTTGAAAGGAATCTGTCCATTAATCTGAGGACTAATGGTTGAAGGGACAACTTGCATCAGTACATTCTCAGCATTCCTGAATACAGATGGATTTGGTTTTCCATAAGATGTGTACTCCAGAACATTCGGGTAGATTCTGTGTATGGGAGTGTTTGCAAATACTAAAAATAAGTGTTTTTCAGTTTTTTGCTTAAAAAAGCAGTTTTTAGTGTTTGCATATACCAATTTCTGCTTCTAATTCTGCTTCATTTAATCAGAATCTAAAAGCAGGAGATGGGTACTTTAGATTCTGCTTCTGCTTTTAGTTTGAATTTTACAAATAAATAAGTACTTTTACTACTTTTTCACCAAACACTCTCAACTTCTCATTCTCAACTTTTAATTCTATTTTCAAACATTACCAACTTCTGATTCTCAACTACATCTACTTCTGCTATAATAAATCACTTCTTCTAAAAGCAGAAGTTTTTGCAAACACTACCTATATAAACATATCTCTCGTTAGTGTAACAGAGAAAACAAATTACCATTGGGGAGATAATAAAGAAAAACCATAATGGAGCTACAACATTTATACCTTTGATATTTTCTATTTGAGCTTATATTAATTGAAAAGCATTACCTGTTGTAGATGGATTCTAATGCGATCCTGAAAGCACCCATGCCGAGGCGTTCAGTTGGAAATAGACCCTACCTTTGGTAGAACTTGATTAGTAATAGTTTAAAGTACAGGTAACATACTAATATAGGGCAATACCAGCTCTGTAAGTAAAAGGAAAACTAACTTGATATAAAAGGTCGTCATTTGCAAAATACAGAGGTGGTTGGCTTGAAATCTCTCTCCCAGGAAGACCGCCAGTGCTCAAAATGTCGCACAAAACCTGAGATTTGCTTCTATCTACTTCATATTTTGGAGCTTTAATGGCATGTAATAAGATCACAAATCAATTTAATAGGAACTAGTACGATCATGATCAAACGGTTCATACACATTAGACCTCAACCGGGGTTGTGGGAGATGATATGCCATTATTCATCAGAAAAGAATAAGTGAGCTCAGCTCACTAAACCACCAAACACGCGAATATAGGAATTGCATTATTTAATTATCAAGAGAACAATAACAACAATTCCCTAAATTCTCCAATGTGTGTTCAGGATGCCTTCAAAGCACCTTCATGTATGAAAACTGAAAACGTCAAAGCACAGTTAAGCTTCCACAGTTTAATATATATACCTATTCACAGAAGAGTAATATCTGTCACTAGTCCACTAACAAGTAAACAAAGATTGGATGAAGTGCTTCATCGTCCAAAACTGTTTTTTACTTTATTACTCTACTATGTGCACGAACATAATGCTAACCACAAATCTTAATTGAAAATAGATAACATTAAGATAGGCAAAAACCTGAATGTCCCTGCTCCAATCAACAGAATCACTAACGATGAAGACAGCTTGCACTCTCTGTGAACAAGGATCATTTCTCCTGTCCAATTCTCCGGAAAAGCTTTTGTCATAACCAGCCTGCTGGTTCACCCAATTCTTAAATTTCCCCAATGGATCAATATGTTCAAAATAAGATGCATATTCATCTATGGTGAGAACATTTCTGAAAAATTACGGGCATAAGCAAATCAGAAGCAGATTGGAGCATGTTGAAGAAGCATACAAGAATTCACAAAAAAGAGAGAAGGATAGCATACTTAAAACCATATTCAGACATCACCAATGCAGGTTCTCCTTTTCCGATGGCAATAATGAGTTCATTCTCAAATCTACAAGAACACAAGATAATTAAAATTTTGATGTACTGATGAAGACTATCTTCTTTCATCCTTAAAGCTTTTACTGCTGTTCTTAATATAGGCTCATCAATACATTCGACAATGTATCATATTTACATTGACAACAAGTGGTACATGCATATCTCTTCCATTTGCTAACATGCACAGTATTTCCAATCTGAGGAGAGTTTAATGGCTTAAAACATCTTGCCAGTGCATATAGAGTATATCTAACAAATGCTATCTAGATGGAGTTTCTAGACAAAGCACGAATTAAGCAAATTCCCATTAGTTGAAGATGTTGTTGCTTTAACAACTTCGAGCATTGTCAAATACTAATGTATGTTTAAAGCACAAATACAGTTTTAAATTCTGACTCAGTAAAACAAGAAATATAATTGCTAAATTAGAGCCATGATTGCGTGATTCATGCATGTAACTAGCAAGGTTTATTTTCCCTTCTCTTTCTTCCTTGAAATCATATGTTATTGTCAACATATATATATATATATATGATATAACCCCGTCATGTTCCATGATGTACATATTGATTTTACAATATCAATCGTGTAATGGGACATGACTAGAGCAACTATCTCAACTCATCGCCGTCTCATGATATATTCCACGCAAGTGGAAAAACCTATGATGATGATGGTTTTTGAATTTCATCTCATTTATCCTTCGTATGAAGGTTGCGTCAGGAAGGGCATCCGGTGTAAAACTTTGCCACTTTGCTTTTTGTGTGAATTTATAGTGTTAATTAATTTTAGACAATTAATTGACACTATAAACTTCACGCCACCGACCCCACATAGTGGGATAAGGTGCAGTTGATGATGATTGATGATGATATATATATGATATAACATGGATTCTTAAAAAAATTGTTTCCTCTACCCGGAGGTGGTTTATTTATATTCATAGAAAGAGTAAAACCTTTAAATTTTAGAAATTCTACATGTTTTACTTTTGTCAGAAGCCATGTTCCGTCCAAGATGGAACTTGCAAGAGAGAAGCAGTAGCTTAAAATGATCGATGGGAGATTTTTAAAAAGTTCAATCAATGTAACTCAAAAAGAGCAGATAGATCCTTTACCCCTTATAAAATCACCATATTCCAAAAATTTAATATATATCAGTTCTGCAATATCCTGGAATACAATAAAGTACCTTTTCAGTAGCTGCTTGAAAGGTGAATGCCCCTGTATAACCTGCAACCATAGTGCGCCAAGATTCGGTTAACACCATATGGATCGTACATTTCAAGAATTTAGAGAAACTAGAGAAACTTTCACATATTTAAGCAGTTTTGTCTGTACACAAAAAACAAAGATGAAGAAAAAACAGAAAAAAAATTATGAGAGTTAAAAAAAAAGCTGCATTGACCTGGGAGGGTACAATATGGACACTCAATAATTTGCTCAACTCTGTTGCTCTTTTAGATTCAGGAACACCACCACCTGTTGTTAGTACACCAAAAAATAAGTCAGTGTGCATCAGCATCATGTAACACTGGTCAAAAATATAAAGGCATGCAACAGAAAAAATCACTTTCTTGTTGACTAACTAAGCTCTTTAAGTTGACAAACCCTGCCACATAATAAAGAAGTATAACTATTGAAAGCCCAATAAGGAGTTTTGCCTTGCCAGTAGAATTGCAAAATGTCAAGTACGAATATGAATCCTTCAAATTGTAACATCAATTATAGTTTTTAAATGTATATAACAGTGGAATCCCATATCTACACAGTACCTCATTGAAATAAAGAAAGGCCTGATATAAGCTTTATATAAGCTTGCAATAGCAACTGGTATTCTAAAAGCAAAATCGCCTACAGTAAAATGATAACCAAAATTTCGCCATCTAACATTCCATACAAATTTCAAGCAAGTATCAGACTTAAACTAACAACCTACATTTGTGGATAACCCATATGCAATTCATTGTAGATGATAAACTTTTTACCAGTCAAATTAAATTGAATGCAACTAGATATAATCTTGAATGTTTTTTGCCATACTAGGAGTGGTGAATTCTGTGATAGCTAACCACTGACCTTCCATTTCATTTTATAGCCCAATGTGTCACTATATAGCTTTAGTTAGGCATCATATCTTCAAGCTAAGTTTATATAAGGTAAAGTGTATTCCTCAAGTCTAACAATGAGAAATGCTCTAATTACTTAACAATATTATGTTAAAAAATTCCACATACCAATAACTTGTTCAATATTTGCCATCTATATATACACATGATGTTCATTTAAGAGTGTCTACTCTAGTGGGTGGGATGGACCTCCCAACCACATATAATAATACAACACATCTCTACCGCAATAATTGTAGCTCTGATACTGATAGATTGTGAACATACTTTTTTTGTAAGAAACAGAAATCATATATCAATGTTATGATCATCCATTAACTAACTTGATTTCCATGTAAACATAATGGACTTACATAAATCATTACACACACACAAATAATGCATACAACAGAATATATCTATTATTGTATTAGATTTGTAAGCATACAATTCTTTCAACACTCACCATTAGTCAAGAAAACATAGGGAATTCTCAAGGTACCTGGCACCATAAAGAAACAAATTTTGAGTTAATCAAACACGCAAATTTATCCAGATAGTTATACTATTCCTATTTCCTAACAGAAACCAATGAGTAGCTTCTCATGAGTCATGACAAAACTTGAATGGCTCAATCAGGATTTTATCCTGCTCTTCAAGAGCAATACAAGATAAACTAGCTATTTTTAACATGTAAAGAAAATCGCAATACACTACAGAACAGTATACTACCAAAACATTACACAACGAATTTGAAATCAGAATTAAAAGGAAATGACAAGGTTTCGACTACCGGAATCATCATATAATCTTCTCAAAGCCTGCGGAGAGCCGCCGATGGGAGTGTCACCCCGCAGAATCACGCCATCAATGTCGAACGCAATGCCGAACGACGCGCTGCGAGGAAATCAACCAATAAATAATTCAAAATAAACCGAATCTTCGGGATCAATGATTCTCATATTCGCAAGTATACATAAAAGAAAATTCAGAACATAGCACGCACAAATGTGTGTTTGTGCGTGAAAAATACGGAGAGATGAGAGGACGTACGGATGAGAATGCTGGGAGCGAAGTTGATGCGAGTAAGGACGGGCGTTGGCTGAAATCCAAGCAACTCTGTGCCGATTTTCTGGAGAAGTTACGGCTTTTCTCAGAATTTGGAGAAATTTCATGTTCTCTTTCGTTGTTGTGCTTTGCTTAGTGCTCAGCACTCTATTGGCTACTTCTTTTCAAATTAGTTAATTATATTTAGGGATAATTACAACTGACCCCCTGAGGTTTGGGCAAATTACAAAAATCCACAGATGTTTTAAAATTATAAAATGTCCCTCAAATTTCATCATGTTTAAGTTTAAGGGGTAAATCGTAATATTTCTGAAAGACCATGTTTGGGATACTTACAAGACCGTATTCATCTCCTATTCCCTGCTTGAGGAAAAGTCACCACAAATCAAGCAAAATGTCCAAATGTGTGGGCTGTTTTTTTTTCATGTTTGGCACCGTCCAATTACTTTGTCAAAGAAGCCTCGTTGAAAGTTGAAATTGGGCAATATCAATTTGGCATTTCTCCCCTAAATTGTCTATAAAAAGGTCAGGGAGAGCTTAAGAAAATCAAGGCAAACAAGTGAAGTGCTTGGCCATCTAACCTAGGGTGGAGAGGAAAAATGAGTGTACACACACCCTTAGGGAGATCAATTTGGGTGAGTTAAATTGTGATAGGTGCGGGGAAACACTTGGGGTATTTTTCTCTCGGGTAACACAAAGGGGTTGGGGAGAGTGTTCTTTGATAGCTAATAAAGTGGTTGTACGAGAGTCTTTTATTCTTGGGTTTGGTCCATAAAACTCAAGGGTGTATATTTCTTGACCGAAATTCTTTATTAGTAAAGAACGGAAACTCTCGTGGGCGTGAGACGGATTTTGCCAACCACGTAAAATCACTATGTGCATTTTATATTATGTCGGTGTCATTTATTTTTGTCATCATCTTGTTGGTGTGATTTGTCGGGTATTCCGGATAAATCAAATCTCGGATCACGACACGCCTCCGTTGTGCCCAACAAGTGGTATCGAGCTACTTGGTAAGTTTTGGACAAGGTAGAAAATTGAGATTTGGTTTTTCCTGGACACTATGGCAAAGACAAATCCATTCAAGTGCAACAATTTGATGGCAAAGGGAATTTCACTCCTTGGCAATAAAGGGTGAATGATCTCCTAGTTCAACGGGGGCCTGGCAATGGCGTTGAAGGGAAAAGAGGAAAAAATTGACAGATATGAAAGGTTCACGGTGGGCAAATCAATCAATCGAAAAAGTTGGTGTAAAGGTTGAGGAAGAAGATAAAGCCCTTTTACTTCTTGACTTATCCCTCCGGATTCATATGATAGTGTGGTGACGATGTTCTTTGTCACGGGAAAGATACACTAGACTTGGAGCATATATAAAAACATCATTGTTGTCCCATAAAAAAAAGGCAAACCAGGGGAGGAGTGACATGGATATGATTTGGTTGCTCGGGAAATGAATCGATAATGGGAGGAATTACGTGGTGGATCTGTGTCGCAGTCGTCGATTCAAGGACCGGGGAAAGAGTGTTGTATGCTATTGTTATCACTAGGAGGGTCACATTAAGAGGAATTATCCTTGGAGAAAGAAGGATAATGCCTGGTGATGGTGGCGATCTTTGATGCGGTGATAGTCATGAAGATAGAGATATCTCACGCTCCACAAGGATAGATACTTCTTCTCGATATGGATGGATTTTAGATTCGGGATGAGTACTATAGAAGGAATTATTTTGATTTACTTCAATTGCAGAGGGCAGGAATTTTGTTCTCGGGTGATGGTTCTACTTGTAGAATCATAGGATTGGAGTGGTGGTGATGGAGTGGACCGTACTTTGGGTGGTGTGGTCTATGTCCCAAAGATGCGGATGAATCTAATTTCCTAGTACCAAGTGGATTCCAATAGCTGCGATATTCAGCTGGAGGTGGAATCCTGAAAGTCACACATGGCGGAAGGGTCCTAAGAGTGAGAGAGAAGTATCAGAATTTGTATCGTCTGGTGACCTCAAGGATTTCTGGAAGTGGAGCGGGCCGAAGGCTTCCAGGGAACAGACGGGTGTGAGGGAAATCCTGTTGGGTGAGAGGATGGATCGGGTCGTCCTCTCGGCATCAAGCAACCGGTGGTGTTGATCGGATCGCACGTGTGCATTGGTCGATCAATCGGGGAGTTAGGACCTTACTGATTCGGCATGTGCAGAGGACTGAAGGCCAATGGTGTTTGGTATTTTGGTTTGCGGATGAAATTGTTTTGTGGTGAAGGTGGAGATTGTTGAGGAAAAGTCACCACAAATCAAGCAAAATGTCCAAATGGGTGGGTTGTTTTTTTCATATTTGGCACCGTCCAATTACTTTGTCAAATAAGCCTGTTGAAAGTTGAAATTGGGCAATATCAATTTGGCATTTCTCCCCCTAAATTGTCTATAAAAAGGCTGGGGGAGAGCTTAAGAAAAATCATGGCAAGCAAGTGAAGTGCTTGGCCATCTAACCGGGTGGAGAGGAAAAATGAGTGTACACACCTGGGGAGATCAATTTGGGTGAGTTAAATTGTGGTAGGTGCGGGGAAACACTTGGGGTATTTTTCTCTCGGGTAACACAAAGAGGATGGGGAGAGTGTTATTTGATAACTAATAAAGTGGTTATACGAGAGTCTTTTATTCTTGGGTTTGGTCCATAAAGCTCAAGGGGTGTATATTTCTTGTACCGAAAATTCTTTATTAGTAAAGAACGGAAACTCTCGTGGACGTAGGCGGATTTTGCCGAACCACGTAAAATCACTGTGTGCATTTTATATTCTGTCGGTGTCATTTATTTTTGTCATCATCTTGTTGGTATGATTTGTCGGGTATTCCGGATAAATCAAATCTCGAATCACGACACACCTCCACTCGTGTGCCCAATAATTCCCACCGTGTGGATGATGACACACATGTATTACACTTACCATGTTAATTTTCAAGCATAAATTAAGTTGGAATTGTAGGGTTCTAATATGATAAGTATTATACATATGTCAATCATCCGTGCGGTGAAATATGAGATGAAACACGATTTTAGAATAGAAGATCCCATTCGGTTAGCGTCCATTAGAGCTCTACTTCCTAATTTGTTGCAACTTCCATTTTCCCACTTGTACTTGAAAGGGTTTTCTTCAGCTTCTTTACAATCTTGTCCACAGGGTCATAATATTTTTATTTTTAAAATAGAAGGAAAAAAAAGATGTGGGTGGGCGATCTTGGACCCCACCACGTTAGCCTAGCCTCAACTCGACTGCGGCTCAAATGGACTGGCCCATTTAGCCCTGTCTCATTGCGGGCTACTAAACCCTCAACTGACCCCATACTTTTGGCAGGGGGTAGGAGTCACGACGGGCCTAACCCATTTTTGACAGCTCTATGTATGGACATTTGGAAACCCGCCCTACTCTATTGTCATTCATGCTTATAGAAACCTAAGTTAACCAAAAAGGCACTCCTAAATGGACATGGACAACTTTTTTCTAAAGAAATTTACAGAAGATGCTCCAGAATATATAGAAGGGATAATTACAAAAGTACCCTGAGGTTTGACCTAATTACAAAAAAAACCCAAATAATTTTAAAACTTACAAAAAGTACCTCGAGGTTTGAAATATATTTCAAAATCCCCTTCATATTTGTAAAATCATTGCATTACCCCCTAATTTTAACACTAAATCAAACCTTAGGGGTGCTTTTTGTAAGTTTTAAAGTTAGTTGGATTTTTTTGTAATTAGGTCAAACTTCAGGGTATTTTTTGTAATTATCCCTATATAGAATATATAGGAGCAACAATCAAACCAGAAAGTTTGGGTCCTTTGTCCTACCAACAAAAAAGGCCAAATGAAAATATTTTTAATTATTCGTACGCGTACATATATTATACATGTATAATACACGTTACGGGACGACGACACTAATACTCATTAAATTGTTAAAAAATTAATTTCAATTTTTTTTTAATGTTTTCAATGTCATGTCACCTGTATTCCCCTCATAACGTAAAATAACAATAAAGACAAAAAAAAAAAACGACATGCATGAATTTTGTGATGGTTGAACTAGAGTACTTAAATTATACTTGGAACAACTAAGTGAAAATAAAAATATTTCAATTATCATGCATGTAACAATATTTTTTTTCAGCGGATGAGATCATTTAATCTAAAAATGTGTGTTATCTCATGTTCCATCATAGAGATTAAATTATTGACCAATCATTTCAACGCGAATAATATTCGAATTAAAATCGAAAATAATTCTACATTTTTCCGATCTAATTAATAATTAGATAAAATCGTATAGTAACATAATAACTGTTAATATTTGTAATTATCCAATAATATCATCCGAAACAGGTAAGGAAATATATATAGATCTAGTTTGATGAGTATAAGTGTTGGAGCCTAACTTGGATACCAAAATAAACCAATTAACAGTAAGTACCTGCGGCTGCGTACTATTTACGTACCCCTCTTCAATCCAATCCTAACAAGGAAAGGTATTTACCAATACCTATAAATACATGTCATTTGGATCTACAAATAATTAATTCACATTCAAACACACCAGCAAAACAATATTCAACATACTTTGTTTTTCCAGCAAGAAAATTAAGATGGACGATAATGCCCCTGGTCCGCGGGTGAGAGCTACCTATTCCAATCTCTACAAGTGGCCGGAATCCGACGCAGAGTTCATGAAATCGGTGATCTCCGGCGAAGGAAAGGTGGTGGATGGTTTATCAAGCGCATAATTATATCTCGGTTACACTTTCTCCACAAGATCGTGGATTACATGACCAAAATCAAGTGCCTTTTAAGACTCGCTAAATGTGCGGTTAGAAGAAAGAGAAGGTCGTCGTCTTGTGGCGGCGGTGGGAGGAAATCCGGTGACTCCAATATTTTCCGGCGGATGTTGGCTTGCACCGTCAAGGTTGATGTTCTGGACTGATATGGTGCATGTCAATGTTTTTTTTTTCAGATTTTTTTTATTTTTTGTTTCCATAGTTTGGTGATCCTGCAGACATATATGAATCGAATTGAGTCGAATATTATACGATTTAAGTTTGTTTGAATTTTTTATCCAACTTTAAACATTGTAATTGAGTTCCATTTGATTATTGCTTGAATTAGGCTCAAACGAGTTTTGGTTGAGTCGAACACGAAACCAAATCGAATATCAATTTTGGTATTTTAATATTAAAAGAATTCGAATAAAAATATTTTATAAATGAGACGAATACAAATAGAATATATGTTGGATTTAGGGTTGGGATGTTTTTCGAGTTCGAAAAGAAGCGGATTTAAGCAAAAAAATAAACAATTTATGTAGTGGTCAAAGCTGATAGAGTCTGCCTAATTTTGAATGTTCATAGTGTTCTTGAAGTAAAATGGAGCATAAAACTGAATACCATTATGCTAAAAAAGGGATCGGATTAAAATTAAAACAAACCCTAGGTTCAATTAATTGAAAGAATAAAATAACTCAAATCATATAGGAAGGGCTCAATCCTAATTAAAATTACAATATTGTTTATTTACCGAAATATTTTATAGAAAGGGGTTATTCCTAATTAAATTAATACTTTTTAGTGGAATTAATAATAAATTTCAGAAAAAAACTAAAATTCTTTTAGGGGATCTTGATCTACTAATAATCAGGGGACTAATAAATAATAATACTTTTTAGTGGAACTACTAATACTTTTCAGGAACACTAATATCATTTTTACTACTTTGAGAACATATACTTTTTAGAGTAAACTCGGTAAAGTGAGATTTTCTTTAATAAAAAGTAATACTTAAATAATATTGTGTATAACTTTGCAAATAAATAATATTAGTTTGTTACTTTGAAACTTGACATTATTTTTAATAAAAGTTGATACTTCCGTGTCTAATGTAGTACCATACCACCACCTAATTGAGAAACTGTCAGTCTGCCACAACGCCCCTATGATATTATGTCGCTACCCCAAAAAATTACTTTGAGAACGTATATTTTTCAAAGTAAAAGTGATACTTTTCGATGAAAAAACTAATATTTTTTAATTATCATTACACCCGTCTATTAGCCTAATATTTACGAAAATGGTATAAAAAGATAATGGATTGATAAAAATGTAATATATATTTCATTTGGTTTTGAGAAAAATCGGTTTATTTATTTAAAAAAAAATCTTGGTAGAATGTATCACATGGCCAAATTGTTTTAGTGCCCGAACTTGAATGGGCCAAGCCCAAAACTATGAACCATTATTCACAGCAAAAGCCTTCGTGTTGTTTTTTTGGGCCACCGGCTCATGTCTTGTTATTGATCAAGTTCTGTTGCAGCTATATTCACAAATCTTGACTTTTTGTATTAGAAGGCCATATCTATGTTACATAGACAATCTGACGGCTCATAAGTCATAACATAGCCCTCATATCAACCCATATACTAAAGTATATACTAAACCCTATATAATAAATGAAAAGGCAAATACGACACGTATTATCATATTATTCTGAGACATGGCCATTTCCTCATTCTCTCAATTTCATACACCGACTTCATATTTATTCATGTAGCAACCTTATATTTTATATACTAGTCTTTTTACCCGTGCAATATACGAGGTGAAAAATATGGTTAAAAATATTTTTGCTTTATGGAGAAAAGGCCAAAAATCCGACGGACTTTCTGTGTTAATTGAAGAATATCTTAAAAATTTATATTTCACATATGTTGATGCATAGCATTATATATATATATATATATATATATATATGTAAGAATAAAATTAAGATATAACTAATATGAGATTATATTCATAATCGTATTTTATATAAAAAAAAAAATATATATATTTTATATATTAACATATTTTTCATGTTAATAGAAATTATTTTTATATTTATCATGTATTTTGATATACAATGTTTCAAGGTTGTACATTTGGAATTAGATATGAATTTGTTTGTTAATAATTTTTTGATATATGTGTATAGATAAAATAAAATAATTTTTGTTTCATTGAAAAGTTTAATTTTCCCTTAAAATGTGTTTCTTAAAATAAAGCATGTTGTTTGTTTAGTTTTTTTAATAATTTTGACAATTGTTCAAACTTTCTAAACCCCAATGAATCTTGTAACCAGAGCCGAACATGATGGCATGCTGAGCATGCTCCAGCTTAGGGCCCCAAATATTTGGGGGCCCAGTTTTTTATTTTTTTTTAACTCTTTTCACATACAATTGTTTGGGGTCCAATTTTTCCCTTCTTCAACCCACACAATAATCAAAATAAGAAAAGACACAAATTTTACCTCTTCATCAATAGCGCACCCAACAGGCCCTTCACTCTTTAGCAAACATGTTCTTTTTTTTTTTTTAATTTTGTATTTTAATAATAGCATCCAATCAAAGAACATTTTTATGTTTATCTCGATCAAATTATTAAGTTCTTTATTCTTTTATATCTTTCAAAAAGTTGGTACAACTGAAAACTTTGATAATTTAGAGCAAACCTCCAACCTATTCGTGATAAAATTATTTCGAGTTCATAAACTTAGAAAACCTCAAGAAAACTGAAAAAAAAATTGTAAAAAACACACCCATGCACGCATAATATTGGGTCTTTGGCTTAGAGTAATATTTTAAGATAAAAAATTTAGTCACTATAAGGGCCCATTTTTTAAAGTACAGTCCGCCCTACTTGTAACAATATTTTTTTCTAGTAGATGAGATCTTCTAATCAAAAATTGTGTTTTATCTCAAATACCGCCAAAGAGATTAAACTAAATTATCATATAACAATATTTTTCAGTACCATCCGCCCAGCTGATATTCTTTCGTCATTATTGACCAATCAACACGAACAATTAATTTTCCAATTAAAAGTGAAAATAATTCTACATTTTTTCGATCTAATTAATCAGATATATAAAATCATATCGTAACATAATAACGGTTAATATATTTCTATTTATCAATAATCCAATAACATTGTCCAAACAGCAATTGTCTAGAGCGTGTATATCATTTCATCCGAAACAGGTGGTAAGGAAATATACACTAAGTATATATACGTACAAATCTTAAATCCTACCACGGAAAGGTATTTATCAATCAAAACCTATAAATACATCTCATTTGGCTCTACAAAAAAATAACATACATTCGAAACAGTACACCAAAACAATATTCATCATAATTCGTATAAGAGACTCTCCAGATTTACAGCAAGAAAAGAAAAGATGGACGACGATGCTCCTGGTCCGCGGGTGAGAGCCACCTATTCCAACTGTACAAGTGGCCGGAATCCGACGCCGAGTTCATGAAATCGATGATCTCCGGCGACATGGGCGTAGCTGGGATTTTCGGCCAAACCATGCGGTCGAATTTTTTTCATTTTGGCAAGACGAATATCGGACCGATATTTGACCAAAAAAAAAAAAAATAGAAAAATGAGGCAAATATGAAGGTTGTACTTTACAACAATTCTTTTGCCGGTTTTCATAATCGCCATTATGGTTTCTCTATAATGAACTTTTTGGATAAGTGACTTATCCAAAAATATATTCTAAATTAACCACCAAACAACTCATTATTAACTTATTATTATGGAATAGACTTATATACAAAAAGTCGTTGAAAAATACTTGCAAAAACGGTTCATTATCAAGTTTGGAACATATATCTTTATACATATAATAAATAATACAATCATTTGTCCACTAGTATACCTTAATCAACCAGGTAATTCTTAATATTTTGAGTCAAGATAGTAAGATTTATTCGTTTTTTAAATGTAACTCAATTTTTTTATATGAACTAGACCTTCGGTTGAATTTTCAATCTTGATCCAACTCGATTTAACAAGGTCATCCCGAGATCGAGTGCGGTCCGCCGACCGCACTCGTCTCATGGTAGCTTCGCCCATGTCCGGCGAAGGGAATGTGATGGATGGTTAATTTATCAAGCAGTAATTATATCTCGTGTTACACTTTCTCCACGAAGATCGTGACTACATGACCAAAATCAAGTGTCTTTTAAGACTCGCTAAACGTACGTCGGAGGCGGTTAAGAGAAAGAGGAGGTTGTCGTGTGGCGGCGATCGGAGGAAATCCGACGATGACTTTAATATTTTCCGGCGGATCTTTGGCTTGCACCTACAAGCTTGATGTTCTGACTGATATTGTGCATGTCAATTTTTTTTTTTTCAGATTTTTTATTTTTTTGTTTTCATAGTTTGGTGATCCCGAGAGATGTAAATGAATTGAATAGAGTCGAATATTATATAGTTCAAGTTTCTTTGAATTTTTATCCAACTTTAAATATATATTGTAAATGAAATCAATTTGATTATTAATTGAATTGGGCTCAAACAAGTTTTAGTTGAGCCGGACACGAAACAAAGTCGAATATTAAATTTGGTTTTTAATACTAAAAGAAATGGAATAAGAATATGAGACGAATACAAATAGAATATATATTGAGTTTGGGGTTGGAATGTTTTACAGAGTTCAGTAAAGAAGCTTATGTAGCCGTCAATGCTGATAGAGTCTGCCTTTAAACCAATGCGATTTTACCTTAAAGGCGCTAAATACTATGGTATGGTGTTCTTTATTTTTCATTTTTTTCTTGACTACGATATGGTGAAAAAAAAAAAAAAAATCGCCATATTCCAACGTGCAGGTTATGTCCTTTTGAATGTTCATAGAGTTCTTGAAGTAAAATGGAGCATAAAATTGAATACCATTATGCTAAAAAAGGAATGGATTAATATTAAAACATACCCTAGTTTCAATTAATTGAAAGAATAAAATAACTCAATCATACATCATACATGAAGGGCTCGTTCTTAATAAATTATAATATTGCTTATTTACATGAATATTTTATAGGAATGGTCATTCCTAGTTAAATTAATACTTTTCAGAAAACTAATAATACTTTTAGAGGGGAACTACTAATAATTTTAGGAGACTTATAAATAATAATACTTTTTAATGGAATTACTAATAATTTTAAAGAGAAAAACTAATACTTTTCAGAACACTAATATCGCTCTGTTACGTTGAAACATATACTTTTTAGAGTAAAGTGAGATTTTTTTAAAATAAAAAGTGACACTTAAATAATATTGTGTATAATTTTACTTGGTAAATAATATTAGTTTTGTTACTTTGAAATGTGATATTATTTTTAATAAAAGTTGATATTTTTCGAGTATAAAGTGATAATATACCACTATCTAATGTTGAGAAATCATTAGTCGGGCACCACCCCTATTAGAGATGTTAAATGGATCGCCCTAGCCCTATAAGTCAACCCTAGCTGACTTCGGGCTAAACGGTCTTCGGCTAAACGAGCCACTATCGGGCTATATAGTCAAAAATTAAAAATTATATATTTAAATTTAAAATTTTAAACTCGAATATGTAAAATTTAAGTTTAACATTTTAAGTTAAACTATTCGTCGTAAATAAAATTCGCAAAAGTTTCTAATTACATTGCATTAACAAACTTATAAAATTAAATATTTTATGATCTAAATTTTAAAAATAAAATAATAATAACTAAAGCTACCCAGAATTAACACTTTTTTCTGTAATTACTCATATGACTATAATTTAAAATTTTCAAAATAAGATATTTGAATCTAAAATTTCAAATTTGAGCATATATAACATTTAAGTTTAACATTTAAAGTTAATCTATTCATTATAAAAAAAAGTCATGCATAGTTTATAATTATATTGTATTAACAAAATTATAAAATTAGATTTAGCACCATTTAGAAATATAATTTATATCCTAAATAATCTAATGTGACATTCGAATAAAAATAGAAAGATAAATTAAGTAATAGATAAACAAATAAAAAAGAAGTTTTTCAAGAATTTATAGCTTGTTTAATAAAGTTAAACTTAAAGATGAGGGAGATGTGAATTTGAAAAATAAATTTACTAGTAATAGGTAATAAAAGTAGATATAAAATATTAGAATTATATTTATTTTTGAAAAAAATAAAAATAGCGGGCTAGCCCGATTAACCTTCTAGGCTAGCCTAACGGATTCGGTTTAAGCGGTCCATGCCAAAAAGGCCATGATTTAAATGGGCCAAATAATTCAAATTAACCCTCTTTTTTTTAAGCGGTTAAACTGTCGCCAACGGGCTACGACCCTTTTTAACATCTCTAACCCCTATGACATTATGCCGCCACCCCAAAAAGTACTTTGAAAACGCATATTTTTCGTAATAAAAGTGATATTTTTATGAAAAAAATAATATTTTTTAATTATCATCACACCTGTGTTAGCCTTCGTGTCTTTTTGGGCCACCGGCATGTCTGGTTATGGATCAAGTTCTCTTCAGCTATATTCACAAATCTCAACTTTTTGTATTAGAAGGCCATATCTGTGTTACTTATAAAATCTTTCGGCCCATTGGCCCATAACATAGTTCTCATATATTTTGTACAATTAAGATTCTTCTTTAATGAGTTTTAGAGCCTATTCACGGATGTTAATGAGCCCGTTACAGTCAAATCTAAACCCACCCCATGGCCCATACCCATGTCATTTGGGACGGACACGGTTGAGGGTTGACAATTAGGGGTGAGAAAATAGGTCAGGTTGGGCTAGATTTTTCGTCGGATGGTATGTGTCTTGGTTTACATATATTCGGCCTAAGTTTGACTTGTCATACATAGTAAACTTTTTTTTAGTACAAGTGTGGCCTATTTAATAAATAGGCCTAGTTTGAGCCTATTAAAGACCTACAAAACAATATGTTTTATTTTAATATATATTTTATCTATTACAATAATTAAATAATTATATAAAACTAGTAATATTAATAAAATATATAATATATATTGTGGTCTTTAAATTTGTATAGGCCTAAAATAGGCCGGAAAAAGGTTTTTTTAAAAGCTCAAGCCTAATCTATTTATCTAAATAGGTTTGTTAAAGGGCATGGGTCTAGCCTATTTAATAGGCTAGGCCAAGCCGACAAATAAATTTAGCCAGGCCGAGCCCAAAGTAGACCAAGTCATGGCCTCATCGAGTAACTAACCTACTATTTCCACCCCTATTGACAATGTAAATAGATTTTTGCTCAAATCTGAAATTTTATTTCCAACCCGACCCAACTTATTGTATTTTTCATTATTTATTAAAAATAATTTTATATATTTTATTTAAAATATATTTCCGATAAGTCTTAATAGTACTTTAAGAAAACGTAACTTTATATACTTTAAAATTATAAAATCGGTCTTAACAGTCTGTGTACCTAAATGGGAAATTTTAATTTTTGAGACCTTAAAAATCTTAGCTGGTTGAATTTTGATTTTGGATATAGAAAATTATATGAGACGGTCTAATTGACATTGTCCGTGAAATGGATCCTAAGTGTAGCTAGAATTCCAACCCAAACTCATAAAAATCATGTTTTTTATGTTTTGTATAATCCATTTCACTAATTTAAGTTTATGAGATCGCCTCGATAAAAACCACATCTTCATAATATTATACTGATCCACTTGTTGCCTGCCAGTCTGCCACATTATGTCATTCCACAATTGCCGTCTTAGAAAAGAAAAGATATATAATATTGCTTTGTCTTTATTTATGTTTTGTCTTTAGTTATGTTTTCTTTTTTGAGAAAGGTCTTTAGTTATGTTTAGTCATAGCATTGCAACATGAATTGACAAATAACACTATGCATTATCTGGCAAAAAGATGGATACAAAAGTTTGTTAGCTGTTAATGGAGGGTTATTTTTCAATCTTTGGCATTACTGAATCTAAATATTACTCAATCGAAAATTGTGTTTTTATATTTAAAAATTAAATTTCAAAAAAATTCAGGTTGTGGCGCGCCAAACCGCGAATGTTCCTTGTTGTTTGCGTCTGATTTCGCGTCTTATGTTGTAATAAAGACATGTTGTATCTTATTTCAAGATTTTAATATGCAATTCTCTCGATCGTTTTTTAATTATATGGTGTAAACTTTTTTATGTAATCGTGTTTCGATTGAGTAATATTTCGATTCAAAATATCCGAAAAATTGTATTTTTATATTTAAAAATTAAATTTCAAAAATAAAAAAAAAATAAAAAATTCAAAGTTGTAGGCTCTAGTCAAACCTAGCGCCTCGTGGCAATCGCTGAAAGACTTTTCTAAGGGCGCCTACACTTATTTTTTTTTCAAAACACTCCAAATCCGCCATAAAAACAAAAAAATATGTGGCAAATGCCACAGATTGAAAAATAACCCGTTAATGGATCATATCTCCAGTTTGTGCACTAATTTTTTAAAAGCAAAGCTGGCCAATTAGCCAAAAGAAATGACCAAAAGTTGAGGGATATTTAAAAAACGACCCTCAGGTTTTAGCTTAATTACGAAAAACTCCAATTATATTTCAAAATTACAAATATACCCATTTGAGTTCTGTATTTACCTAATAAATACCCTTCTCGAGCTACAAACAAATGTTAGGGGCTATTTGTAATTTTAAAAGATAACTGGGTTATTTTATAATAAGACTGAACCTCAGGGTATTTTTTGTAATTAACAATGAGATGCCCCTCAAGAGGAAGTAGATGATTCAGAACAGAAAATCACAAAACAACTACAGTTTAATGATTATTAAAGAATATAATAGCAGCAAAAACCTCATACAACAAGAAACCATTTGGATCAACAATAACTTAGCAGCAAAATACAGAAACAAAGCAAATTCAAGTATACTCAATCTTCATATGATTGATGATGATCAACCACAATAACCACTTAAAGAAAAGACATCAAGTGTGATAAATACATACACAACTTATACACAAAAATCATCTACCCTCGGATTTTACCAGCTGCGAAAACACTCGACTCATCGAAATGCCCGAAAGATCATCCGCGCCGACGTATCAAATTCAGCAACAGAATTGCTATTTTCAACATTGTTAAATTCACCGACTCGTGGAGAGAGCTGACCGATAACATTCGCACTATTTTCGTCGGGATCATTTTGCACCACTGCCTCTTGAAGTTGAAGAGCATATTCAAGATTCCACAGAACATCTCCCATCGATGGCCTATCTACACCGAAATCAGCCAAGCATTTCTCCGCCGTCTCTCCAAACTTTCTGAGCGAATCGGGTTTTATTTTCCCGACAAGATTAGGATCCATGATTTGATCCAACTGTCCCTTCTGCTGCCACTTCATCGCCCATTCGGCTAAGTTAACCATTTCCCGAGGAAGAGACGGGTCAATCACGGGCCGAGCACAAAGAACTTCGAACAAAACGACGCCGAACGAATAAACATCCGATTTTTCAGTTAGTTGTTGCCTTCTGAAGTACTCGGGATCTAAGTAACCGAAACTCCCCTTAACGGCGGTGCTAACGTGCGTTTGATCAATCTCCGGACCGGTTTTAGAAAGCCCGAAATCGGCAACCTTCGCCATGAGATTCTCGTCGAGCAATATGTTTGCAGATTTCACGTCGCGGTGAATAACAGCTTTTGCGTAACCGGTGTGGAGATAGTGTAGCCCTCTTGCTGCTCCGATGCATATTTCGAGCCTCTCTTTCCATCCTAAACTCGGAAGATCGGAACCGTAGAGATGACTTTTAACGGTACCATTTTCCATGTACTAAAAACGAGTATCATCTCGTTCTTTTCATCACAGTATCCGATTAAAGAAACCAAATGGCGATGACGGAATTGAGAAAGCATTTCGATTTCGGTTCTGAATTCGCTAGACCTTGATGGGACTTTGGATTTCCTCTCTTAACAGCTATCTTTGTGCCGTCACTTAAAACGCCCTTGTAAACCTTCCCGAAACCACCGACCCCAATTACCAAATTCTCATCGAAGTTGTTCGTTGCTTCTTGAACAGCTGCAAAAGGGATTCGATAGCTTAAACCAGACGCAACGCTAGCAGCTGTCCCCGTCGAATATTTACTTCCCATAGTGTGAGAAGTTTCACCATTAACCGGTATAGGAACCCATGTTTTCGAATGGCCCAGACATTCTTGTTTTCTTCTTCTATGTACGTAAAATAAAATTCGGCCAACACCAAAGCAACGGATGCCCCAACACTTACACCAACAATTAATCCCACTCTATTCTTCGAGCCTGGAAATGAAGGTAAATTCGACTCTCCAGATAAGCTGTCCCTAGAATTGCTTATTTTCATAATCTCCAATCCATTAAGAAATGCATCAGGATAAGCACTCCTAGGAGACGGACCAATACTTATGTTCAAGTTATTCACATCCATCGATGGGGTAACAAAGTCCATAAAATACGGAGTCGCCAAACGCCCCTGAGTTCTTGCAGTTAGTTCAAGATCCGGAGCAACAAGAAACGTACCAACGTAAACATTAAAGAGAAGCTGATTAGCCGCTGAGCTCACAATGTCACAGAAATGAAAACGGATAAAGTACTGAAACCCCCGATCGACTCTAAATCCCCACGTCACGTTAAAATTGCTTCTAGGGTCGTCAGCGGAATTCATTCTCGTGCAAGTCCCGTAAACCGTTTGTGGGGCAGTATCCGAATTCGCACCACCACTAGGATACCGAACGGCCGGAATGTTCGACGCGGTAGTGGCGAGATTCGGTTGTGACAGGAAACTACGATCGGAAACCCACGTCCGTCCTAACGTATCGTTCACTAGCGAAACCAACGGTCCACCCATATTAACCCTAGCAACGGTCTCTAACGCCCGAGTCACAAGTCCGGTAAATGGCCCCGGTGGATTGAAAAGAGCGGCATCGTCTCGGATAAGGTTATTTGGAACCGAGACGACTTCTAGGCGTTAACAAACGCGAATGAATTCGCCGAAGGGGAAAAACTGATCACAAGGTCACCTCTATCCACATTAACCGAATACTCTCTA
Source organism: Rehmannia glutinosa (assembly GCA_016081115.2). Classification (NCBI taxonomy): domain Eukaryota; kingdom Viridiplantae; phylum Streptophyta; class Magnoliopsida; order Lamiales; family Orobanchaceae; genus Rehmannia; species Rehmannia glutinosa. The sequence goes on along the minus strand of JABTTQ020000014.1, from coordinate 33,310 downwards.
ACGGAGGCGTTTTGTGGGCTAAAATCGCTAACTAGTGTGGTTCTCTGAGCGAAAACAGAGAAACTAGCAGAGTTCATATCATAATTTCGGTAAACAAACGGATAAAAATGCAATCGAATCCAGTGGCGTCCGTTTTCCCTAATCGAAAAACGTGTACCTAGACGGTCCGGTGAAAATCCTAGCCGTACGATACAACTGGGAATCATCAGATGGTGTTATGGAATTCAAATTGCTATCAGCTAAAATGTCCTGTGGAGTTGATAGATATCTTGAAGCTGAACTATCAGCAACATAAGTAGTATTACCCACAACAACATCAGTAGATGATCCACAGTTTATGTAATACTGATCAACAGGGTCAAATCCTCTACAACAACATATCAGATTCAATAACACCAACAAAACCCTAATTGAAAATCTCAAAACCCAAAGCCCATCATCACGAATCACAAAAGGAATTGCACCTTTGAGCTTAAATAACAGTACAACAACAAAATATTACATATATTTGCAGAACATATCAAAAACCCATCAAAGAAAACTGAAAAGGGAAAAGGAAAATTATAGCACCTTAGATAAATTAAGCCAAGAAGATGAGAGAAAACCCCAGATTTGTGCTGAACAGCAAAAATCTAGCAAAGCAATAAATCTAGCAGGAATTATATAGCCACCCCAGGTATAAAGTATAAATTGACAAATTCTTTAGAAAAAAATCTCTGTAAAACGACATTTGCAGTATGGACTGATGTGTTCACATATGTATTGTAATTGTTAGATATTTGAGTAATATATTTGAGGGGAAACCGTGTCAAAAGTAAACATATAGATACACATGTATATATATATATATATATTTGTTTTATTATATTGGTATTAGGTAGGAGGGGTTGAACTTTTCTTGAAATAGAAATGGTGGAAAGGGTTGAGGGGTTTTGGTTTGATGGTGGGGAGAGGTAAAATGTGAAAGTAACAGAACATTTATTTTACTCTCAAGAGTGAAAAATTGTCTTTCAAAAAAAAAAAATTGTAAAATTTGAAATCAAATTGCATAGGCTCTAGATAGGGTCCATAGGGATCAACATTGGTAGAGTCTTTGTGTTGTAAAGCGATAACCCTGGATTCATACGAGTGTGTGCGGTGGCGTAACCACATGAGGACCACCAGGTGCGGTCGATGGACCGCACCTGATTTCGAGTTAATTATTAAATTTGGGTTGGGCCGGACTGGAACTCTCTGGAGGTAGTCTGTTAAATTTTGTTTGGACCACACAGAAAAATTCACCTATGAAAAAATTGAAAATTTAAAAGGCCAAAACATTTGGAGAGTATGAAAATTGAAAACCGCAAAAAAATTGCTAAAGACACTATCTTCAAATTTGCCTTTTTTATTTTATATTTTTAAAATTTGGTCGATAATCGCCCAACCGAAAAAAAAAAAATTGGTCGACCGGCTAAAAATGTCGGCTCCTCCCTACTATCCCCCATATATAGGCTCTAAATGTTGACTCGGGTTAGATCTCATATGAGTGTGTGTTTCTTTCCCTACTATCGTCTATCAGTACATAGGCTCTAAATATTGACTCAAAGTTATATCTCACACGAGTGTTTGCATCTCCCCACCTACTATCCTCCATTATACATAGAATCTAGATAATATCAAGCAATGTACAAGGTTCGATCTCATACAAGTGTTAGCGTCTCCTCCCCTATTATCTCCATTTTACATAGGCTCTAAATAACAGACACTGTACAGTAAATCGTGGTGATTAGTGCTTTTGTTTTTCATGAATATAATCTTTTGGAAGGGTGATTAATTAATGTATAATTATGCCTATATGTGTAAGTTTATTTCATCTTGAAAGTTCATTTTCATATGTATATATTACTAGTGTGATGAATTTTAGCATATTTTTTTACTATTAGTTAATATTGAGACATATAAATGCTACAGTCAATAAACGAAATAAATTTGTTTTACAGATAGATATTTTGGTGGAGAATTGTGTGTGCATATAAAACAAAAATAAGACATTTTTTTGCGACGGTGAATGAAAAAAGTGATCCAAAAAACTTGTCAAAAAATTCCACTCGTAGAAAAGTAAAATCTTTGTGAATATTAGAATTTCGAATCGAACAAAACTATACTATTGGTTGGTTTTTTTTAACCTAATTGCATTATTCTCTCTCTTATTTCTCTCTCTCTCTCTCTCTCTCTCTCTCTCTCTCTCTCTCTCTCTCTCTATATATATATATATATATATATATATATATATGTCGATTTTATTTATTTATATGTACAGATTTAGAGATAATTGATGATAATTTTAATATTTTATAATATTACATGCTCTCAGTGCTCAATATTTCCGTTTTTCCTTTGTGGTACTACATTGACATTCAAATGGTAAAGTACAAAGTTTTTTAGTTTTAATGAAATTTTACCGTAGCAAATTTGTATTACCATTTATTTTTTGTTAATGCACTGTCATACGGTATTAATAATATAATTATATATTCTTCCATGGAAAACGGGAAATTATTCAGTAAAGGAGGTGATATATTACACGCAAAAAAAGCAATAAATGCATAGTTGATGTCTCCAAAATAGAGTTTGCGATGGATGCATGCATATTAATTATTATTGATATGGACATTAAATTCAATTATCATATAACATGTTAGATATAGCTATTTTCAGAAAAATTCAATCGTTACAACTTTTCTACTGTGAAAACGTAATTTAGTATATCAAGTTCTACTGCTTAATTTTATATGAATTGTGTAATAGAAGAAGCCAAGCATCTTACATCCTTCATATATCACTCAAAAAAAATCCAATTTACTCGACAGAAATAATTTTGTCACTAAATTGTAATTACCAATAAAATACTTACGAATAAAAAATATTATTTCCTTCAAATTATACTTGTGACAGATCACCAACAGCTTTTAAAATTGCCAACAGAAATATTATAATATTTACCAACAATTTTGGCTTTTGTTGGTAATATTTACCTATAACGATTTTACCTATATATAATGATTTTACCTACCTTTGTAGTCTATTTAGAAAGATTATAGAAATTTGTGGTCTAATTTTTGGATTAATAAAAAGATGCAATGAATATTAATTATGGACTGATACCGATAAGAAATAATTTTGTCACTAAATTCTAGAGTTACTAATAAAATACTTATACAATTAAAAATATTATTTTTCTTTAAATTATACTTGACAAATTACCGGCGGATCACTGACGAAATTTTTAAAGTTACCGACAAATATCAGAAATATTTACAAGCAATTTGGTAATTACCTACAATGATTTTACCTCAATTTGCAGTGTATTTAGTAAGATTATAGAAAAATGTGATCTAATTTTTGGATTAATGAAAAGATGCAATGATTATCAATTATTCAATTATGGACTGTTGTTGACCTTCTCAATTTTCTTTAGTGAGTCATCATGTGGATCGAATGAGTCTTTTATCATGATCAATTGTTAAATTAATTGATGAAAAATAATATTAGGTAGAGTGATAATTGAAATTGAAAGAATAGGTTTATTTATATAGAGATGGGGTCAGAATTTTAAATTTTCACCATAAAATAGAGATTGTATCCATTTAAAGCAGGCGGCTGGCGGCAATCTATTTGCCCAAATAAGTTAGTCTATTTTTGAATAGACTTATATTTTAAATTTTCATTGTAAAGAAATAGCATTATGGTTACATCAACAAATTAAATACATTCTTCAAAAAAAAAAAATTAAATACAAATAATTGATTGAAGAGTTTCTGAAAATGTACTTTAAATTGGATGACTTAAATTATAAACATGATTGATTTTTTCTCTAATAAATACAGTTGATAAAGAGGGGTACTAAAAAAAGCAATTGATAAAGAGGGCTTGTTTTGAGATTAGCACCAATTTGTTTTCACCCGATCATATCTCGTGTTCCACATTCTTGTTGTCACTACATATTCCATTTTAGTAGATGGATGACACATGTACAAGATGACATTATAGTTGTATACGTGTCTTTCATCCACTGCATTAGAGGTATAAATGAGTCGAGTCGAGCCCAATATAGTCTTGTTCAAGCTTGTTTGAATTTTAATCGAGCTTCAAAAATTGTGTTTGAGTTTGGTTTGATTATTATTGATTCGAGCTCGAACGAACTTTAGTAGAGACGAACACGAATCGAGCTCGAGTAGCTTGATATTTTTACACACATTTTATTCTTTTTTGTTAATAATCGAGCTCGAGCTCGAGCCGTGCTTTATATCTTATCCAACAGAAAATGTGTTCATGCTTCATGATTGCTTAGTTATGTTAACAAACCGAGCTCAAACGAGTTTTAATGATCGATCTCGGATCGAGTATCAAGTATTTTGATTCGATTTTCACCATAATCGTAATAGAACACATAGTGAAAAGGAACGTGGAATAAGAAATCTCAATTCGTTTTTTCACCATGTATTATTCAAGTAATATTGTTTTTGTCTATTTATCATTGATAGGAAAAGAAAAGAAAAATGAAAAAAATGACTTGTATATCACTCATCGTTGAACTAATTAAATAATTGTCCGTTTTATATCTCAAAGGTGTTGATACACTACTGGATTCAAGTTACATCAAATCTTATTAATTGTCATATTTATTTTATTATTATTCTATAATTTGTAATATAAAATTGATTATATATCTTTATACAATTAATTCCTTCAGTGAAAAATATTAGACTCATTGTAATATAGTCCACATAGTGATTAGTGCCTAACATTTGCAAAATCATTTATAATTATATGACGCACATTACTAAATAAATGGATTCATGCTAGTCCTATCTCATATATAATTACAATAAAAAAAAATATATATATTGGTTAAATTATATTTTTTTCCCAAAAATCATAGTAAATGATTTTCAAAGTCCTATCCTATATTACTATTCAATCTCCGATTGGAGGTAGGAGAAGCGACTTTCAATATTCATATTTTATCTCTCTTTGAGGTGTTTTTGTCTCCCTTTATGAGAGTTCTTCAATTTATCATTTTATCAAATAAATTGTTTTGTGCAGAACATTCAAATGACTCAATACCGGATAATTAGTGACAGATGCGAGATACATGATTTTTCCAGGCGCTATTGCATTTTTTTATGTTACTTGATGATCGCTAGATATGTATATGTTTATGATTGTTATATATATATATATATATATATATATATATATATATAGAGAGAGAGAGAGAGGATCCTGTGAGACCGCTCCTGGGTTAGTCCATAAGACTAAATCTACACCATCCAAATAGTAAATCAATGACCAAGATATATTACAATATATACATCATTTCATAAGTAAGTATACAAATGAAGGGATAAAATAGGAATCCGAAATTAAATATAATAACCGCTTCCTAAAAATTAGGGGACGTGATTTTGTATTGATCACGCCCACATAATCAAGCGATTCACCTTTCCTTTCTCTCCTTCCCATTCGAACCTGCAATTTATTCAAATATGGCAACAAAATCGTGCAACAATTAATGAAAAGTATACAATTACATTAAACTAACTATACATTAAAATATTACTAAGTATACATAAATAATTAACTAAGTATACAATTACACTAAACTACCTGTACATTAAAACTTTACTAAGTATACATAAACATTTAACTAAGTATACAATTACATTGAACTAACTATACATTAAAATAATACTAAGTATACGAAATATTTAACTAAGTATACAATTACACTTTGAATTACTTATATAACTAAGTATACAATTCCATTGAACTAAGTATACAAATCCACATAACTAAGTATACAAATTTACTAAACTACTTATATAACTAAGAATACGATTCCACCAACCAAGTATACAAATCCATTGAACTAAATATACAATAAAAACATGACTAAGTATACAAGTCCACCGAACTAAGTATACATAAAATGACTTCACAAATATGACGGAAATAAGTATCAATTTTGAAAAAATACTTGAAATTGATGATTTTTCCTCCCTAAAAATTGGGTAATCAAAAGGTAGGATTATGTTTCCTTAAAAATAGCTAATAACCGTCCAATTAACATAACTAATTAAATATAAAAGTACAATTATACCCTTATATGTCTAAATTAACTAAAATGATCTACACCATCCAAAATTTTAAATTAAGAGTCCATGAGTGTTCTTATGGACTAACCTAAAGGGATTAGTCTCATTTGAACCAATCCCTATATATATATATATATATATATATATATATATATATGGTTTCGAGGGTTTTATATTTTAATCTTTGTAATCAGTTGTATCTTTTTTATGTTAAATGAAATTGAATGATCCTAAAAAAAAATATTAAAATGAAAAACATTTCAGAAAGAGCGATAGATTGGAAATAGTTTGAATTGGATAAAGCGTTGAATAGAAAACTCATAAATTGCGTGTTGAAAATTTGAGATGGATGCACTCATATGCGCTCCATCTGTCAATATTTATAAAACAAAGTCAAAATATATATTCAATCTATACAAATAATGAGTTGTACTTATTTTTAGTAAAATTTTGTATTTTAGAACTTTCAAAACATTACCTCAAAAAAAAAAAAAAAAAACTTTCAAAACATTATTGTTAATTAACGTTTCTGGTACTTTTTCAATTTTTTTGTTATAATTAAGGAAAAAGAAACTGAAAAGAAAAAAATGTTTCTGGTACTTTTTCAACCACTTAATATAAGAAGGAAACAATAGAAATAGTTCCATCAACTAAACAACATTTTTGAATGGAGGTGGATCAGAAAATATTTTTTTTAGTACAATATGGGATAATAAGGGAGGAGACACATATACTGCGTATGATAAATGCTCGGGTCAATCGTCCTTACAATACAAAGTCTCTATCACTGAAAGACAAAGTTGATCTCAAATCAAAAAGTATTTGAACTTATGACCTCTAATTTTAAAAAAATGCTAACACTTCAATTTTAATTTATTTATTGACCTAATTGAATGAACACAAAAGACAATACCTAAATTACTCGTTTCTGGTGTCGAATTTGACTAACTATTTGTAGGCATTTTATTGTTCAAGTTTTGGATGACATATAAAAGAACAAGTAGAGCAATAAGTTTTCAAAGTGACAGCCAAGAGATAATGAAACTAAAAACATCATCGTAGCCTTTATTGAATCTTTAAAATGTCGATGAGGTCTTGATTTAGGTCTGAGGCTTCAAATTTTACAATTTTAAAGATATGGGAAAGAATTTCAAGGATTTGGATCATATTTAGGTTGTGTAAATTTCCTGTGAATTTAGAAAGAGAAAGATACAAATGCATATATACATACACTTATACATACATATACATACATATATACAAGTGTATGTATAGACAATGGCGAGCTTAAATAAAATGGGGTGGGCCGATATACTAAAACGGGGTGAGCCGATACACGAAAAAATCATATAAATTCTAATTAAAAAAATTATAGTATAAATTTTTTCTTTTACAAAAATGGGGGGAGTGGCCCCCTTAGACCTCCGCCTTGTGTATAGATGTATTTGTGTCTTTCTCTCTCCAACTTCACAAGAAAAATTTACACAACCTAAATGTAGAGGATCCATTTTCGAATTTCAATAGATGTGTGGGCATTTTATTTCACTTATGTGGATTTATAATTTTAATTTATTATAACTTGTTGATTATTAATAAAATATATTGAATGAGTCATAATTCGTATATATCTAAAACGCTAAGTTCAACTTTTTCAACAAAGTGGGTAAAAAAAAGTATTCACTAGAGTCGTTAATTTTGTCCTGACTGGTGGGCTAACCTGCTCGCCCGATAAAGTGACCGGCCTGGCCGAGTTTTCATAGGGCGAAATAAACTGGTTTTTTAGTTACTAGCCAAAAAAAAAAACCCGCCCATTAATTTTTCATTTGTGTTTTCATGGGTTGGGCAGGATAGGGCTTCCAAAATAGCGCGGTCAATGTTTGGCCTGCCCTTATCCGCCCCAATTTTTGATTTGGGGCTAGGCAACCAACGACCGACCCCAAAATTTCATACCTCTTACTACCAAAAAATTAATTATGTATTTATTTAGTTTAGAATTATACTTAAACCGAGGCCATTAAGTGCCTATTAAGACCCAATTTTGCCTACAAATATCTCAAATCCTCATAGTATACAATTAAGCAAATATTAAATCTCGAGTTCTCGGAATCTTTTATATGTTGTGAATCGACTTGAACGTTAGAGGCGATAATGGCGTCGAGACTGCGCTAACTTAATTAGCTCGAGTTAATTGCTTGTTAATTGACACACTCGTTGAGTCAGAACTTTGATATCTTTTCCTTTTAATAATTGCCTTTGTTAGATTAGCTTGTAAACATAAATTGTAAAATGAAGTAAATGGGAGAGTTTCATAGAGACAAGAGATGTCTTGAATATGAATACAACATTACAACATGAGTAAATGAGAAATGGAGGCTAGAGATAAAGACCTAGGTAATGCATAAGTAGGAAAATACAAAACTACCCTTATAGCTAATAATAACCAATTATAACACTAACAACCTTGTCTAGTGATAAGTATTTCCAGTCATTATTCTAATTGTTATTTTGTTCCTTATTAGAATAGGTTTTGTTTTTGGTAGGAGTTTGGAGTCCATATTTAAGACAATTGATGTGCTTGTTTTGGATCATTGAAATTTTGTTTAATAAAAATTCTAAAGGTTTTACCCTTTGGCGTCAACACACTTCTTTGTACTTTCCATCGAAAGCTTACAGATTGTGTTTGAGAGTTCTTGTTCTTAGTTCCTGCAAGGCGTCAGGCGGGACGAGTCAAGGGGTTAACGGTGGTGGGCCGCCCCCTCAACTTCGATTTTTTCTATGATTAATATAAATTTTGTACGTGAAATTATTAAATTTTAAAATTTTCCCCCTCTAAAAAATAAAAATACATTTATATTTACTAGTTTTAAGCAGAAACAAATTTCGTCCCCTAAACTTCATTTTCTCTGCTCCATCCCTAGTTAGAGAATATACACCGAACAAATTCCACGCACTTGACCCCCAAAAAAAAAATTAAAATTAATATTTTCTATGTATATTTAATTTTAAAATATAATTTTTTTACTATGTATCTGTTTTTTATTGATTTAGTCCTCAAAATTGCTTAGCTCCTCCAAAGCTACACATCTAGCTCCGCCCCTACACGCACCCATAAGATTTTGTTTGTAACATAGGCAGCAATACAATACAATGAGTAACTCGAATTTGCAGAAGTATCATCAATTCGGACGATGCCCTACCAATATTAATCAATTTTTAATTGAAATCTTGATGTAGTAATCATTTTTGGTTTTTCTTAAAAAATATTAAATATAAAGCATTAGATAAGTTGGAATGGTCAAATTGGATAATAAATTATTTAGTAAATTGATCAATATCAAAATTCAAAAGGAAATGGATCAAGTTCATGCTAACACGGCAGGCCACCATTCGTGGATCTTTCTGTAAAAGCTACTTTTGTCAAAAAAAAATTAAATATTAGTTTTAACAACTTGTTTGTACTAAAAAAATAAACACAATTTGTTGGACAGCAAAACTTCTATACTTTTGCAACCAGCGGCAAAAATTGAGGGGTACCGTTTTGCGTTGGATCAAATATTTTGCATGCAATTGCGAATATAGGATTTTGAAAATGTGGTTACAATAGATATTTAAAATAAACAAACATAAAATATTATTTAATATTTAAAGTCGAACAAAATATACAAATAAAAAGAAAAATACACACCATTAAAATAAAAATTACAATTGACATTGATCTGCCGTCGTGACCTCATTTTTTAAAGCGATCCACGACATTATCATCGGAAACTTGTAAAAACGCATCATTATCAATAAAAATAATAAAAAAATCATTTAATAATTGTTCACTCATGCTATTACACAACATATTTTTGACATAAGACATTTCAAAAAACACTTTTTGCACACGAGAAAATCAACATCAACTTAGCATCAATTTAATAAGCAAATAAATTATCGGATAAGTCACGTGCTTCTTTGTTTCAATAGGCATCATCGATATGACACCAATATCATGCAAATTTTGAAACTTGGCATCTCCTTTCATATCTTCAACGAATATATCAAGTTGAACCCAATTTAATCCAAAATCCATCATTAAAGAAAAACATAGAAAAACTTATAATTGACAACCTATAATTTGAATAAAAAAAGAGAATCGGGATTAAAAATTAATATTGTCCATACGAGTTATATTGCTCGAGAATTTCTATCCAAATGAAAAGTGATATATATATATATATATATATATATATATAAGGTTAGGATCGAATGTGGCGGGGGCTTACCGTATAGCAAAGGTGTGGATTAATTCAATCCATCCACACCTTTTATTCAATGGTCCATATTGCTATAAAAAATGGCCGATTTATCAATTAATTAATAGGTGAAAATGACATAATATTAACTAGCAAAATGTCATAAATCACGCCTTACAATCAAATGATTGATTAATATCACGTTTCCACAATCGAATTGTGCACCATTTTAATAGCCGAATTGTACACCATTTAATAATCGATCGTATTTTTTTATATCTAACGGCATCATTGTATAACTAAGTGTATACCATTCAATCCCAACGATTTTTATGGGATTTAATTTTACGATTGTTCCCGTTTTTCATTCAATTATGGTTTACTCACAATGAAGTACAATTAGTTATACAATGATGCACTATTAGATATAAAATAATCCACAACGCTATTAAATGGTACACGCTCAACTATTAAAATGGTGCATAATTTAGTTATGGAAACGTGATCTTTATCACATCCATAATTATAGGGCGTCATTTATGGAAATGTGGTTACACCATTTTATAGGATTTTTCGATGATGTACAATTAGTTATATAATGACGCACTCTTAGATATAGAATAGTGCACAATTAAGTTTTTAAATAGGAAGATGGTTACACCATTTTGTCTTTATAGTTCCTTTAGATGATGTACAATTAGTTATACAATTATGCACTTTGTTAGATAAAAATGATGCACCATCGCTTATTAAATGGTGCGTAATTCAACTATTAAAATGTTGCACAATAAAGTTATGGAAACATGATATTTATCACATCCATGATTGTATGACGTCACTATGGGAAGGTGGTTACACCATTTGGTCTTTATAGGGTTTTTATATGATGTGCAATTCGTTATACAATGATTCACTGTTAGATATAATATGGTGCGCTTATTAAATGGGAAGTTGGTTACACCATTTTGTCTTTATAGTTCCTTTAGATGATGTACAATTAGTTATACAATGATGCAATCGTTAGATATAAAATGGTCTACGATCGGTTATTAAATGGTGTACAGATTCAACTATTAAAATGGTGCACAAATTCGATTATGGAAACGTGATATTAATCAATCCCTTGATCGTGACGTGATTTATGGTATTTTGTTAGTTACAATTATGCCCTTTCCACCTATTAATTAATTGATAAATCGCTTATTTTTAATTGCAACTGGACCATTGAATAAAAGGTGTGGATGGATGAGATCAATCCACACCGCCACACGATAAGAGGTACGCCACACGAGATCCCATCCATATATATATACATATATATATATATTTATAAGAAGAGAAAGTTAGACCAAAATCTATAGAATGGGTACCGATTGAGCAAAGTTGGGCCAAGAAAAGAGTCATTGTTGAGAAAGATTATTTTACTTTTAAATAATTAAAGTATAATTTTATGTAATAAGGGTACATATTTATTATTATTAATTTGTTTACTAAAAAATATTTTTGGATGTTTTTCAAATCGGGGTACAATTGTACCCTAATGTTCCAAGCTGCATCTGCCACTTGTTCTATGTTGGGGGTTGTGGAACCCGATAATTTGCGACTATTTGTAATTCTATGAATATTAATTTCAGAATGTTCTATAATTATACAAGTGAAAAATATTATGTGAAATTATTGTGTAGTATTATATTAGTGTAGCCTAAGTATAGAAATCCTTTAGTTCATCTTAATTATATTAGTCTATAAGTCTATTACATAAGATAAATTGAATGAGGGATTGAATTGGAGAAAATTGTCAATTGGTCACTTGTCACAAAAGGCCACAAAAATTATTTTTATAGCCCAAGTATAGTACAAGTGAGTGGAGTGATGTGTGAGCTACGCGAAAGGTTGCTTGCTCCTAACAAGTTGCATAGCTCCCCTATATAGATGTGATTGTTTGAGTCTCGATCGATGAGAGCCATATGAGTAGTGAATAGTTTCCTTCTTGGTATAAGATGACAGAGGCGAGAAGGGTCGGTAAAGTTCTATTTAAAGCACAAGGGATAACGTTGGGGCTAGATAGTTGGCACTAATTGCTAGATTTCTTTCCATGTCTTAGTAATCTTTATCGGGAAGGTCTAACTAGATAACTTTTCCCGAGGTTTTAGTTGCAGTGAATGAAGATTTCTTCTTTAAGGAAAAGGTCTATCAACAGTTCCAGAAGTTGCACTTTCTTTCAATGTTGGTCCAGGCCCCGTATCAATTGGCCTTGCCTACATCAATGCCAATGCCTAAAGGAATTATATTAAGCCAATTACCTGTGATCTTTTTTGGGTCCAGAACAAGGCCCACTTTTCTTCCAGGCCTGGGCCATGGCCCATATCCTACACTATACATCTTTCTCTCTCTCTCTCTATATATATCGGGTATGAATCCAATAAGCATAGTATCTGAGGTGAGATCGAAGAGATTAATTCTAGTCGCTTGGAAGATAATTTTTAATGGCTCGGATTAATCTACATGAATAATTATAATTTAATTAATTTATTAACAATAAGGATAGTTTTGTATAAAAAATACTAATAGTTAACAACTCATAAAAAAAACAGTTACATAAAATATGAAATAAATCGCAATTGATTTGATTGCATACGATTTACAACAATAAAAAGCCCAATAACAACTGATGATGCAACCCAAAATAAATTTATCCTTTCTTCTTTGTTCTTCTTCTTCTTCTGATTAGTCTTAGTAGTAAAAAACAACAGTTTCTCACAATAATATTTCAAGCATATTTACTACACAGTTAGTGCTTGTTTAGAACATACATGATATGTTTTTTTTTATTTCTCTGTCTTGCCTTTTCTATTAATTCTTCAATTGTGTTTTTATGCATGTATATTTATTTATATAAAAAATAGATTTTTTTAGTACAATGGGGGGGAGGAGATACGCGACTTCAGATATGATCGAACCTGGTCATTCATCCTTACAAATACATGTTTCAATCACTAGACCACAATATTGATCCAAAAAAATTATATAAATAGATTTTCATACCACGTATAACTTATAAGGGGTTAAAAATAATATTACTTGATTTTAACATGACTACAGAACGGACTTCTCTTTTGGTTTTCTCGTTAGTCTCAGCAGAGACGACCAACGATTTCCTCAAAACGCGACTTTATCCCATCACCTTTTTTAAAACTTTAAAATTTGGGGCAGTTGTACGATTTATGTGTAATTTAATAGCATCAAATGACAATTACTATTTCCGCATTTTTGCGCTTTTGGTTTCTAGGGGTTTGGGGTCCTCGCGTCACAGTAATCGCTTTTATTTTTCTTGGATGACTTTATTCTCTCTCTCTCTCTCTCTCTCTAAAATCTCATCGTCCCTCCCAATTCAATAATTGCTATTATCTCTCCAGACTTCCATTTTTGCATACACAGATCTGTTGTCTTCTTCCAGGTCAATTCTCACTTTTATCTTTATATATACAATACACGGAGTCTATATGTATATATGTAAATACATGTATGTGTTTACTTGTTTGTGTGCTGTATGTGGCGTCTTGTGGACTTGGGAGCAAAATTGATGTTTAGGGTTTAATTTCTGCAATTCATCGTTGTTTAGAGGGTTTTGAGTTATCTTGAGAGGTATTGGAGACTTTGGAGTTGGGAATCAGCCAGAAGCATGTAGGGAAGAAAAAAAGGGCGTTTGCTATTTTCCTTTAGGCTTTTGTAAATTTGAATGTTTTCGCGGGTTAGTGGATGGGTGTCCTTTGTGTTTCTATACTCGAGGCTGTTCTTGAGATTGAGTTCATTTCTTGTTCTTGTTCTGCCCCTCCACCGCTTATGCCTTTAGTCATTTGGAATTGATAGCAGCTTTAGTTATTTACTCGAACATTTCGTTTGCTAGGGTATTTTGATATCTTTCCATTTTTTAAGCATTATTTTCCAATTCTCTTTATGTTTTTGGTGTCAACGTGCATTTTGACTAGAGGGTAGTCCTAGTCTCATACAACCAGTCTTGATTAATGTTAACCCATGGTGTTGGTCAGGGGCGTATCCTTATAGCTAAGTGGGGGCTAAAGATTTTCAAAATTTCCATATTATATACATATTTTATTTTTAAATATTAAAATTTGGTATTTAAGTATTTATTTTTAGTGATTTAGGCGCCCCTCCCAAAAAAAAAAAAAATTAATTAGCCCCCAAAATGAAATGTCTAGCTCTGCCCCTGGTGTTGGTGGTGTACTTGTTCTTGTTCTTGTTCTGCCCCTCCACCACTTATGCCTTTAGTCATTTGGAATTGGTAGCAGCTTTAGTTTATTTACTCGAACATTTCGTTTGCTAGGATATATTTCGATATTTTTCCATTTTTAAGCATTTTTTTCCCAGTTCTCTTCATGCTTTTGTGGTGTCAACGTGCATTTTGACTAGAGGGTAGTCCTAGTCTCCTACAACCAGTATTGATTAATGTTAACCCATGGTATTGGTGTTGTTTTTTCTTTTTTTCGTTTGTATTTTATAGGTTGTGCATGTTTTGATGGGTTTATTTAATTATCTGTCCTTTTCAGATTTTATATAATCGCGAGGGAGGCTCCGAAATATTTTGAAGAGCTTTTGACCTCAAGGAGTAAGGAAATCTGCTGCTTTTGGAGGAAAAGTTTTCTTCATGACCTTTTGACATTTCACAATGTCAGGGTTGTTCAATGTATTGTTTCTTCCGTTGTAAATGTTATGTCTGTATTATTATCATTACATGTAGCCTTGAAGAAGTAGAGTTTAGCTCTTTTGCTTGGTTTTAAAACTTGTATGTTGTCTACGTCATGGTTGATTTCATACTTTACATGTTATCTTATAACTGTTTGTTAAATTGGTTTAAGATTAGTCATTTCATAGTATAACTGATTGGTCTAGTAAACTTATTCTGTTTTGATGCATCTTCAATATGAGATTTCATTTGTGATTTTGGAAATAATAACTTTTTGGGTAGATAGGTTTTGCAATATCAAGTGTCTGTACTTATTTATGGATCATTGTATGAAGTTGGGACTGAGGCTTTTTTTTATAACGTGTCTATAGTTGTGACATCTTATTTTAATTTGTCAGCTTCATCTTTATGATATTATGATGTTAACTTCATGGAGTTTGAGTTCCCCCCCTCCTTTTTTTTTTCTTCCCTTTTTTGGTGTGTGTGGAATGCAGCGGATGACTAAGATCTCCTCAACATGTTGTGCTTATCATTTGCTAGACATTAAGGGTTAACTTTATGTATTGAAGAGACTCTACTGCCTATTAACACTTTGACTGATCCCTCAGCTGTCTTGTTAAAGCGGATTACAGATGCATTGAATATGATTCATCTGATGCGTTTCTTCTCGGAATTCTGACTACATTTATGTTTTTCTGTATTTAATGTTGGGAAACTGCTGCCTGGATACGAACTGGACATAGATGAATAGTGGTTAACCCATGCATGAAGTCATACGATTTTACAATTGGTTTTTGTTAATTTTTTCACACCATCACTGCAGTCATCACTGAACGGATCAAGTTCAAGTCTTCCTGACAGCACGGGGCGATCATTTTCATCATCTTTTTCTGCTCAGTCTGGCGCCGGTTCCCCTGTATATCATCACACTGGTGAGTTGTTTGTCGGAAGGATTACTGTTTTTTTCTTTTACATATCTGTAATAGTAAGCGTCGTTCTTACAGGAAATATGCAGGGACTTCACAATATTCATGGAAATTTTAATGTTCCGAACATGCCGGGCGCACTTGGATCAAGAAGTACCACCATGAATAACATTCCATCGAGTGGGGTACCACAAGCTGGTGGCAACCTTTCTAGTGGACGTTTTGCTTCAAATAACCTTCCTGTTGCTCTTTCCCAGGTGAAATTTTCATCTCTAATGATGCATATGAGATGAATTAAAGAGATGAAAATAAAGATTGGAATATATTTGGAAATCAGATGAAAGGAATCTGTTCGGAATGGAACTCGGAAGTACTTTTTGTGTTGAACCTTCTACGAGATGTATATATTATGTGTTGATGCTGTGGATTGTACAGTTATTACTTACTCTGAACTTCCTGTTATATCTTGGTTTTGATTTGCAGATATCTCACAGCGGTGCACATGTTCATTCAGGGATGGCGAGTAGAGGTGGTATGAGTGTGATTGGAAATCAAGGGTATAATGGTAGCACTAATGGTGTTGGTGGTTCTATCCCTGGGATTCTCCCGACATCTGCTGCAATTGGTAATCGAACATCTGTACCAGGTCTGGGTGTGAATCCTGTTCTAGGAAATTCAGGGCCACGGATTACAAGCTCAGTGGGGAATATAGTTGGTGGGGGAAACATTGGCAGAAATATTAGCACAGGTGGAGGGCTCTCTGTCCCTGGGCTTACTTCTCGCCTAAATTTAACTGCCAACAGTGGTTCTGGAAATATAAATGTGCAAGGACAAAACAGGCTGATGGGTGGTGTGCTCCAACAAGGTAATCTACCATCCATTGGTAACTCTCTCCTACTATCTAGTGTTTACAACATTTCCAATGTGTAAATGGAAGTTCTCTTGATGTTATGATATGCTTATTCAGCTGGCCATTAGTCATGCTTAATATATGTATTTTTTTTTCAGATTCCTATTATACCCTTTGAATGCTTTTCAATTGTGTTTCCCTGACCTTCAGTTTGATAAATGGAAATTATCTATAACAAATGGCTTGGTATCATTTGGATGAGGATACATGCTGACAATAATGTTAGCTGGTAGCCATTATGGTAAACCAAACTGACGCATATTAAGTGCACTTAAAGTGACTTAAAATTGAAAGGAACTTGAAAACATCATTGGTCGATGGACTTTGTTTGGATATAAAAAGGGACGTTTTTCAAATTTATAAGTTGGCAGTTTCTAGTGGCAGTATCAGCTCAGTAATTGTAACCAGCCTTTTCTGATTCAAATTACTGAAAATAATATAAATATCATCTCTGGATTCATTTTATTTTGTTGGCTGTTTTTGCTATTTCCATCATCTTGCTTTTCTGGACTTCATCTGTTCGCAATATTTGCTTTATTGTTATATATTTATTTGTCCTTTTGTATGGAATTGCTAATTTTTAGTTTTCTTGCTAAAGCAATTGTTTTGCTTCCATGTATTCTCTTGATCACATGCAAGAAAAATGTTGCTATCTGTCAAAATTAACTGCAGAGGGTCTAGGGATATTGAATTATGTACAGCTCAAGTGTGTTATGTTTCTTCCTTTTCCTGTAGTGCCATTTAGGAAATTTGATTGGCTTTGTACTGAATTTTCTGCGCATAAAATGTAGTTATATATCAAGTATATTCCTTTTTTTTTTTGTTAATATGTGTTCTGTCTTCAAATGTATTTAACACAGGCTCTATATTGATTGCAGAAACCCGAACACCCCCACCCCAAAAAAAAAAAAAAAAAATAAAGAAAGGAAAAAGAGAAAAATGATAACAACGAAAAGAATCTTCCACCACTCAGTATTCATATGTTTCGTACTAAAAGATAATGATATCTTTTTCTCGTTTCATAATTTGATTTAATTATTTTGTATTAACTTTTAATGTGCTTAAAGTTGTTCGCTATCTATATTATTTTTGAGACTGATGATTGTACGAATGTGCTTGCTTGAGGATTGATGTTTTATAATGATTTGGCAGTTTTCGTTATTCAGCTTCTCCACAGGTATTATCAATGTTAGGCAATTCCTATCCTTCTGCCGGTGGCCCTTTATCTCAAAATCATGTTCAACCTGTGAATAACCTTACTAGTTTAGGCATGTTGAATGACATGAATTCCAATGATGGTGCCCCATTTGATATCAACGATTTCCCTCAGCTGACTAGTCGTCCCAATTCTTCTGGAGGCCCTCAAGGACAACTGGGTAACTAATTAGGCTGGTCTTTTTTCTGCAGAACTTCTGTATGCTCTTCTAGATCTGCCGTAAGATGCATCATAATTCCAAATATTGTAGGTTCAATGCGGAAACAAGGTCTTGGCCCTATCGTTCAACAAAGTCAAGAGTTCAGCATGCAAAATGAAGATTTTCCAGCCTTACCTGGATTTAAAGGTGCTTATATCTGCTTTTATTCAATTGTTGTTCTTTCTGTGCTATTTCTAGCAATATTTGATTATTTTTACCTTCTCAGAATGGCACAGCAAAATGATCATCTTTGCATGTGCTAAGATAACTTTTTTGATTTATAGTTAAGAGTACAAAATGAATTTCTGCAGATAATTTATTCAGTTTTAAATTGTTGCCCTAGATTTCCACTTTAATGCTTGGTGTTCCTTGAACTTGGATCTTCCGGAGTTTGCTTAATCCATCATTGTCTGTATTCCCAAAATAATAAAGCAATCTTAAAACACACAGACCTACTGCACCTTTTTCTATGTTGCATCATCAAATATGGTCCTGTGGAACTTCACACTATTCTATGTGATACTTGGGAGATTATCCTGGAGAAATCAAGCTAAATGAGTTTGTGGTCAGATAAATGAGTTATTTGCTCAACTCTATAAAACTCAAGTTACATCCTTTACATTTTATCATGATATGTTGTATTGGAACCTTGTGAATAATATGCAAAATAGTTAACAATTCATTGGTAAACTATTATAATTGTGATGCTGCTGCTGTTGTGCGGGCTTGGTGCTGTTTTCTCAACTTTCCTTCATCATTTTGATTGCAGTGGCATTTTAGAATCTTCTTCTTGTTGATTGTCTTATATTAAGATCTACATCATATTAACCTCGTTTGTTGAATTTGATCTTATTGTCCTAATGTTTGTGCCTGTGATGTGGCGTAGTTAGTTTTGATGGATGCCGCTTTATATATATACGTAACATATATATCTTGAAATTTGTGGTTTTTGTTGTGTTGAAACCTTTTCTGAGATAAGATAGAGGGTGGACGTAGTTCAGAGACCTTACATTTTCTGGTCTATTCGTCCTTATCATTGACATTGTATTAATCTTTTTGCAGGTGGTAATTCTGATTATCCTATGGACCTACACCAGAAAGAACAGCTTCATGATAGTTCTGTTTCTATGATGCAGCAGCCTCAACATTTTTCTGTAAGTCATAATACATTTGAAGCTGACGCAACCATAGCTTTCTGCTTTCAGTCTTTCTCACTCTTTCTGATTTAAAAATGCAGATGGGAAGGTCTGCTGGTTTTAATTTGGGTGCAATATACTCATCTCAAAGACCACAGCAGCAACAACCGCATACTCCATCAGCAAGTGGCGGCGGTGGGCCTTTTTCAAATGTAAATAACCAAGATCTACTCCATTTACATGGTTCTGAGATGTTTCCATCGCCGCATTCAAGCTTTCATTCACAGGTGTGCTAACTTTCGACCCCAAATTGTTTTACTAGTTTTCCACTATTACCGTCAATGAAGCTATCTGGAATATGACTTGCAAAAACTAAAATAAAAAATTGAACTGGAATACATAAACTAATGTCTTATATTTTTATTTTTATTTTCCCAGTTCCTTCTCTTTATTCATGGGGCAAAATTGCAAAATTGGTCCTGTAACCATAGCGCGGTAGCAAAAAGGTCCTGTTTAAATCACTGTTTGCAAAAATTATAGTATTATTATTTTTTTAAATAATTTTAAAATTAATTTATTAAGAATAAAGTATTATTCTATTATTTTTTATTTGTCTTGTAACATGACTAATGTTAAATTTTTTGTAAATGAATTTTTTATTTGATTGACAAAAATTAAGATTTTAAGTGAATTATATCAATTAAGAATCAAGAAAGAAGCTAATTATTTTTTTAGTTTATTTGGTGTTTTCCTCCATTTTTTTGTCATTTAAATGACGTGGCAGATGAAGTGTGTACAATTTTCGAATTACATGGCATATTGTCAAAGTCCATGTTGGCGCCACATCAGCAGTCTGGCCAGCATGGAGCTCACGTGGACTTTTTTCGCCAATTTCCCAAGTAGGGCTTTTTGCAAAACGTGATTTTAATGGGACCTTTTTGCTACCACACTATGTACCAATTTTGCAATTTTGCCTATTTATGGAGATAACATAACTTTTGCTGTATGAGAGGCAGCTAATAGCCCAGTTTTGCAATGTCTTCCAAGTAGGTGTGGTTGACTTATTCCTGAAAGAGGTTATGGAGTTAAATGGAAAGCTTCAAGTGTCCACACCTTATTTCATCATTTGGATTACATTTTATAGTTAAGCACTTTGGTTGCCTATAAACCGGAATAAAACTACTTTAGAACATGTAGACTGTGAAGAATGGCATGTTTGAACTCCTTTTCTTGTTTATGGTTGCTGTAGTTGTTTTGGTACAATATAATGCCTGATTTTTTTTATTTGTTGTCTTTCTATATGCTTCAGAGTAGTGGACCCCCCGGGATAGGATTGCGACCTCTGAATACTCCTAGTTCACTATCCGGTATAGGGTCGTACGACCAGGTCTTACAGCAATATCAACAGCATCAGAATCAATCCCAATTTCGCCTTCAACAAATGTCTGCTGTTGGTCAGTCTTTTCGAGATCAAGGAGTGAAGCCCGTGCAGGCTGGCCAGGCAGCCTCTGACCCATTTGGTTTGCGTGGTTTGTTAAGTGTGATAAGAATGAGTGATCCTGATTTGACATCTCTTGCACTTGGAATTGACCTAACTACGCTAGGATTGAACTTGAATTCTAGTGAAAATCTCCACAAGACGTTTGGTTCCCCATGGTCAGATGAGCCTGCCAAGGGAGATCCAGAGTACAATGTGCCACAATGTTATTATGCTAAACAACCGCCACCTCTAAGTGTGAGCTTTTTCATTATCCTAGTTATTGGCTGGCTTTCCGTTTAGCCGTTTTCTTGCTGAAATGTGTTGATTTGGCTGCAGCAAGCATACTTCTCAAAGTTCCAACTGGACACACTGTTCTATATTTTTTACAGGTGCGCGCTTTTGTTAGACTTCCATTATTTACTTTTAATCTGTTATTGTAAATCTGACATACTTGTTATTGATTTTTGCAGTATGCCAAGGATGAAGCCCAATTATACGCGCAAATGAATTGTATGTTATCTCCTCACTATCAATATAGTTTTTGTATCTTGTTGCTTGCATCTTTCTTGTTTGCTGTTATTGCTAACAATCAATCCGTGAACAATTGTTACTCATGTGATATGTTTGTGATTCCCGTTGATTCTGAATTTGTTGCTAAGGACAGCTGTTGATTGAATCTTGCTACACACTGTTTCAGGTATAATAGAGGATGGTTCTATCATAGGGAGCACCGGTTGTGGTTTACGAGAGTTTCTAACACGGAGCCTCTTGTAAAGACAAGTGCATACGAGAGAGGTTCATATATTTGTTTTGATCCAAACACATGGGAGACAATTCGCAAGGTTTGTGGCCTTCTCAATTTGTTTATTCGATTAGTTACTGAATCCAACTGGGTATCATATATTTATTTTAATCAAGGACATTGAGAGGATTTTATAAACGTATGCAGGATAATTTTGTTCTCCATTATGACATGTTGGAAAAGAGACCAGCTCTACCTCAACATTGACAGATATTCTCACTATGTAAATCTTCAGGTTCAACTCGATCTTTAGGGCAGAAACAAGCTTGCTTTTAATTCTTCTCCTGTTTGGCCATTGTAAGCAATCATTGCAGCAATGATGTCTTTGTTGTTTGCTGTTGTAGTCCCTCTGTATCTTTTGCATGGAATTAAATATCGCGCAACCTAATAGAGCAGTCCCTTTGCATTTTTCTTACTTAGTTTCATAACTATTTACAGGACATATTGCCAGCATTTCATTTTCTATAGAGTTGATCTATTTGGATATTTAGCATGATTCACCTATATTTTAATATGTAGCAGTCTTAATATATAAATTTAAGGGGATGCATCTGTTTTTTGAGTTTATTATGACGTGTCAAAGGAAATAGTTGAAAGTGGTGGCGGTAAAATTGACAAAATTAGTTTTTGGTATGTAATTCCTGAAATTTTATGTTGAAAAGTCACCTATCTGTGGAGAAAAAACTGTGATTAGCATTGTCAGATTTTATAAAGTTCTAATGCAATTTGTATATTATTGTACATGAATCTTAATTTCATTGCTAGGATATATAAAAAGATAAGAGTGTTGATTTAAGGATGACAATGGGTAGTTCAGCCTTGGACCTGACTGGATATTTGCACACTAAATATGGTACGGTCAAATTATTTTGGACCCTTGTCAGGTTCCCCTGGCTGTATGTTTTGCTAGACCCGAGTGGAACCTGTCTGCAACTCTTCCCATCATCTAAAATGTGTTGAAAATATTAATATCCCTAATTGAGTGCGGCCCTCTTTCCTCTTCTTCCAGGCATATTTTTCAATTCTTTTGTGTTTCATTTCGTCCCCCTTATAAATTTCTTGAATTTTCATTTTTAGTCTTCTTTCCTTTCTGATCTTTCTTTTGTTTTCCTTTTCTTTCATCTGATTTCTTCATAACCTTCCATTTTTATCGTATAATTCTTCCTTCTATTTTTGTTTAATTAATGTAAAAGAAAAATCACATCCAGTTTTTGAGATAAACTTAACCCAAAACAGTCTTTTGGCGTTGTCCAGTCTAAATTTATAAATTGGCAACTGACCCCCCACCAAAAAAAATCAGAACAGAACCCTAAGAAACTAGCCAAAAGCTGAAACAAAATGCAAAAATAGAAGTACTTACAGGTAACATGTGTTTCTCAATATCACGGGCTTTGTACTGAAACTGCTTTGAATTCTTCTTCGTGGTCCTTTTCTAGTTTCTATATTTTCTTCAGTTTTCTTTTACTTGAAATAAGTCTCGCGAGGCGGAGCGCTGTCAAAATTAAATGGGTCTAATTTTATTTTTAGGTTTGTTCCATCTATCCACGATCAGTGTGAGGTGGGTTCTGGACCTAGGAAAGGTGGGTCCCATGTCTTTTCATCAACTGGCGGGGCTGGTCTTGAGTTTGACCAAACCCGCACAAAACATACCCCATTGCATCCTAGGTTAAATGTTCGAGAGGTTCTGAATTCGTGATCAATATTTAATTCATTTATTATTTTATTTTTGAACACAGCAGATTGATTATTTTCCTCAGTTTTAAAACCGTTTGAACCAATTTATTTACTAAAATATTATTATGGGATGGAATATTTTAAGAGGGGAAAGATAAACATTGAATTCCAAGAAAACGGAATATATAACAGTTGGCTGATTCTTCAGGCATGCCATGAAATTGTGGACATCAATTTGACTCGAAATGGTTGAAGATTTGTATGAAAAAGAAAAATAATATTATGCGCACATAAACTTGTCACCAATTTTGTCCCATGAAATCTCTGTCCATTTTTCTCTTAGTAGTATTTAGGGCTTGACGTAGCAGGCCTTATGACCGTGATGTATCGGGATGGTCCTAGAATTACACATGGTATTGGAATATAGTGAAAGGAAAACAGTAAGCACAATAGAACAGAGGAATACTCAGATTAAAACTATAGGATGTTTATTGCTGATATTAAGGCATTGAGGTATTATGAAATCTGCTGAAACATTTAGTAGCGACATTGTTAATACAGTTGGTAAATATTAGGCTAGTTTGTTTGTTATTAAAAGCTATATCTACAGCTTTTTGAACTACTACCTGCCAATACTTCTGTTGTAATATGGCGCAAGATACCTGATGCTTTTAGTTAAGGCCATGTGTGCTTCTGATCTATTTAGCTTTGTGTATAGTATTCAATTTAGTTTCTATAGCATTTGTTTTCAAATAGAATATTTGTCAGTTTAGATGCACTCTTAAAGTTCCAAGTGTTTCTTCAGTGACGGTATTTAGAGATTGTTAATATCCATTGCATTTATTTTGCATTTTTCTGGTTTTTGAACTGTTTTAATGTGCTAGTCGTTTGGCTTTAGTTTCATTTCAGTTCCCTTTGAGCAGGTTATAATACAAAGTTGATCTTGGCAGATCCTAATGATTGTTTTATGACATTTTTGTTATCTGGTAAATCAACACGGTGACGTTTGAGCACTGTGTTGTATGTTATGGTCATTTTCCTATCCCGTCTCCATGTGATTTTTGCATGCTTTTTTGGAGCCAAAATTTGTCTGCCCTGTAGAGTGAAATTTCATCTGGCCTGCTCTTCTTGAGTGGAGTAACATAAGGCTATAATAACTACCTCTATTATGTGTGGATTAGCTTAAATTGCAATCTTATAAGCTATTGTGTCCTCGTTATTGTGAGATATGCCCGAGCAACAAATCGTTGCTCTCGCATTTCCAGCCCTTTTCAATCAGATTTGAGTGAGTGAAAAATGCTTTGCTCATTTTATTGGTAGGATATTTTGGCTTGTGGTAGACCCGTAGATATTCAGTTTTCTGTTCTAAATATCAGCCGTTGGCTCTCAGGTCTTGACCATTGAATATTTGATCATACTGGTATTCAGATGAAGATTTTCATGTCGTTTGAAATTGGTTTTATTTGTGGTGTATCATTTGCAGGTTCATTGTTTAAACTGTAATTTTTATTTTTTATTTATTTAATAGTTCTGTGATTTATATTTTTATCCTTTTGGGTCCTGTTTTACGGTTAGATGATTGGAAACTCAGAATTTTTTCGTACTTCACATTAATAGTCCGTGAAGATTTTTTGCCAATTGTATCAATATTTTTACTGTTTCTCTGTATTTGTTGTTCCTGGAGCAATTCTTCTGTTGCTGTAATAATCGAATGAGATGTGAACAAATTCTACTAGTTTTAAATTTTGTCAAAGGTTTTATTAAAAGAAACCTCTTAAAAACGGGACGCAATTTTGTACATCATTCGTCACATTTCACGGCCACAATGGGCATCCATTTTTTATTTTTAATTTTTTCTTTTCTCTTTACCTACGGTATTTGATTAGGATGTGTAGTGAAGTTATGAACGTTATTATACCAAGAAATTTGAAAAAATGGGCAATTTGCGACGAGTCAAGAAAAAGTTGGTTCTTATTCACAGAACAAATGTTAATCCTCGAGCTTTTTACAACGTGAAATATTAATAGTTAATGCTTTCTAGTTCAATGTTATATTGAACAGATCGGTGATCCCGTTTTTCAATTTGTTTTTTCAACTCATTTCATAATGCATATAAATAACAAATGTATAAAATATTTCTCCAAATAGAATTATATATTATACTTGACGTTTATTCTGTTAAATTATACTCGTGAAGTGATAATATAAAAACATAAAACTTTTAAACAAATCAACTGTGCTTGTATGCTTTTAATCAAAACAAACAGAATATGATATATCAGGATTATGAATAGGTTGAGTTTTTAAGCAAACATAATTCTATTTTTATGAATAGTATAAAAATAAAAAGGGGTGTTTGAAAATACCATACAAGACCTTATTTGTTTATGTTTCTAATTGCCTCTTTCCAGCCAACTATACATAAAAGTGGAATCATGTTTGTTCATAAAATTTCCAATGGAAATCATCATTTTCATTTTCTATTTTTCACATAAAACATCTCAAAGCTATAATTTCTATTCTCAAACTTATACACTACCCTACATCATTCATCATTACTTATCAATCACTATTTTCATATTTTAACCCAATTATACATATGGGACCCACCATTATCAACTTTATCTACTTAAAATATTACTATTTTTAAATTATAATTAGCTAATGGGACCCACCAACTATAATCTTACAAATATAATATTATATATTCAAATTAAAATATTGAAGTGAACCCCACCATTACCAACTTTTCAATTATTATATACACAAAATAATATTTCAAAACTACTCAAACCAAACACAATCTCATTTCCAACCCTACATAAAACACATTTCAACTCATTCATCCAAACACAATCCCAATTTCCATACGAAAACCAATAAATTCTCAAAATTCTATTTCCAACTCCAGAAACTGGAAATGGACCATGAAAACATAAACAAACAGGCCCCAAGTAATTCCTATCGTTCTTGAAACTCCATTTCTTGAAGTCAATTCTGATCAACAGTTGCATTACAGTTCAACTTCTTTCATAACAATTAACATCCTAAATTTGGGCTAATGATAATTTGTTACATTTATTTTCTTAATAATATAGGAATTTATTTTTCCTTTTTTTTTCTTTCTTTTTTGGTTCAGTCAATGAGTGCAACAGATGGTAATAAACATGCCTTCTAAAACATGTTCTCTCAACAGAGCAAACTGAGAAGACCCTCTAAAATTCTCAAGACAAACAAGCAGACATTCGACATTTTCAGAACATATAAATCCTGTATGCACGTTTCGTCTGTTAAGAGTCTACCTATGGGGACTGAATATACGCAAATCACGCTTGCGAACTGTTGCCTAAAATCAAGCTCTTTAAGGCCGGCATTGAACCCTCGAGGAGCTCCTCTTGCTCAAAATTCTATCCGATGTACAATCTTGTTCCTAAAGAAAATGCAGCAGAACATTAAACCGGTAAAATATATCACTTTATACGAATCAAAACATCATATAACTTCCAATATTAACAAAACATTAAGATATACCAAAAGAAAGAAAAAAGGGAAAAAAAGAAGAAGAACGAACGAACATATCATTTAAACTCACATTGCCAGTTCCCGCAGATATCAGAGATAGAAGGTTCACTGCAGCACTTTGATAATCTGCTAAAGTCTTGAATGCTAAATCATCCAGTTTATCCTGTAAATAGAAGCAATGTGAGGCACAAGATATTTAGCCATTATGAAAATGTAATGATCCCCTGAGAAAATAATAATCAGGCCATTGTAGTCATGGGAAAAGCCATGTCGTCAGTCGTAACAATCCCAATATCGTTGCCAGCTTTGGCCCATTTCAGTATATAATTGCAATTAGTAAATGTGTCAATGAAGTTGCAAAATTTCAAGTTCATTGGCGAATATAACTAATATAGTAGCTGTATGAATAAAAAACAAAAAAGATTTAAGTCACAATCGTCTGGTCATAGCAATGGAATTGTCAAGAATGTTGGATATCTGCAATTTCAAGTCTGACATTATTTTATACTGAGGTGAAATCCTGAATTTAATTCTGCCACCATATAGACTGTGATATCATTAGGCAGCAGGAAAGAATAATACTTAAAAACAATCCCTTCTTTCTCAGGAATAAAAAATACAACTCACACCTTTAATCGAGAAATGGCAACTGAAATAGCTCTGCCGGGAGCTTGAAGAGCTTTTCCATGTATCTGCAATAGAATATGTCAAATTCAGGAGAACCAAAAAAGATGTGAATTCTTGCCACTGAAGCACACATATAATTTAATAATAGAACAACAAAGCTGACCTGGACATATAGTAAAGAAACAACTTTCGGCAGAAGGAGACAGGATCAGTTTCAGCAGAAACTTGAGATGTCAAATCCTGAGAATCTCAAGAAATAGGATCGTATTATTAACATAAAAGAACAGGTAACTATTTTCAATCCACCCACATATTCAACAAGAGCATAAATCTCCGTTCTAAAATATCACCTATACATCAACATTATCATTCCAATGTGAAGTATAGAAGAATTATTTAAGACATGATTTTAATATCTCCACGTGAAAATAAAACGAATAATGCCAAAAATATGATCCATATAACGAACACCCGGAGATGCTCAGCCCTCAGGAAAATTAAGTATCTCAGGAACTCGCAACAAAGTTGATAGGCGTATAGGCATACCTTTCGATATGAATGCAGAAGAGTCCTCTCCAACTTCTTATCAAGTTTTTGAGAATTAACCCACTGTAAAGATCATGGAAGGAAAATAAGTTTTGATTTTAATGTATCAATGTTTGAAAATCAGAGACCACAAATGATCTCCTTACCTTTCTTCGGCCAAATCTCTTGCTACACTTATAAATAACTCCACCCGCTGCAAATATAAAATTAAAAACCCAAGTTGGTTAGACAATCTCACACACTAATAGCACAGGCAATCTATGAGGATCATATGTACCACATGGACTAGACAAAGGGACTACACTAACCTTCCTCCAAAGATTCGACTAGAGCAACGGCTTTGACTGACAAAGATCCAGGCAAACCCTTTGCCTACGGAAAAAAGCATGGCAATTAGAAATCCAGAATTTAAATGAGGAAAAAGTGTTGCAGAGCATCTATAAGAGTTTACCAGTGCAATTCTATCTGCAGAGCTCATTGACACAGTTTCAGGATGATCTTGAGATTCCTCAAGTTGAATTCCATTCTTCAACTTGTTGTGCATATCCTGTGTACACAACTTTGGAATATCAGACCAATGACAACCATTTCATACTCAAAAGATTAAAATAACTGTGAATAATCTGCATAATTACCAGGTTAACTAAGAGAGTATCCACAATTGGCGTGGCTGCAGTTCGTAACAAATGTTTATGTAAAAGAACCTATTATGGAAAAGGAAACTGCTTCTTTAAGTATTTGTCATTATAGCATCACATTACAGACTTTACGGTTAAACTTGAGAGGAAAAAAACTTACTGCAGTTGACTGGTCGTCTTCAAACAAATCTAGTGCCTTTTCATATAGTTGAATATTTAAGAATGCCTGTCCCAAAAGATGTAATGATTAATAGGAAAGTATGTATAGTGTGTCTCTCTTCAACATAATATACTGTTTCATCAAAAGAAAATCTAATGAACCAAGATTAGGACATGGAATAACTACTGCATTATATCAAAGGAAGATTCAGAACGTTTCATCAGTTCATTGAAACATTTAAACAGGAAATGGTAAACCCGGGAAGTTTAAATGGTGCATCATATCATCTTAATGACATAATTACCCTCCTCAACCCAGACACTTATGGATATAAGAAAAACCATGTACATGTAAGGATCCGAAGAATTAAGAAACAAATTGAATATCTGCCATTACCTCATCAAGCTTGCGTTGTAAATCATCAAGCACCCGTTTCATTTTCTGAGCATTCTCTGTAAAAACAACCTTTCTCCTTTCCATCCATGAATTTAGGAGCATGGGTCTCAAATAGTTTGCCAGAGGTGCGAGAATGGTCTCAGGATCATCCATACCTATGTAACACGAGTTCTTGTCAAAAATCAGATGAAAAGGATTTGCAATAATCAGAGAACTGGAAGAAAATTGACACATCAGACCTTGCTCTTCTAGATCAGGGATCAATAACATTATTTTCTGAATTAAAGATTCCTCCGATAGAAAGCTAGGGTTGTCCAATCTGTCAGTATCTTTTTTAGCACCCGACTTTGAATCTGAAATCTGTGCAGCTGGAATAACCTTTCCTTTTTCTGTTTTTTCTTAGATTTAGTAGTAGTGGATTCTTGGAAGTCTGGAACAATTTCACTCCCAGCTTTAGCATTCCCAGTTGCTTTTCCTTTTTCTTCTTGGATCCTTTCTCTGAAGCTGATTTACCAATACCACTTTGATTATCATATTCATCTGTCTCAGCTAGACTGCTGCTATCAACATGTCCCTGTCTGGCATCTTTGATGACATGCAGACCGCCTAACGACCCAACAGTAGTGATTCCAGTAATATTTAAGTTTTCTAGCTCTTTCTCAATGCTATCAAACAAACCCTGCCATAGTTTAGAAATAAAATATAAAATACTTGAGCATCAGTAAAATCCCCAGGCGATGCTATAGTACCAATTTCCTCATTTAATTCCGTATAATTAGATTAGCAATTTCGCTCAATACTTTCATGCATCAACTGCGAGATCCAGAATTGGTAATATTATTATATAACTATTTTAAAAATACATCAATGGAAAAATTCAGGACCATGCAGAAAATGCTGCATATGTTTACTGAGTCCAATACATGTTCCTGGCTATGTTATAACAGCAAGATGAAGGTTCAAGAGAAGAGATCCACAGCATATTAAATGTGGTCAGTGGTCTC
This sequence comes from Rehmannia glutinosa, assembly GCA_016081115.2. Classification (NCBI taxonomy): domain Eukaryota; kingdom Viridiplantae; phylum Streptophyta; class Magnoliopsida; order Lamiales; family Orobanchaceae; genus Rehmannia; species Rehmannia glutinosa. The sequence continues at coordinate 2,994 of JABTTQ020000014.1, read as the reverse complement.
CTCGTTTTCATTTGATTATTTGCTCCCAGTGACAGAGGCTCGTTGGGTGCAACATTGTGATGGGTTGAGAAAAATTGATTGGGTAAAAAGTCCACGGAGTAAGCTGGATCGTGACGGTGATTGATACACGAAACAAGATGAGAAATTAAATTCATAGCCAACTAAAAGATAGAGTTCCCTAGGTTAAGTTAAGCTTCATTATAAGTAATTTCATGACGAAACTTCCAAGATGCTCTGGACGTTCTAGATAATAGTTAGTTTTACACACTAATTAGGTAAACAACAGGGGACATCAGTCCTCGATAACTGGCTATATCACTGTGATTGGTGTTTTGGTTTCACCCTCGTGCAACACAAAAGTAAAAGCAGGGACAACAGATACCAAGTTCTGAGACAACTCTAAAATCATAAATGGGTAAGGGCACCAGTCTTTCTGGTAGCTATGGGCCACACACACTAAATTGATCTCAAAATGTTTGTTTGGTTCCTCAAAAGTATGGTTAATAAGCCAAGTATCTTCAGGCACACACACACACACACACACACACACACACACACACACACACATATATATATATATATATATATATCATGACTCAAAAAAACATAATCTTCCCCCAATTTACCCAATTGGAATAGAAAAAGAGTCAATAAAAGCAAAGGAAAAGAAGTTTGAAAAATGAGAACAAACAACTACCAAACAACCTAACCTAAGACGTATTCTATAATGCATTTGGCACCACTCTGAACGACTGAACCTAGCATGTACTTATCCATTTTTACACCCATAATCCAGTGACATGATACCTAAGCGTTTCAAGACTGTTGGTAGAAACATACGGAGTGTAAAATAATGACATGTAGATGGAGTGGACGTAAGGACACGTGATAGTCTGTCCACATATTCTCCTTCGAAGACTGAAGTTCAAACAACATACCAATAAATAATTATGCTTGCAGAAATAGGAATTATTAAGAGATAACACCATGTCAAAACTTTCCTTTTTCCAATTAAACTTGGACAGTTGGACTACTTCATCAGAGAAATTCCAAGAAATTTTGAGATATTTACCTTCACAAAGGTATCACTAAAAATGTAGGACTCCCCAGCATATGCGCTTTACTAGACTGAAAGAGAAGAAGAGATCATAAGAAAGGTATGAAGAAAGTCTCAATGATGAGTAGCACAAAATAGGTCAAAGAATCAATCACCTTTAGAGCTTTCTGAACAGATGGACAAAGTGAAAGAATCTTAGACGCATCTTGGGACGCAAAGATGTGGGTAAAATTGTAAGTGAATCTATCCTGAGTTCAATGGGAAAAAAAAACTATGTTTTAAGCATGCAGGCACTTCATACTAGAGGTGAAAGGTAAGAACAAGCATCAGAAAAGCAAAAGAGAAAATATAACCACAATCGGTGTTTATAAAAGTTCCTGACAAAAGCTGTTGTTTGCTGCAAAACAAATTTCTAGATCTTGATTATACCCACCTTTAGCCTAAATGTCAACCACATGAAAGTAAGATAAAACCCCACCAATCCAAACTAATAAAGCTTTTTTCATCTACTTTGACACCAAATCTGAATATTTCAAGTGTTTATTATTATTATCTCAATATGGGGTGTCCATAGTTGCTTACTAAGTTTGAGAATCTTCTGTTAAATGTAAGTTCAGTGCTGGTAATATTGAAATGACTTTTGCTTCTATTAATTCCAGTTTTGAATCTTTGAAGCATTAATTGCATATCTAAAGACCTCTGTAGATGCTTTAACTCACGAAGTACAAAGTTTAGCCGATCCAGGAAAACTGATTTTTGAAAATTAGCTTAATAATTCAATCCCTAATTCTGAACAAGAGGATTTAGAGCCAACTTAATATCGAATTTAAGGCTGCTTGTGCTGATATTGATGCATATAAGGAAGCACATAAGAGGAATGTGAAAAGGACATAACATTTAAAGAAGCATAATTTTCAGATAAAAATATAGCTCCAATTGAGGTACATTCCCAACCACATCCATGATGTGAAGAATGGTATTATTATATTTTCAGCTTTTCTTCAACGAGTCAATAGTTCCAATCTCCAAGATCATCCATCAGCACAGTGCCACATTTCTAACTATTTATTGAGTTCAGAAGGAAGACATGGAATGAGCAAAAAAAGAAGGGAATTCGATTTAACATGTGTCAAGTATTGAAGTACTTGGTGAAGATGAAATTCATGCATTTTCACAGTTCAATGAGCAGTTGGAATATGGTGAATATCAACATCTATTGGTAATTTACTTGAATATTTTTCATAGTCCATAGCATCTTAAATTAGTTAATTAATGCAGTCTCACTGATTCAAAGTAGTCCATGAAAACATTAGTCAAGACTACCTTTAGTCTTCAAACAGATGAAATCCAGAGCATGTAGTTTGATTGATTGAATAGATTGTTATTATGATGATTGAATTTTACAAAATTGTCCAGTGTATGTAAGTATAATTTTCACGTTTGAAAATTAACTCATACAACCCATATAACCGATATAAATAGATGGATTACTCATATTTTAAAATATACAGGTCATTTTAGCGCTTTCGAGATTGGGTAACACGTAAATAAACAGGTCAATTCAGGTTAATAAATCTGACACAATTAATTAAAAGTGTCGGGTTTGGATTGACTGGTTTTTTGTCAATTTCGTGTCTCAAACAATGAACCTGGTCAAAATTGACACCCTAACGTGATTTCAGGCCTGCCCATTTCATCTATCTAGTCAATATTGAACGAGATTTTGATTAGTTAACCTCAGTACATCCCAAGCACAACTAGAGGCAATAAGAAGCAATACTACACGTGGTGTTCAATCGTGACCAGAACCATGACCATATTATTTGAATCACATGCAAACTATATTTTTTTCAGACCATTTAACATCTGGATAACTACAATGAGCACTAAAAAATGATGAAAAAGGGTATATGCGCTTGAAACTCACCAGCTACCTC